>LR738713.1:617026135-617041741 GCA_902687465.1 Secale cereale
CCCCCCCCCCCCAATGAGAATACCATGACAGTTGGCGCCCACCGTGGGGCGGTACTATCATACCATGCTGCTGCTGGTTTCGCAGTCTGGGCGGGACCCTTTTTCGTCATCATCACCGCAGCGTCGCTGTCGTCTCTCCGGTAGTGCTCGAGGACTCGACGACGACATGCCCCCGGAGTGGCCGCGAGGGGCGGCGCGTCCTCGCCGTGGGCCTCGCCATCTTCATCACCACCGATTACCGGCCGTTCGTCCGTGCGCGCGGTGCCTCGCTTCGGTCAGCTACATCCATCCACGCGCCGCTCGCATCTACTCCCCTCCGCGTTGTGCCTTGCTCCGGCCGGAATGCGCATTTGCTACTCCATATACCATCTATACTAGCTGGCTAGATGCAAGTCATACAATGGTCAAACCATAGCCATACACACGCCATACAATCCCCATACACTGATCGGATAATAGTCATACACTAGCCGTACACCATTCAGATGCTAGCCATACATTAGGCACATGCTAAGTATGCCTGCCTCCGAGATGCTGGCTCGCGTGCGTACCGCTTCGCCCACGCGTGCGCCCAGCCGCGGCCGCGCTGCTCCATCCGCGCGCCTCCGCCCGCGCCGGCACCCATGCCCGCGCTAGCCTCCCCTCTGCCCCGCTTCTCCGCTGGACAGCCTCCACCCGCAGCGCCAGGTCCGGGTCCGGCTGCCCCTGTGCACCCGCGGCTCCACCCTAGCCGACCCCGGATTGCCTCGTCTGTCTCCGCCAGACACCATCTCCGGCCATGAATCGTCGCCCGCTGTGCCTCCCGCGATGGCTGCTCACGGTCCATCGAGTCCGGCCTCCGCGCCTTGCCGGTCTTCTCCGTGATGTCCGAGCCGGCTGCGCCTACGACCCCTCGGGCAACCGCTGCCTCGCCCCGGTCCCGGCTTCACCCGCGTTCAGCGTCCGCCTGGCCTGCCGCCCGCAGGCCGTCTGCCCCGGCCGTCCGGCTTCCTATGCGCCCACAGCCTCCGCCGGCTCCAGCGCAGGCCGTGTGCGCCGCTCGTCCGCGTCGTCTGCGCCCACGCACCCGCTCGTCTCCCGAGCCGCCGCACTGTGCGCTCGTTGGCTCCACCCGCCGGTCGCGCCGTCTCACGCCCGCCCGCCGGCACGCGGCCCGCGCCAGCTGCGGCCTTAGCCAGCCTCACGGCTACGCAGCCTCCCGCCTCCCGCGCCGTCTGCGCTCCGGGCCTCGTCCCGCTCCCGGCGTCCGAGTCGCCAGCTCCTCCGCCTGCCACGCGCTGACTCCTCTCCAAGCCGGCCGCGCCCGGCCCGCGCACGCGCCCACTCCACCTCGAGCCCGGCTGCGTCCGGCTCCCTGGTGCCGTCCCGCGCCCGACCGGGTCCGGCACCGTCCGCCTCCAGACGCCCACCCTAGGCCAGCTGCGGGTAGCCTCTCCAAGCGCCCGCCTCGGCTGCTTGTCCGAGAAAGAAGTCAGTGACCATCTGCCCGATGGCTGGCTGAAAGAAAAGAAAGAAGTGGGCCGGGTGCCCAAGTCCGGGTGGCACTAGAAAAAAGAGCGTCCAGCTGCTCGTGTTGAAAAGAAAAAAAGGTGTGGCCGACTGCCCAGCGGAACCGAATGGAGAAAAAGTCCACAGCCGACTGATGAGAAAAAAAGAAAAGAAGGCCAGCTCGTCCGCCCGCCTGCGTCACCGCTCAGCCGGTTGGACCTCGCCGCCGCTCGGTCAGCTGGCACGCATGCCTGCGTCGCCTCTTTGCCGTCAACCCGGCTGGCCCGCCCACCTACTTCAACACCGGTGTCGGTGTCAAAACCGGCAGATATCGGGTAGGGGGTCCCAAACTATGTGTCTAAGGGTCGATGGTAACAGAAGGCAGGGGACAGGATGTTTACCCAGGTTCAGGCCCTTTCGATCGAGGTAAAACCCTACTTCCTGCTATATTAATATGGATGAATATGAATACAAGAGTTGATCTACCTCGAGATCGAATTGGCTAAACCCTAAAGTCTAGCCTATGAGGATTGAGATTCTCTGTTAGCCTCTACGGACTAAACCCTCTGGTTTATATACACACCGGAGGGTCCTAGGGTTTGTACATACCGCCTTGCAGAGGAACGAAAGATTACACCCGAACCTAAAACTTGCCATTACATGATATAGGAGTCATATCCGGATACGAGAGATGATCTTCGACTATGATCTTCACGGCCCACCAGTCCGGCCCACCAAGAGTTATATGGCCTCCCGAGGACCCCTCTATCCAGGACTCCCTCAATAGCCCCTGAACCTGACTTCGATGACGATGAATTCAGCTTCCGTATTGTCTTCGGATTGCAAGGCAGGTTCCTTCTTCCGAATTTATCTTCTGCAAAAAGTGTATTATGTTCGGCTCTGCAAGGTTAGTACAACCCTTAGCCTCAA
This sequence comes from Secale cereale, assembly GCA_902687465.1. Lineage (NCBI taxonomy): Eukaryota > Viridiplantae > Streptophyta > Magnoliopsida > Poales > Poaceae > Secale > Secale cereale. The sequence continues at coordinate 617,028,554 of LR738713.1, forward strand.
AGGCAAGGCTCTTAAAGGAAAATGAATAGTGTGTCTCTACTGACAACTTTTGGGTGAAGCGTCGCGTCCAACCCACTAACATATCGGACCATTTTATTTAGTCCTAGTTTCGCGTTTCGAGGTATATCGTCATTGACATGTCCCATCAGAATAGAGATCGTGCCCGCTTATTGTGGGATCCCTATCAATATGACGTGAGCACCCACGCCGCGCATTACGCACGACCGTTTTGGGAACTGGCGAGGTTTATGGCTAAAGTGGGGGGATGCTCTGTATTCACAGCGTTATAAAATGATATATATCCCTTTCATCAGCCCCACGCCTTCCTCAAGCTCGAGCTCTCTAATCTCCCTAGCCTTAGTATTCTCATCTCCTGTGCCCACTACTCCTTGTTTCTCAACAACTACTCCCCTTCCAAGCAATGGCTGGATCGGGTGCCAGGGGCAAGTGGGAAGCTTCCACGGTCACTGAAAGGACCGTGGAGGATCTACGGAGCGCGGGCTATCTCGCTGCTAACATCGCACACCGAGTCCCTGCCAAGGTTCAGGTGATTCCCGTCCCTGAGGTGGGTGAGAGGGTAGTATTCACTTCCCATTTTGTTAGGGGGCTAGGGTTTCCACTCCATCCCTTTGTTCGGGGTCTTTTGTTCTTCTACGGGCTAGATTTCCAGGATCTAGCCTCGAACTCAATCCTTCACATATCTGATTTTATAGTGGTGTGTGAAGCTTTCCTCTGCATCCCTCCACACTTCGGCCTATGGCTCAAAATCTTCAACGTGAAGCCGAAGGTGGTGGATGGACACCACGCGGAGTGCGGGGGTGCCATGATTAGGAAGCTCCCGAATGCAACTTGGCCTAAGGACTCATTCGTGGAGATGAATAAGGTCTGGCAGCAGGAGTGGTTCTACATCACCGAACCCCGTGATGCCAAATGGGTGGCGGGGCCTGCTTTCAGATCCGGACCCCGAGAAAGGTTGACCTCCTCGACCAAAAAAGGTCTGGACTGGGGGTCGCAAACTAAAGTGATGACTCTCGTGAGCCGTGTGTCCGTCGTGATCTCCAAGAGGCACCAGCTCTCCTCCGTGGTCTAGGTAATGCTGACCCGACTCGTTCTCCCTTGCCAAAGCCGGGGCTCCTCCCTATGGGAATTTGATCCAGCAGGAGACAAGCCACTGAAGCACCTCTTCGGCTTTACGCGCAAAGAGATCTGGAAGCATCTCTTTAAGAGCCAGAAGGAGTGGCTGGCAGAAATCAAAGATGCGGGCTTTAGCACCGCACTCTCCACCCTAGAGGTAATAGAAATCTTCGCCGAACACATATTCCTTCCCCTATTTAATGATAACAGGAAATGGAATTTTTACGTGATATACATGGCTGGACGAAGAAGGCGGCCCAGATTAAGAGTCCGGCGCCTTTTCCCGAGGACCAAGCATTGCCTCTACTGACGACGATGCTGGTCCCGGCGCCATACAATGCGCCGATCAAGAATCCCAAGAAGAAGAAGGGCAAGCGGGCTGGAGATAGCCCCCGTCCTGCGGACAAGAAGTCTGAGAAAATCAACATCCTCTCCTCTGACAAGGTGGAGGAAGATGATAATGAGGAAGAAGAAGAAGAAGAAGAAGAAGAAGAGCCGCCGGCGCAAGGCAGGGGGGAGAAGAGGGCAGCCTCTGCCAAAGCAGGCACGGCCGCACCCAAGAGGAAGATGACCCTCGCTACTAGTTCGGATTTGTCCGAACATAGCTTCGTGGTGAAGCCCAGGGTGAAACCCCTGCTTGAATCGTAAGTTAATCCGGATTTCAATGATGCACCTTTGTTTGTTTAGTATTTCTGATACTTACTTAGTACCCTCCCGGAGGACACCCCGACGCCTCCTTGTCGAAGGTGAACTCTCTAGCGCCTGGAGAGACGGAGAGTGACCCGCCAGCCCGGGCTTCACCGCCCGTGATCGGAGGGAACACCGAAGTGTCGTCCCAGCGGGTACCCTCCGCCCAAAGAGACGAGGGCGGGGCAGGTGACGGGGCAGCCGGTGGTAACACCTCGGCCGCCGCTGACCATGGGGAAACAACCCCCATGGAGACCAAAGACGGGGGGCCGAACAATCCGGGGCCCTCCCAAATAATGACCCAGAGCTTAATGCGGCTCTGAGGTCCGAAGACCAGACCCCCCAAGCGGGGATGGATACGGCGGCGCCCGGATTCAATCCGGAGGCGCCGGACTCTATGGAGGGAGCACTGCAAGGTGCTTCCATCGTGGAAGAACACCACACCGTGATGGGTGCGGTGATGAAGAAGATTCAGTCTGTCAAGGGCGGACTGAATGAAGCCTTCAACAGCCTGCTAACAGGCTTTGAGGTAAGCAATGTAATGTTCTTTATAGAACTTTTATTCTTTATGCACATATATAGCCAGTAGCCCCTGATGCTTTGTGTGATTCTGAAAAGAATCGGACGAAGTATCCCGAACATAGCATACTTATAGAGCTAAACTGTTTGTGCATGCTTCACTAGTTACGGCAACTGCGCGAGATGCGGAAGTTGCCGAACTAAACCAGAATCTCTTGTTGGCCAACGCAGACCTCGACCGTGTCAATAGGCATTTAGATGAAACACAAGGTATGCGGATTTTAAGATGTTAATAAGACAGTTTAACTTGAGTATGTTTTATAAACTCTGATATGGTATTTTGTATTACACAGTTGGCGCCGCTGAGCTCGAGGCCCTCAAGGGCGAGGTTGCTAAGGCCAAGAAGGAGGCCGAGGCGAACAAGCTAGCCGCTGTCAAAGCGGCTGCCGATTTCGAAGACGAGAAGGTGGAGTGCGAGAAGCACCGGGCTCAGGTGTCCGAAGTAGAGGTTGAACTCAAAGATGCCATTCTCAAATGTGCGGCATCGGTGAAGAAGGCTTCGGAAAAGGCATCCGAGCTTGCTGCGGCAGTGAAGTCTGCCCAGGATGCGTGAGGCGAGTCGCGCAGCGCTCGTCAAGAAATTGAGCAGGCACGTCACATAGCATCTGGTAAGACATTTCTCTTGCAGAGCATCTTCGGAGGGCAGAAGTATATTGGGTTGACACGATTATGGAGTTCTCCAGGCGTGTTTGCTGATCTTCCAGGAGCAGTGATATGTCTCCAACGTATCTATAATTTTTTATTGTTCCATGCTATTATATATTCTGTTTTGGATGTTTAATGGGCTTTATTATACACTTTTATATTATTATTGGGACTAACCTACTAACCCAAGGCCCAGTGCAAATTGCTGTTTTTTGTCTATTTCAGTGTTTCGAAGAAAAGAGATATCAAACGGAGTCCAAACGGAAAGAAACCATCGGGAGAGTTATTTTTGGAACCGTATCTACCCAGAAGACTTGGAGTACACGCGAGGGAACGAGAGAGATGGCCACGAGGCTCCAGGGCGCACCCAGGGGGGCAGGCATGCCCCCACCCTCGTGGGCCCCCTCTGGCTCCCCCGATGCCCTCCTTCCTCCTATATATATCCACGTACCCTGAAAACATCGAGGCAACAGAGAAAACCCTAATTCCATCGCCGTAACCTTCTGTTCCCGTGAGATCCCATCTTGGGGCCTGTTCCGGAGCTCCGCCGGAGGGGGGATCGATCACGGAGTGCTTCTACATCAACACCATAGCCTCACCAATGAGTTGTGAGTAGTTTACCACAGACCTTCGGGTCCATAGTTATTAGCTAGATGGCTTCTTCTCTCTTTTTGGATCTCAATACAAAGTTCTCCTCGATCTTCGAGGAGATCTATTCGATGTAATCTTTTTGCGGTGTGTTTGTCGAGATCCGATGAATTGTGGGTTTATGATCAAGATTATCTATGAACAATATTTGATTCTTTTCTGAAATATTTTATGTATGATTATAATATCCTTGCAAGTCTCTTCGAATTATAGGTTTGGTTTGGCCTACTAGATCTATAGTTTTTGCAATGGGAGAAGTGCTTGGCTATGGGTTCAATCTTGCGGTGTCCTTTCCCAGTGACAACAGGGGCAGCAAGGCACGTATTGTATTGTTGCCATTGCTACCTCTTGAGCTTGCGTTGTATTCCCTCGAAGAGGAAAGGGAGATGCAGCACAGTAGCGTAAGTATTTCCCTCAGTTTTTGAGAACCAAGGTATCAATCCAGTAGGAGACCACGCGCCAGTCCCTCGCACCTGCACAAACAAATAAGAACTTCGCAGCCAATGCGATAAGGGGTTGTCAATCCCTTTACGGTCACTTATGAGAGTGAGATCTGATAGAGATGATAATATAATATTTTTGGTATTTTTGATATAGAAACAAAAAGTAAAGAAAGCAAATAAACAGCGGCGGCAGAAATTGGCTAGTTGATAGAAAAGTAATATGATAGAGATAGACCCAGGGGCCATAGTTTTCTCTAGTAGCTTCTCTCATGATAGCGGTATTCTACGGCGGGTAAACAAATTACTGTCGAGCAATTGATAGAAAAGCGAATAATTATGAGACTATCTAGGCATGATCATTGTATATAGGCATCATGTCCGAGACAGGTAGACCGAAACGATTCTGCATCTACTACTATTACTCCACACATCGACCGCTATCCAGCATGTATCTAGTGTATTGAGTTCATAGGAACAGAGTAACGCCTTAAGCAAGATGACATGATGTAGAGGGATAAACTCGAGCAATATGATGAAAACCCCATGTTTTTATCCTCGATGGTAACAATACAATACGTGCCTTGCTGCCCCTACTATCACTGGGAAAGGACACCGCAAGATTGAACCCAAAGCCAAGCACTTCTCCATTGCAAGAACTATAGATCTAGTAGGCCAAACCAAACCAATAATTCGAAGAGACTTGCAAGGATATTATGAGCACACATAAAAAGTTCAGAGAAGAACCAAATATCTTTCATAGATAACCTTGATCATAAACTCACAATTCATCGGATCTCGACAAACACACCGCAAAAAGAGATTACATCGAATAGATCTCCTCGAAGACCGAGGAGAACTTTGTATTGAGATCTAGAGAGAGAGAGAGAAGAAGCCATCTAGATACTAGCTATGGACCCGAAGGTCTATGGTAAACTACTCATTACTCATGGTGAGGGCGATGATGATGATGATGAAGGCCTCCGTGATGGATCCCCCTCCCGGAACAGGCTCCAAGATGGGATCTCAATGAGAACAGCAGCTACGGCGGTGGAATTAGGGTTTTCTCGCTGCGTTTGGAGTTTCTGGGGTACGTAGGTATATAGAGGAAGAAGGGGGCACCGGGGGCGTGTGGGCCAGCCTTGAGGCACGGGGCGCGCCCTGGGAAGGGGGCGCGCCCCCCATCCTCGAGGGCAGGCCCCTTGCCCCCTGACTTGGTCCTGACTTTTCTCGGGCATGATTTCCTCCAAAAATTTCTCTCGCGAAGGTTTCATTCCGTTTGGACTCCGGTTAATATTCCTTTTCTGCAAAACGCTGAAATAGGCAAAAAAAACAGCAATCTGGACTGGGCCTTTGGGTTAGTAGGTTAGTCCCAAAAATGATATAAATGTGAATGATAAAGCCCATTAAACATCCAAGACTTCATAAATAATAGCATGGAACAATCAAAAATTATAGATACGTTGGAGACGTATCAAGCATCCCCAAGCTTAATTCCTACTTGTCCTCGAGTAGGTAAATGATAAAGAAAGAATTTTTGATGTGGAATGCTAACCAATATAGTTTTTCAATGTAATTCTCTAAATTGTGGCATGAATGTTCAGATCTGAAGGATTCAAGATAAAAGTCTATATTGACATAAGAAATAACTATACTTCAAGCAATACTAACAAAGTAATCATGTCTTCTCAAAATATTATGGCTAAAGAAAGTTATGCCTACAAAATCATATAGTGTTGGCTATGCTCCCTTGTTATCACACAAAATATTCATATCATGCACAACCCCGATTTCGGCCAAGCATTTGTTTTCATGCTCTATCTTTTCAAACCTTTCAACTTTCACGCAATACATGAGCGTGAGCCATGGACATAGCACTATGGGTGGAATAGAGGTGGTTGTGGAGAAGACAAAAAGAGGGAGATAGTCTCACATCGACTAGGCGTATCAACAAAAGAAACTAGTGGGTGTGCATCCAACTTGCTTGCTCACGAACACCTAGGGCATTTGAGTAAGCCCATCGTTGGAATATACAAGCCAAGTTCTATAACGAAAATTCCCACTAGTATATCAAAGTGACTAAGCATGAGACTCTCTACAATGAAGAACATGGTGCTACTTTGAAGCACAAGTGTGGAAAAACAAAGTAGCAATTGTCCCTTTTTTTTCTTTTTCTTTCTTTTTTTCCTTTTTTTGGGCCTTTATTTTTTTTGGCCTTTCTCTTTTTTTTCTTTTTTTTGCGGAGGGGCTTTATAGATTCAGCCTTTCCTCCCATGGGACAATGCTCTAATAATGATGATCATCACACTTTCATTACAACATGAAATTACAACTCGATACTACAACAACAAAGTATGACTCTATGTGAATGCCTCCGGCGGTGTATCGGCATGTGCAATGAAACAAGACTGACATGTATGAAAAGATTATGCATGGTGGCCTTGCCACGAATACGATGTCAACTACATGAACATGCATGGCAATATGACAATATGATGCGTGTCATATAAACGGAACGGTGGAGAGTTGCATGGCAATATATCCCGGAATGGCTATGGAAATGCCATGATAGGTAGGTATGGTGGCTGTTTTAAGGAACAATATGTTGGCTGTTTTGAGGAAGGATATATAGTGGGTTTATGGCACCGGCGAAAGTTGCGCGGTATAAGAGAGGCTAGCAAAGGTGGAAGGGTGAGAGTGCGTATAATCCATGGACTCAACATTAGTCATAAGAACTCATATACTTATTGCAAAAAATTACGAGTCATCAAAACAAAGCAATCAACGCATGCCCCTAGGGGGGAGGTTGGTAGGAGTTAACCATCGCGCGCCCCTGACCTCCACACAAAGGTTGACACTCTACAAATACCTCATGCTTTAACTTAGTCACTCAACGGTTCACCATACGTGCATGCTACGGGAATCACTAACCTTAACACAAATATTTCTTAATTTAATAATCACTCCACTAGCATGACTCTAATATCACTATCCTCATGTCTCAAAACAATTATCAAGCATCCAACATCTCTTTCTATTCAATGCACTTGATGTGAATTTTTTTTACTACATTGACATTGGATGTTTATCATGTGAAGACTAGTTTCTTTAGCCTAAACACTTTACTATGCTGTTTTAATAGACTCTCAAATAGATCTAAGTGAATCATGAGATTTCAACAATTTCTACAAAATATTACCACCAACATGCTCTAAAAGATATAAGTGAAGCACTAGAGCAAAACTATTCAACTCAAAAGATATAAGTGAAGCACATAGAGTGTTTCTAATAATTTCTGGGGCATATTTAACTCTCTCAAATAGGTGTGTCCAGCAAGGATTATTGTGGCAAACTAACAAGCAAAGACTCAAATTATACAAGACGCTCCAAGCAAAACACATAGCATGTTGCGAATAAAAATATAGCTCCCAATATAGTTACCGATGGATGAAGAAGAAAGAGGGGACGCCTTCCCGGGGCATCCCCAAGCTTAGGCTTTTGATTATCTTGAATTTACTTGGGATGCCATGGGCATCCCCAAGCTTGGGCCTTTGCTACTCCTTGTTCCATAGTCCATTAAAGCAATACTCAAAACTTGAAAACTTCACAACACAAAACTTAGACAAAAATTCTTGTGAGCTCCGTTAGTAAGAGAAAGCAAACCACCACTCAAAGGTACAGCAAGGAATTCATTCATTGTTTATATTGGTGTTAAACCTACTGTACTCCAAGTTCTCTATGGTTCATATCCTCCAATATTACTCATAGATGCATCGGAATAAGCAAACAACACACGAAAAACAGAATCTGTCAAAAACAGAACAGTCTGTAGTAATCTGCTGGGTTCGCCTACTTCTGGAACTCCAAAAAATTCAAACTAAATTGGTAAATTTGCGCAATTTGTCTACAAATCATCAGCAAAAAGAAACAACTGAAAATCAAGCTCCAGTAAAATCGGAAGACTACTTTAGCGAGCGCCAACGATTCTGTTTTTTCACAGCAAGATCGTAAAAACTTCACACAAGTCTTACCAAAGGTTCTACTTGGCACAAACACTAAACAAAACATGAAACCACATCTAATCAGAGGCTAGATGCAATATTTATTCCCTAACATCAACAAAAGCAAAAAACATAAAATTGGGTTGCCTCCCAACAAGCGATATCGTTTTACGCCCCTAGCTAGGCACGATACAAAATAGATCTAGGTATTGCCATCTTTGGAAGGCAATTCTTTAATTAAGCACTTGTGATTTTTGGGATAGTGGAGACACTAGCACCCAAATCACACAAAGCATAGCATTCATGATCTTTTATTTTTATCTTTATAGTAGGTTCCCATTCATCATAAAGCTTTCTATGTATAGAAACTTCCAACTCAAGTTTTTTTTCATAAGATTGCATCAAAGCATCAACTATATGTTTAGTGAAAGCTTTATTTTGGCTATAAGCATGCGGAGAATTTAGCACGTATTGCAACAAGGAAATACAATCAATCAATGAGCAATTATCATAATTGAATCCCTTGAAATCCAAAGTAGTGGGTTCATCACTATGCAAAGTTTTAATCTCTTCAATCCCACTTTTATCAAAAGTTTCATAAGATTGAACATTCTCCAAGTATGTAGGATCTAAAGTTGACACTCTTCCAAACCCACTTTCAATATTAATGCAAATATTATTATCAATCTTATATTCATCATGGGGATTAAATAAATTTTCAAGATCATAAGAAGAATCACCCCAATCATGATCATTGTAACAAGTAGTAGACATAGCAAAACTAGCTTCCCCGAGCTTAGGGATTTGCATATTATTAGCACAATTGACATCAATAGAATTGACAATAACATCATTGCAATCATGCTTTTTATTTAAGAAGCTATCATAAATCACTTTTTCTTTTAACAATTCCTCACAATTTTCAGATTCATAAATTTCAAGCAAAACCCCATAAAGATAATCTAGTGCACGCAGCTCACAAGCAATACGTTCAACATAATTGGATCTCTTAAAGAGATTAGCAAGTGGATGAGGATCCATAATTTATCAAGCGAAGATGCAAGCTAATAGAGGGCACATAGCAACACAAGCAAACAAGAGGCAAGCAAACGAGAAACACACTGCGGAAGAAGGGCGAATAAAACGGCAAAGGTCAAGTGGGGGAGAGGAAAACAAGAGGCAAATAAATGTAATGCGAAGGATAAGGGTTTGTGATAGGTACTTGGTATATGACTTTTGCGTAAGCCTCCCCGGCAACGGCGCTAGAAATTATTCTTGCTACCTCTTGAGCATGCGTTGTATTCCCTCGAAGAGGAAAGGGAGATGCAGAACAGTAGCGTAAGTATTTCCCTCGGTTTTTGAGAACCAAGGTATCAATCCAGTAGGAGACCACGCGCCAGTCCCTCGCACTTGCACAAACAAATAAGAACTTCGCAGCCAACGCGATAAGGGGTTGTCAATCCCTTTACTGTCACTTACGAGAGTGAGATCTGATAGAGATGATAAGATAATATTTTTGGTATTTTTGATATAGAAAAAAATAAAGCAAATAAACAATGGCGGCAGAAATTAGCTAGTTGACGGAAAAGTAATATGATAGAGATAGACCCGGGGCCATAGTTTTCTCTAGTGGCTTCTCTCATGATAGCGGTATTCTACGGCGGGTAAACAAATTACTGTCGAGCAATTGATAGAAAAGCGAATAATTATGAGACTATCTAGGCATGATCATTGTATATAGGCATCACGTCCGAGACAAGTAGACCGAAACGATTCTGCATCTACTACTATTACTCCACACATCGACCGCTATCCAGCATGCATCTAGTGTATTGAGTTCATACGAACAAAGTAGCGCCTTAAGCAAGATGACATGATGTAGAGGGATAAACTCAAGCAATATGATGAAAACCCCATCTTTTTATCCTCGATGGCAACAATACAATACGTGCCTTGCTGCCCCTACTGTCACTGGGAAAGGACACCGCAAGATTGAACCCAAAGCCAAGCACTTCTCCCATTGCAAGAACTATAGATCTAGTAGGCCAATCCAAACCAATAATTCGAAGAGACTTGCAAGGATATTATGAGCACACATAAAAAGTTCAGAGAATAACCAAATATCTTTCATAGATAACCTTGATCATAAACTCACAATTCATCGGATCTCAACAAACACACCGCAAAAAGAGATTACATTGAATAGATCTCCTCGAAGACCGAGGAGAACTTTGTATTGAGATCCAGAGAGAGAGAAGAAGCCATCTAGATACTAGCTATGGACCCAAAGGTCTATGGTAAACTACTCACAGCTCGTGGTGAGGGCGATGATGATCATGATGAAGGCCTCCGTGATGGATCCCCCTCTCGGAACAGGCTCCAAGATGGGATCTCCACGAGAACAGCAGCTACGGCGGTGGAATTAGGGTTTTCTCTCTGCGTATGGAGTTTCTGGGGTACGTAGGTATATATAGGAAGAAGGGGGCACCGAGGGCCGTGTGGGCCAGCCTCGAGGCAGGGGGCGCGCCCTGAGAAGGGGGGCGTGCCCCCCACCCTCGAGGGAAGGCCCCTTGCCCCCTGACTTGGTCCTGACGTTTCTCGGGCGTGATTTCCTCAAAAAATATCTCTCGCGAAGGTTTCATTCTGTTTGGACTCCGTTTGATATTCCTTTTCTGCAAAACCCTCAAATAGGAAAACAATACAGCAATCTGGACTAGGCCTTTGGGTTAGTAGGTTAGTCCCAAAAATGATATAAAAGTGAATGATAAAGCCCGTTAAACATCCAAGACTTCATAAATAATAGCATGGAACAATCAAAAATTATAGATACGTTGGAGACGTATCAGCCATCGAGGATAAAAAGATGGGGTTTATATCATATTGCTTGAGATTATCCCTCTACATCATGTCATCTTGCTTAAAGCATTACTCTGTTTTTATGAACTTAATACTCTAGATGCATGCTGGATAGCGGTCGATGTGTGGAGTAATAGTAGTAGATGCAAAATCACTTCGGTCTACTTGTTACGGACGTGATGCCTATATATAATGATCATGCCTAGATATTCTCATAAATATGCGCTTTTCTATCAATTGCTCGACAGTAATTTGTTCACCCACCATAGAATTCTGCTATCATGAGAGAAGCCACTAGTGAAACCTATTGCCCCGGAGTCTATTCTCAACATATTAATCTTCCATCCACTTTATTTTGCTTTATTTACATTCTGTTCTTATACCAACAATACCAAAAATATTATACTACCCTATCTATCAAATCTCACTTTCGTAAGTGACCGTGAAGGGATTGACAACCCCTTATCACGTTGGCTGCGAAGTTCTTATTTGTTTGTGCAGGTGCGAGGGACTCGCGCGTGGTCTCCTACTGGATTGATACCTTGGTTCTCAAAAACTGAGGGAAATACTTACGCTACTGTGCTACATCACCCTTTCCTTTTCGAGGGAATACAACGCAAGCTCGAGAAGTAGCAAGAAGAATTTCTGGTGCCGTTGCCGGGGAGATCTACGCAAAAGTCATATACCAAGTACCTATCACCAACCCTTATCCTTCGCATTACATTATTTGCCTCTCGTTTTCCTCTCCCCCACTTCACCTTTGCCGTTTTATTCGCCCTTTTTCCGTTCGCCTTTTTGTTTGCTTGTGTTGCCATGTGCCTTTTATTAGCTTGCATCTTCACTTGCTAAATTATGGATCCTCATCCACTTGCTAATCTTTTTAAGAGATCCAATTATGTTGAACGAATTTCTAGTGAGTTGAATGCACTAGATTATCTTTATGAGGTTTTGCTTGCTATTCATGAATCTGAAATTTGTGATGAAGTGATTAAAAAAGAAATTTATGAAGTGATTCACGATAGCTCCTTGAATGAAAAGCATGATTGCAATGATGTTATTATAAATTCTATTAATGTCAATTGTGCAAAATATATGCAAAACCCTAAGCTTGGGGATGCTAGTTTTGCTATGACTTTTATTTGTTGCAATGATCATGATTGTGGTGATTCTTCTTATGATCTTGAAAATTTATTTATGCCCCATGATGAATATGAGATTGATAATAATGTTTGCAATAATATTGAAAGTGGGTTTGAAAGATTGTCAACTTTAGATCCCACATATTTGGAGAATATTCAATCTTATGGAATTTCTGATAAAAGTGGGCTTGGAGAGGTCATGACTTTAGTTAATGTTGCTCCCACGATTTTGGAAGAGTGTCAACTTCGTATGCATGTGGATCGTGTTGGGAATATGTTTCGTGATAGCTATATTGTTGAATTTTCTTATGATCCTACATGCAATTATTATGTGTGACGCCCGGGTAATCACGCTACAGTAATCCCCTGCTAATGATGCCATGTCACCATCATTACTGTTGCTAACCTCACTCTAGTTAAAGCCGGTTCAAATTCAAATTTAAATCAAGGTCAAGTTTAAAGTTTTCAAAAGTCAAAAACTAAAAGGTACAAAATGTGGCAAATAATTCATAGGTAATACTGGTGGAGAAATCATTTTTTTATAAAATAATTAAATGCACTAATATAAATAAAAACAGTGGCTTGACCAATTAATTAAATTCATTACATAAAGTATAAAATATCAACCTAGTTTATTTAGGGATAAGATTTAGTGTGGCACTAGTATATTTATAAGCACTAATTTAGGTGCTAGTGGTAATTTTTATAAAATCTAAAATATAAGGGACTAAAATTAAAACAGAAAAGAAATAAATAAAAGGTAAAAAAATAACAAAACAAAAACAAACAGAACAAAATAAAGACCCCTCTCCTCCCCTGGGCCTAGGCCCACTAGGCCACCAGGCCGCCCGGCCGGCCTACCTGGCCCAACCGGCCACCCACTCCCCCCTCACTCCCTTATCCACCCCCGCCCCTGAAACCCTAGCCCACGACCGCAAACCCCCCACGCCTCTCACCTCTTCCCCGATCCAGATCGGGATCGGGGGAACGAACACCCCCACGCACCCCTCTCCCCATCGCCTCGCCGCCGCTTCGAACCCGGCGCCAGTGCCACCTCGC
>LR738713.1:617042163-617079951 GCA_902687465.1 Secale cereale
CCGCGCCCTCGTCCTCGCACCCCGTCCCCTCTCCCTCGATGGCGCCCCTCGCCGAGCCGACGGCGACTACGCCCCGCCCCCGATGACCCCGCTGCCAAGTCCCTACGCCACCCAGTGAGCCCCCCCTCTCCTCGTCCGGTCACCACGCGCCGGCGTCGTTCTTCCTGCGCACGAGCGCCGGCGCTCACCTCTTCCTCGCCGCGCGTCGCTCGCGGGCGCGCGCGCATCGCGCCCCTTTGGCCACTCCGGCCCCTTCCCGCACCTGCCCCGCTACGGCCTCCCTGCCCCGCCGCGGTCGACCGTGCCGCCCCACTCTTGCCGGCTACCCCCATCGCTCGCCTCTGCCCGCCGGTGCCGCGCTCGGCGCGGCCGTGTTCCGTGCGCGTCGCCGCCCCTGGGTGCCTAGCCCCGCGCCCAACGAGCCTCGGCTCTCCCCTCATCCCGCGCCCTGCGAGCTCGGGCGTGCGAACCCGCGCCCCTGCACCCCCGCGGCGTGGCCGCCTTGCTCGCCGCGACCGCACTCCGGCGACCATCCCCGTGGCCGCTGCCTCATTCCCTTGGAGGCGGGCGCCCGATGGGCCTCCTCCGCTACGCCCGTTAGCGCCTGCGCCCGCAAAGGCCTCCGTCCCTATGACGTACGGGCCCCGCCCCAGAACGTTTAAAAAAGAAAATAATAAAAATAAAATAAAAATAATAATAATAATATTAAAATAGATAAATAAATATAAATAATTAATAATATTAATTAATTAATTAATTAGATAATTAATCTAATTAATCCTGTTTTAATTAACCTAATGGATAATTAAATAAATTAAATAATTTTAAGATTAAACTAATTAATTGTGATTAATCTAATTAACTTTAATTAGTTAAACTAATTAGGATTAGTTAATTAAATATAGAGCTAATTATACTGTGTCACTGACCAGTGGGACCCACTGGTCAGGTTGACCAGTCAACCATGCTGATGTCATAAATCCTTTTCGAATTAATTTAATTAATATTAAATTCCAGAAATTAATAAAAACTTTAGAAAATCATATCTTTTAAACCGTAACTCGGATGAAAATACTTTGTACATGAAAGTTGCTCAGAACGACGAGACGAATCCGAATACGCGGTCCGTTCGTCCGCCACACATCTCTATCTTACCGAACGTGCAACATTCCCCCTCCGTTTCATCTGCCTGAAAACGCGAAACACCGGGAATACTTTTCCGGATGTTTTTCATCCTTGCCAGTATCACCTCCTACTACGTTAGGTCACACGTAGCTCCGCGTATTCCCATGTTATGCTTTGTGATGCTATTGTTTGCTCTGTTATTTATTTGTTTCCCCTTCGTTGCTTATTTTCGGTAGACTCCGATACTGTGATAGACCCCGAGACCATTGATGCTTCGGTGTTCGACTACGGCTACGCTTCCGAAGATTCCTTTCGTCTGCCGGCTTCCAGGCAAGCCCCCCCCCCCCTTGATCACCAGATATCGCCTATTCTTCTCTCTACTGCTTGCATTAGAGTAGCGTAGCTCGTTACCGTTCGGTTACTCCTATTCTGTTGCATAGCCTGTCATTGTTGCTACAACTGTTGATACCTGTACCTGCCATCCTAATGCTTAGTATAGGATGCTAGTATTCCATCAGTGGCCCTACATTCTTGTCCGTCTGCCATGCTATTCTATCGGGCCGTGATCACTTGGGTGGTGATCACGGGTATATACTATATACATACTTTACATACACATGATGATGATTCGGAGATGGGGGCTGAAGGGGCAGGTGGTTCCACACAGGTAGTGGTGGGCCTGGGTTCCCGACAGTCCCCTGATGGTTACTTTGTGGCGGAGCGACAGGGCAGGTTGCGACCACCTAGGAGACAGGTGGGCCTGGCCCTGGTCGTTGTCCGCGGTTATTTCATAATAACACATTTAACGGGATCTTGGTATTTGATCTGAGTCTGGCCATTTGGTCTATACGCACTAACCAGCTACGTGGGAATAGTTATGGGTACTCGACGTCGTGGTATCAGCCGAAGCCTTCTTGACGTCAGTGGTTTAGCGGCGCGCGCCGGATTGGACTGGAAGCCTACTCTGGTATTAGGAGAGGCTAGGTCTGCTTACCGGCCGCCCTCGCAACGTGCAGGTGTGCATTGGGCGATGGGCCCAGACCCCTGTGTGCTTAGGACTTAGACCGACGTGCTGACCTCTCTGCTGTGCTTAGGTAGGGCTGCGACGTGTTGATCTTCCGAGGCCGGGCATGACCCTGGAAAGTGTGTCCGGCCAAATGGGATCGAGCGTGCTGGGATATGTGGTGCACCCCTGCAGGGAAGTTAATCTATTCGAATAGCCGTGTCCCTCGGTAAAAGGACGACCCGGAGTTGTACTCGGACCTCATGACAACTAGAACTGCTGTCCTGATCTGATATATCTGATGGAAATTCATTCCGGAAGCTTGTTACTTACCATCTACTCTCTTCTACTGCTGCAAGATGGAGGTTACCAAAAGCGTAGTCTTCGTTTGGAATAGCTATCCCCCTCTTATTCCCGCTTGCTGCAGTTCAGTCCACCGATATTACCCATATCATTGTTACCGTTGCATATGTAGTGTAGATCCTTGCTTGCGAGTACTTTGGATGAGTACTCACGGTTGC
Source organism: Secale cereale (assembly GCA_902687465.1). Lineage (NCBI taxonomy): Eukaryota > Viridiplantae > Streptophyta > Magnoliopsida > Poales > Poaceae > Secale > Secale cereale. Next base: position 617,044,813 of record LR738713.1, read on the forward strand.
TTTGCTCCCCCTTTTCCCCCCTTTCTTCTTTTCTTCTCGGATGATGCGACCAGATGGTGGAGTCCAGGAGCCAGAGGATCCCGATGATGTTTCTACATGGAGTTCGGCTTCGAGGAGTAGTTAGGAGGTCCCAGGCAGGAGGCCTTGCCTTTCCGATCGTTGTTACTTTTGTGCTAGCCTTCTTAAGTCAAACTTGTTTAACTTATGTCTATACTCAGATATTATTGCTTCCGCTGACTCTTGTGTTTCCGAGCTTTTGTATTCGAGCCCTCGAGGCCCATGGCTTGTAATATAAAGCTTGTGTTATTTTAATTTGTGTCTAGAGTTGTGTGGTGATATCTTCCAGTGAGTCCCTGATCTTGGTCGTACACATTTGCGTGCATGATTAGTGTACGGACAAATCGGGGGCGTCACAAGTTGGTATCAGAGCCGACTGCCTGTAGGAATCCCCCTTTCCAACTCCTTGGCCGAAGTTGAGTCTAGTCTTTGAAAAACAAATTTACTAACTTGTTGTGTGGCTTACGGGCCCACATCACCATTGGGTGGTATTAGGATCTTTTACTCCTCGTCTATACTCTGGGACTCTTATCTCTCTTCTATTCGGGATAAAGGACTTTTGCTAAATCTAACATTAGGATCTCGTTATCGCTTTCACCCGGAGAGCACCTTATGGTCGATGATCGTCCGCTGCACCAGAAGACCCTGAAGATACTCTTCGCTGTTAACCCGAGAACTTGTGTTCATCGCCTTTGCAATTCACTGCCACCGAAATATCCCTATGGATATCTGTGTGCATTTGTCATTCTCATGATCGTTCCTCGTCGCTATTGTTGTTACAAGATGCCTCGAAATATTCTCCGTTGTCCCGAGAATCCTTTGAGTTCACTGTCTAGCAGTTTTATTTCGCATGAAAACCCTCACGGTTATTTCCTCACATTGATCGAGGACCCGTTCTCCTTGATTCTTCATATGTCTCCCAAAATTCTTCGGAATACTTTTCAATGTTTCGAAAATCCTTTGCAGGCTGTTACTCTTGAAATTCTTGCCTGCTTGCATTATGGTTAATTCCATATGACTAGTAGTCTTCGTCAATATCGCTTGACTTAGCTATTTTTGAACCTATTGATTCAATGTGTGCGTATGCACGAAGTCATCAGGTTATCCTTTTTAAAATTATCTTTTCGGCTCAGACGTCATTCCGGACATGAGTTGGTTCTCGGCAATTCAAACCTTTATTGATTGTCCAGCTAAGTGTTTTCAACTGATCCATCCTGGATCAGAGCGTCTGCTACTGATCCTTCGTTTTGGAAACCATAATTTCTTTCTATTTAAGCTTCATACTAATCAGGTGAATTTTGAATCTGATGCCTCTGCAGTCTTCTTCCTCTGAGTGAGTACCGATACTCACATCAGCTCCGTTGTGGATCGCTCGATCCTTTGTTGAAATATTATCCGACAGTGTCCTTCGTATACAAAAATAATAATAATAATAAAAAAAAACTCTCGAGAAGTTATGTCCCTGATGCATAATACCTTCGGTAAATTGTATCCTCTTCTTTGACAACCATGCTCTCCCTTGGAGCTGGTGATATTTACTTTTGAAACTTGTGGTATATGTTACTAAGATGCCCAATGGGTTGAACCTATGCCTTCCCCTAATCCGTGAGAACCCAAGCGTTTTCACAAGTCATACCCTTCCGGTGTTCTACCGGATAAAATTCCAACACTACAATTTTATCAAGTGGTAAATGAAACGTATGCATTGGAGAAATGGGAGTCGACCTTGAGCTTTTGTTCATGCCCATGGAAACGATGTAGACCGTCTCGGGAGCTTCTTGCAAAATGATTTTTCATCTAAATAATTCTTTCGGTGTAAATAAATTTGATCCCCTGCAGTTATGGTTCCGACCATGCTATCCTTATTCAATATATCTGGAATAAATCCATTCCAGGCCTCGTCAATTTTTGACAAGGATAAAGTATCTACTGTCATAGGTCAATGGCCTAGTTCAACTTCTATTGTGTTCTACCTTCGAGTTTTACCCTCTGATATCTCGAGGATATCATGCCTTTACACTACCCCTTTTGGACTTTTGATAAAGTAATACCTTTGCTTGTCGTAATCACTCTACGGGTTCTAGGTTGCCGTCAACCGAGGACACCGTTTAGTAAATCAAATCCGCTCTAAAAATTCAACACCCCTAGTAGATGTTACTGGGAAATTTTAAAACTCAATCTGGTTTATTCCTAGACTATCGGGTACGTCCCTTGTCTAGCTATCTTTTACTATACTACCTCGTCCTTCTTTGGTGCACGAATTCTTCAGAGATTGAGCACAACTTACGTCGAGCTTTCAACATTATGTTGCTTGTCTCGAAAGGCAACTTTGATTCCGAGCTTGCATCTTTTATATTGATCCAATAACTTGCCACTTCGTCATTCCCTTGCTTGAAGCAGCCGATCTTCGATTGCATCCTCTTGAAACCTCCCGACAAATGTGTCGTGATCACCTTCAACACTTTGACTTCCTCTGAGACGTCAACGGAGTTTATGATGAGAAATACTCTCCTTGCCCTTGATGATTTTTATTATCATCGGCCACCCCCTTGACTTCCTTTCATCGCGGACTTGTCCACATTATGAATACAACTTGCTCCCCAGTTAGTGTTGTGTTATGCATTGAAGTATTACTGTCTTTTATGTCGAGATTGTTGTGAGGATTGCCCCACCTCTCAGTAATTCTCGGCATGACGATACTTCTCACCATCACCATTCTTCCTTGGTCCCCGTGTTGTTTTTAACCGGGATACCAATAGACTAACGAAGCTACTTGAATTCTATACTTCTAGCAACCCTATTGCTTTGAAGTTAACGATCGACCGTTCGTTCTTAGACTGATGGTTAATGAATCGTCACTCTAACATTGATCTTGCTGCCTAGGTCATATTTCGGGCACACCTTCCAACTATTGATTAATGGTGTATGTTTTCCTCGAGCATACAACATTATACCATTTGTATTGACAAGTGTCGTCTTCTTGTTCACGTTATTGTGGAAATCCATCCGTTTGGAATTCTCGATGAATTGTTGTTGAGCCCATCAGCCACCTCCTCATCCTCTCCTTGGTTTAATGATGAACTATTGTTTCGGGAACCCGCTCCCATAGTTCATTTCCCGAGAATCTTGCAATGTCATTTCGTCGATTTGTGTTGCACCTTTTCTTCTCGAACATCCTGAGTTGTGGTATCATGACAAGAATCATATCTGAATCTCGGCCAGATATGATGGTTGGGACAACTTTCCAGGAGTTATAATGTTGGTCCTCTGATGACCCGGTAATATGATGTCATGCCCAGCACCCCGGGCTGGAGGACCCATCATTATATTTTCTTCTGCAAGGATAACTATTCTTCTAGGAGGAAATTGTAAGACTTATTTTATAACTTGCTCATGATGGATCATTTGTGTATCCAAAGTCTGACCCTTGCTTGAAACACCATATCATTGTACCCTGAAGCATGATTATGATACCCCGCTCATCAATAAGAGCATTTAAAGCCCAATGCTAAATGTTTCTTGGTCAGTTATCCAAACACCATTGTAAGGGTAACATCTTGGTTAACCCTTGCCTCTTTATCTGAATGGTTAGGTACTTACTCTCCTAACATGTATGCCATGTTCTTCTTCTCCATGGGAAGGATATACCCCTAATAATTGTGTGTAATCACAATTTTTCTTTCCATTTGTTTGTTTAACCTTTCCTTGGTCTACATGATCTAAGCAGTAATAATTCTCTGCTTATGTAAACACCTCGTTGTACAACTCTGTCAGTAAGACATTGATTCTATCGTTAAAAACATTCCGGTAACCACTGATGGATGAGAACTTTGCCTATTGGTCCGCCTCGTTTCAACGAGCGGGAAAAATGGTTCTCTTCGTCCCCCGTCCTTGGTACCGACATTGTTGCCAACTTAGCTGATAGACTATCCTATGACATGCCTTGCTTTCTGTGCAAGATGCCATCGCCTTCCTACTCTTAACCCACATGGTGGGCCCATAACCCACAGGTCCACGGGATCGAAACCTGACTCTCCTGTACAACCCTGATTCTAATATATTCTTGCACTTGCCTTAGTGTGTAAATCACGAGCTAAGTTATACCATGTTTCATCCTGGTATCAAACACCATAGTATTCTCGCTGATTAAGACCCCATTCCAGCTTCTGGTTAGGCTTCGAATGACTGCCTACCCGATTGAAACTTTGGTACCATCGCTTATTGTTCTCAATGCATTCACTGGAATACTACACGTAGGGCACTACGTGTATCACTTTCTGAATTCACTGTCAGATGCACATACTTCGTGGAGATACGTTCCACCAAAGTTTTCCCCCTGATCGCGTTCGTAGGGCGATGGAGATCCCGAAGAAAGGATGACGACATGATCACGATGACTTGAAGCAGAGGAATGAAGACATCAACAAAAGGAGTCAACCTCTTCGAGAAGGGCAACCAAGACCAACAAGACCCGTTAGAATTTCGCAACCAGAACTTCCCCCTTGCTCCACCGCTTAAATCTCGGGACGAGATTTCTTGTAGTGGAGGAGAATTGTGACGCCCGGGTAATCACGCTACAGTAATCCCCTGCTAATGATGCCATGTCACCATCATTACTGTTGCTAACCTCACTCTAGTTAAAGCCGGTTCAAATTCAAATTTAATCAAGGTCAAGTTTAAAGTTTTCAAAAGTCAAAAACTAAAAGGTACAAAATGTGGCAAATAATTCATAGGTAATACTGGTGGAGAAATCATTTTTTATAAAATAATTAAATGCACTAATATAAATAAAAACAGTGGCTTGACCAATTAATTAAATTCATTACATAAAGTATAAAATATCAACCTAGTTTATTTAGGGATAAGATTTAGTGTGGCACTAGTATATTTATAAGCACTAATTTAGGTGCTAGTGGTAATTTTTATAAAATCTAAAATATAAGGGACTAAAATTAAAACAGAAAAGAAATAAATAAAAGGTAAAAAAATAACAAAACAAAAACAAACAGAACAAAATAAAGACCCCTCTCCTCCCCTGGGCCTAGGCCCACTAGGCCACCAGGCCGCCCGGCCGGCCTACCTGGCCCAACCGGCCACCCACTCCCCCCTCACTCCCTTATCCACCCCCACCCCTGAAACCCTAGCCCACGATCGCAAACCCCCCCACGCCTCTCACCTCTTCCCCGATCCAGATCGGGATCGGGGGAACGAACACCCCCACGCACCCCTCTCCCCATCGCCTCGCCGCAGCTTCGAACCCGGCGCCAGTGCCGCCTCGCCGGCCCGCGCCCTCGTCCTCGCACCCCGTCCCCTCTTCCTCGATGGCGCCCCTCGCCGAGCCGACGGCGACTACGCCCCGCCCCCGATGACCCCGCTGCCAAGTCCCTACGCCACCCAGTGAGCCCCCCCTCTCCTCGTCCGGTCACCACGCGCCGGCGTCGTTCTTCCTGCGCACGAGCGCCGGCGCTCACCTCTTCCTCGCCGCGCGTCGCTCGCGAGCGCGCGCGCATCGCGCCCCTTTGGCCACTCCGGCCCCTTCCCGCACCTGCCCCGCTACGGCCTCCCTGCCCCGCCGCGGTCGACCGTGCCGCCCCACTCTTGCCGGCTACCCCCATCGCTCGCCTCTGCCGCCGGTGCCGCGCTCGGCGCGGCCGTGTTCCGTGCGTGTCGCCGCCCCTGGGTGCCTAGCCCCGCGCCCAACGAGCCTCGGCTCTCCCCTCATCCCGCGCCCTGCGAGCTCGGGCGTGCGAACCCGCGCCCCTGCACCCCCGCGGCGTGGCCGCCTTGCTCGCCGCGACCGCACTCCGGCGACCATCCCCGTGGCCGCTGCCTCATTCCCTTGGAGGCGGGCGCCCGATGGGCCTCCTCCGCTACGCCCGTTAGCGCCTGCGCCCGCAAAGGCCTCCGTCCCTATGACGTACGGGCCCCGCCCCAGAACGTTTTAAAAAGAAAATAATAAAAATAAAATAAAAATAAAAATAATAATATTAAAATAGATAAATAAATATAAATAATTAATAATATTAATTAATTAATTAATTAGATAATTAATTTAATTAATCATGTTTTAATTAACCTAATGGATAATTAAATAAATTAAATAATTTTAAGATTAAACTAATTAATTGTGATTAATCTAATTAACTTTAATTAGTTAAACTAATTAGGATTAGTTAATTAAATATAGAGCTAATTATACTGTGTCACTGACCAGTGGGACCCACTGGTCAGGTTGACCAGTCAACCATGCTGATGTCAGCATGATGTCATGCTGATGTCATAAATCCTTTTCGAATTAATTTAATTAATATTAAATTCCAGAAATTAATAAAAACTTTAGAAAATCATATCTTTTAAACCGTAACTCGGATGAAAATACTTTGTACATGAAAGTTGCTCAGAACGACGAGACGAATCCGAATACGCGGTCCGTTCGTCCGCCACACATCTCTATCTTACCGAACGTGCAACATTCCCCCTCCGTTTCATCTGCCCGAAAACGCGAAACACCGGGAATACTTTTCCGGATGTTTTTCATCCTTGCCAGTATCACCTCCTACTACGTTAGGTCACACGTAGCTCCGCGTATTCCCATGTTATGCTTTGTGATGCTATTGTTTGCTCTGTTATTTATTTGTTTCCCCTTCGTTGCTTATTTTCGGTAGACTCCGATACTGTGATAGACCCCGAGACCATTGATGCTTCGGTGTTCGACTACGGCTACGCTTCCGAAGATTCCTTTCGTCTGCCGGCTTCCAGGCAAGCCCCCCCCCCTTGATCACCAGATATCGCCTATTCTTCTCTCTACTGCTTGCATTAGAGTAGCGTAGCTCGTTACCGTTCGGTTACTCCTATTCTGTTGCATAGCCTGTCATTGTTGCTACAACTGTTGATACCTGTACCAGCCATCCTAATGCTTAGTATAGGATGCTAGTATTCCATCAGTGGCCCTACATTCTTGTCCGTCTGCCATGCTATTCTATCGGGCCGTGATCACTTGGGTGGTGATCACGGGTATATACTATATACATACTTTACATACACATGATGATGATTCGGAGATGGGGGCTGAAGGGGCAGGTGGTTCCACACATGTAGTGGTGGGCCTGGGTTCCCGACAGTCCCCTGATGGTTACTTTGTGGCGGAGCGACAGGGCAGGTTGCGACCACCTAGGAGACAGGTGGGCCTGGCCCTGGTCGTTGTCCGCGGTTATTTCATAATAACACGTTTAACGGGATCTTGGTATTTGATCTGAGTCTGGCCATTTGGTCTATACGCACTAACCAGCTACGTGGGAATAGTTATGGGTACTCGACGTCGTGGTATCAGCCGAAGCCTTCTTGACGTCAGTGGTTTAGCGGCGCGCGCCGGATTGGACTGGAAGCCTACTCTGGTATTAGGAGAGGCTAGGTCTGCTTACCGGCCGCCCTCGCAACGTGCAGGTGTGCATTGGGCGATGGGCCCAGACCCCTGTGTGCTTAGGACTTAGACCGACGTGCTGACCTCTCTGCTGTGCTTAGGTAGGGTTGCGACGTGTTGATCTTCCGAGGCCGGGCATGACCCTGGAAAGTGTGTCCGGCCAAATGGGATCGAGCGTGCTGGGATATGTGGTGCACCCCTGCAGGGAAGTTAATCTATTCGAATAGCCGTGTCCCTCGGTAAAAGGACGACCCGGAGTTGTACTCGGACCTCATGACAACTAGAACTGGATACTTAATAAAACACACCCAGACAAGTTCCAGATATAACTCGGTGGTTGCTCTCTCACAGGGTGATGTGCGGGAGGATCGCCGGGTAGGATTATGCTTTACGATGTTACTTGGTGAACTCTTCTGCTACTCAAGACGGAGGCTGCCAGAAGCTTTGATAGTTGTTACTATTCCTTCTACTCCCTTCCACTGCTGCCAGATGGAGGCTGCGAGAAGCGAGGAAGCTTGTTACTTACCATCTACTCTCTTCTACTGCTGCAAGATGGAGGTTACCAAAAGCGTAGTCTTCGTTTGGAATAGCTATCCCCCTCTTATTCCCGCTTGCTGCAGTTCAGTCCACCGATATTACCCATATCATTGTTACCGTTGCATATGTAGTGTAGATCCTTGCTTGCGAGTACTTTGGATGAGTACTCACGGTTGCTTTGCTCCCCCTTTTCCCCCCTTTCTTCTTTTCTTCTCGGATGATGCGACCAGATGGTGGAGTCCAGGAGCCAGAGGATCCCGATGATGTTTCTACATGGAGTTCGGCTTCGAGGAGTAGTTAGGAGGTCCCAGGCAGGAGGCCTTGCCTTTCCGATCGTTGTTACTTTTGTGCTAGCCTTCTTAAGTCAAACTTGTTTAACTTATGTCTGTACTCAGATATTATTGCTTCCGCTGACTCTTGTGTTTCCGAGCTTTTGTATTCGAGCCCTCGAGGCCCATGGCTTGTAATATAAAGCTTGTGTTATTTTAATTTGTGTCTAGAGTTGTGTGGTGATATCTTCCAGTGAGTCCCTGATCTTGGTCGTACACATTTGCGTGCATGATTAGTGTACGGACAAATCGGGGGCGTCACATTATGAGAGAGGAAAATATGGTTGTAGAAATCTTCATGTTACTAAATTACCTCTCTTCATGTTGAGATTGATCTTCTTTCTTTCTTCTTCCTTGCATATGTTAGATCTTGCTTGTCTTGCTAATTTGTATCCCTATAAAATTCCTATGCATAGGAAGTATGTTAGGATTAGATGTGATTTTCACATGCTATATGATGCTCTTTTTGTGCTTCAAGTCTTGTCTTTCATGTGAGCATCATTAAAATCGTGCCTAGCTAGGGGCGTTAAACGATAGTGTTTGTTGGGAGGCAACCCAATTTTATTTTGTTTGTTTTTGCTTCTGTCTAGGAATAAATATTGCATCTAGCTTATGTTTAGATGTGTTTTTGTGTTTTAATTAGTGTTTGTGCCAAGTAGAACCTTTGGGAAGACTTGTGTGAAGTTTATATGATCATGCTGTAAAAAACAGAAACTTTAGCGCTCACGAGATTGGCTGTAATTTTTTACTGGAGAGTGTTATTATGTTGATTCTTTTTTCAGATGATTAATAGACAAATTCCTCACGTTTACCAATTTATTTCAATCTTTTTGGAGTTACAAAAGTATTCGAAAGTTACAGATTACTACAGATTGTTCTGTTTTTTACAGATTCTGTTTTTCGTGTGTTGTTTGCTTATTTTGATGAATCTATGAGTAGTATCGGGGGTATGAATCATGGAGAAGTTGGAATACAATAGGTTTAACACCGATATAAAAAAAGAATGAGTTCATTACAGTACCTTTGAGTGGTGGTTTGTTTTCTTATACTAACGGAGCTCACGAGATTTTTGGCTAAGTTTTGTGTTGTGAAGTTTTCAAGTTTTGAGTATGGCTTTGATGGACTATGGAAAAAAGAGTGGCAATAGCCTAAGCTTGGGGATGCCCAAGGTACCCCAAGGTAAAATTCAAGGACAACCAAAATCCTAATCTTGGGGATGCCCCGAGAAGGCATCCCCTCTTTCGTCTTCATCTATCGGTAACTTTACTCGGGACTATATTTTTATTCACCACATGATATGTGTTTTCCTTGGAGCATCATGTATGATTTGAGTCTTTGCTTTTTAGTTTGCCACAATCATCCTTGCTGGACACACCTTTTGAGAGAGATAAATATGATTTAGAATTTATTAGAATGCTCTATGTGCTTCACTTATATCTTTTGAGCTAGATAGTTTTGCTCTAGTGCTTCACTTATAATTTTTTAGCACGGTGGTGATTTTATTTTGTAGAAATTGTTGATCTCTCATGCTTCACGTAAATCCTTTTGAGAGTCTATTAGAACAGCATGTTAATGTGCTTTGGTTATAAAACTAGTCCTAATATGATAGGCATCCAAGATGTGCATAGTAAAAACTTTCACATAACGTGCATTGAATATGATGAGAAGTTTGATACTTGATGATTGTTTTGAGATATGAGGATGGTGATATTAGAGTCATGCTAGTGGAGTAATTGTGAATTTGAGAAACACGTGTGTTAAAGTTTGTGATTCCCGTAGCATGCACGTATGGTGAACTGCTATGTGACGAAGTTGGATCATGATTTATTTATTGAGTGTCATCCTTTGTGTGGAGGTCGGGATCGCGCGATGGTTAACTCCTACCAACCCTTCCCCTAGGAGCATGCGTTGAATACTTTGTTTTTATGACTCGTAGATTTTTGCAATAAGTATATGAGTTCCTTATGACTAATGTTGAGTCGATGGATTATACGCATTCTCACCCTTCCACCATTGCTAGCCTCTCTTGTACCGCGCAACTTTCACCGGTACCATACACCCACCATATACCTTCCTCAAAACAACCACCATACCTACCTATCATGGCATTTCCATAGCCATTCCGGGATATATTGCCATGCAACTTTCCACCGTTCCGTTCATATGACATGCTTCATCATCATTCACATATAGTCATATTTTGTTCTAGCTTTGATTTGTAATCTTTGAGTTGTAAGTCAATAAAACTGTGATGATCTTCATTATTAGAGCATTTTCCCATGTGAGGAAAGTCCAAATAAAAAAAATATGGCCCAAAAAAAATAGAGAGGGGCTAATAAAAAAAGGGGGAGAAAGCCCCTCCAAAAAATGAGAGAAAAGAGAGAAGGGACAATGCTACTATCCTTTTCGACACTTGTGCTTCAAAGTAGCACCATGATCTTCATGATAGAGAGTCTCTTGTTTTCTCACTTTCATATACTAGTGGGAATTTTCACTATAGAACTTGGCTTGTATATTCCAACGATGGGCTTCCTCAAATGCCCTAAGCTTCATGAGCAAGCAAGTTGGATGCACACCCACTTAGTTTCTTTCGATGAGCTTTCATACACTTATAGCTCTAGTGCATCCGTTGCATGGCAATCCCTACTCACTCACATTGATATCTATTGATGGGCATCTCCATTGCCCATTGATACGCCTAGTTTATGTGAGACTATCTTCCTCCTTTTTGTCTTCTCCACAACCACCACTCTATTCCACCTATATTGCTATATCCATGGCTCACGCTCATGTATTGCATGAAAGTTGAAAGGTTTGAAAAAAATTGAGTATGAAACAATTGCTTGGCTGAAACCGGGGTTGTGCATGTTTTAAATACTTTGTGTGATGAAGAGGGAGCATAGCCAGACTATATGATTTTGTAGGGATAACTTTCTTTTGCCATGTTATTTTGAGAAGACACGATTGCTTTGTTAGTATGCTTGAAGTATTATTATTCTTATGTCAATATAGACTTTTATCTTGAATCTTTCGGATCTGACATTCATGCCACAATAAAGAAAATTACATTGAGAATTATGTTGGTTAGCATTCCACATCAAAAATTCTGTTTTTATCATTTACCTACTTGAGGACGAGCAGGAATTAAGCTTGCGGATGCTTGATACGTCTCCAACGTATCTATAATTTTTTATTGTTCCATGCTATTATATATTCTGTTTTGGATGTTTAATTGGCTTTATTATACACTTTTATATTATTTTTGGGACTAACCTACTAACCCAAGACCTGGTGCAAATTGTTGTTTTTTGCCTATTTCAGTGTTTCGCAGAAAAGGGATATCGAACGGAGTCCAAACGGAATGAAACCTTCGGGAGAGTTATTTTTGGAACCGTATCTACCCAGAAGACTTGGAGTACACGCGAGGGAACGAGAGAGGCGGCCACGAGGCTCCAGGGCGCACCCAGGGGGCAGGCATGCCCCCACCCTTGTGGGCCCCCTCTGGCTCCCCCGATGCCCTCCTTCCTCTTATATATATCCACATACCCTGGAAACATCGAGGCAACAGAGAAAACCCTAATTCCACCGCCGCAACCTTCTGTTCCCGTGACATTTCCATCTTGGGGCCTGTTCCGGAGCTCCGTCGGAGGGGGGATCATTCACGGTGTGCTACATCAACACCATAGCCTCACCAATGAGTTGTGAGTAGTTTACCACAGACCTTCGGGTCCATAGTTATTAGCTAGATGGCTTCTTCTCTCTTTTTGGATCTCAAAAAAAAGTTCTCGTCGCTCTTCGAGGAGATCTATTCGATGTGATGTTTTTGCGGTGTGTTTGTCGAGATCTAATGAATTGTGGGTTTATGATCAACATTATCTATGAACAATATTTGATTCTTTTCTGAAATATTTTATGTATGATTATAATATCCTTGCAAGTCTCTTCGAATTATTGGTTTGGTTTGGCCTACTAGATCTATAGTTCTTGCAATCGGAGAAGTGCTTGGCTTTGGGTTCAATCTTGCGGTGTCCTTTCCTAGTGACAGCAGGGGAAGCAAGGCACGTATTGTATTGTTGCCATCGAGGATAAAAAGATGGGGTTTATATCATATTGCTTGATTTTATCCCTCTACATCATGTCATCTTGCTTAAAGCATTACTCTGTTCTTATGAACTTAATACTCTAGATGCATGCTAGATAGCGGTCGATGTGTGGAGTAATAGTAGTAGATGCAGAATCATTTCGGTCTACTTGTTACGAACGTGATGCCTATATATAATGATCATGCCTAGATATTCTCATAACTATGCGCTTTTCTATCAATTGCTCGACAGTAATTTGTTCAACCAACGTAGAATTCTGCTATCATGAGAGAAACCACTAGTGAAACCTATGGCCCCCGGGCCTATTCTCAACATATTAATCTTCAATCTACTTTACTTTGCTTTATTTACTTTCTGTTCTTATACCAAAAATACCAAAAATATTATACTACCCTATCTATCAGATCTCAATTTCGTAAGTGACTGTGAAGGGATTGACAACCCCTTATCGCGTTGGTTGCGAAGTTCTTATTTGTTTGTGCAGGTGCGAGGGACTCGTGCGTGGTCTCCTACTGGATTGATACCTTGGTTCTCAAAAACTAAGGGAAATACTTACGCTACTGTGTTGCATCACCCTTTCCTCTTTGACGGAATACAGCGCAAGCTCGAGAAGTAGCAAGCAGCGCAGATGCCGCCCAATACTTCGAGCCCAAGAGGGGAATAATACGAAGAAGTTGTTCTGGTCGCAGTTCTATGCGCCACAACATCCAGTGCTCCTCAGCGACCAGATGAAGCAGTTGATCGAGCTGCACAGCATGGCGGATTCGGCCATGAAGGACTTCATAGTATGACTATGGCCCGCTGAGCCAATACCAAGTAGCTACTTCGGATTGGTGAAGCGGCTCGTCGAGGCGAGTCCGTGGGTCGATGCATTAACGCGTTCGGCCTGCATAGAAGGTGCTTGGATGGCCTTCGCTCGTGTCAAAGTGCACTGTGCGAAGATGAACGCAGGGCATATAGCTACTGCTGGCCCGCCCGCAGGCAAGGAGCACCGCAAGCCGGAGAAGTACTTCGAGGACGTCATCGAGGGCGCCCGCCTTATTGAAGGCCAGTGTTCGAAGGATGTTGTCTTTGAGTGATTGTATCCGGAAGTAAAGACTATGCTTATGAATCTGATGTATATAACGTTTGTGCTATGTATGATATCAGCGTCTTTTACCTCATGTTTGACTATTTGTTTACATCTGAAAGTTTGCAGTCGTCAGCTTCAGCCCCCATGTTCATAGTACTGGGGTGTTCGGTCATATGCATATACACTCTTTATCCAACGTCTTGTTCCGTGTAGGAGGTGTATGCGGAGCGAACCAGGCAATCAGACTATGCAGCGTTATTGCTTTCACTTAGTCGTAGGAGCTTGACATGTGGGGCTAGGTACTAGCCCCTCATGCGGATATGATTTTCCTTTATTTAAGGTATCCAATTGCAACTGGCTGGGCAAAAACCAACCCTTCATATAACACGGGTTAGATCTCTATCAATCGTAGTATAACACTAAGTCACCAGATTACGGACCAGGTTCTCGCCTATCATGACGGCCAGTTTTCAGCTTTCTCTACTGAGGTACTTGACCGGATGAGCCAGAAGTACAATCACAGTAGTTCTCCCTTTACACCCTAGCCGAACAATCGGAAACGTATGGGTAAGCACAGGAGCCGGGCAACCCAACTATTGACCCAAGACATGATTCCGAATTGATGCATATAAGGCAAACATCCAGGACGTCGAGCACTCCCTATAGGTGTTCGATCTTTTCAACATATACATGGTTGAATGCAGCCCCTGGCAATAGACCCTTATTGACAAGGCACATATGGCAATCTGATTTTTGAGGAAGAACACTTTATGATTTTGTGAGTAAAAATTCGAACATAATGCGAATCAAACTACTCTGTTAATATCCCTTTATGGTACGGCGAGCCGCAAACTTACAGATAATGCCGAAAACCTTTTTCGACATTTTACATGCCAAAAAGGTATATAACAAGAAAGAGAGAAAAAGGTTTACACGGGGTCTTAATCTAAAAAGAAACCTTAGTGCGGGTCCCTGATGTACGTCTACGACGTTTCCTCCTCTGTAATGTGTCCTTGAAGGGGTGATAGTATGATGGCCGTTTGTAAAAGGAAAAGAAAATAAATTTGGAAAAAAAAAGAAAAAAAAAGAAATCCAGTGTGGTCATAACAAGTATGGTTCGTTTACTAAACCTAAAGAAGGTAAATTTAGAGTCTGAATAGGGTCTAGCCGAACCATGGACTATATGCAGGCGCCCCCGGTCGTCGCCCAAGGAATTTTCAATGCATAATTATGTACTCGAGGCACATATGCTATCACCTTATGGAGCAGTCGACGGGGGCATAACTGTCAATCTTGCTCAGGTTCGTCTGAGCTACCGCACTGAGGCATGTGCCGGACACGTTTAGTTATGTCCGCTATTGATAGATTATCCGGCTTGAATAGGCCGTTTTGGACTTCGGCTGCTAAGGCCGCAGTGTCCTCCTCCGTATGGAGAGAGCGCTCCATATTTCCATTAACCGTAATAACGCCATGTGGTCCCAGCATTTTAAGCTTTAAATAGGCATAATGCGGGACTGCATTAAAGCGGGCGAAGGCCGTTCTTCCAAGCAGTGCATGATAGCCACTTCGGAATGGAGCTATGTCGAAGATCAACTCTTCGCTTCGAAAGTTATCAGGAGATCTGAATATGACCTCCAATGTTATAGAGCCCGTGCAGCGGGCTTCTATGCCTAGTATCACTCCTCTAAAGGTCGTGTTGCTTGGCTTGATTCTTGATGGGTCGATCCCCATCTTGCGGACAATGTCCTGATATATCAGATTAAGACTGCTGCCACCGTCCATGAGGACTCGGGTGAGATGGTATCCATCGATTATTGGGTTGAGCACTAAGGCAGCCGAACCCCCATGAAGATATTAGTCGGATGATCCCTGCGGTCGAAAGTGATCGGACAGGCCGACCATGGGTTGAATTTAGGGGCGACAGGCTCAACGGCGTAGACATCTCGGAGTGCGCACTTGCGCTCCCTCTTTGGGATATGAGTGGCATATATCATGTTCACTATTTTAACCCACGGTGGAAATTTCTTTTGTCCCCTTATATTCGGCTGGCGAGGCTCATCCTCGTCTTCGCTCTAAGGCTCCTTCCCCTTGTGTTCGGCATTGCGCTTGCCGGCCTGCTTGAAGACCCAACAATTACGGTTGGTATGATTAGCAGGTTTTTCTGGGGTGCCATGGATTTGGCAGGGCCTATCTAATATTTTGTCTAGACTGGATGGACCATCTCTGTTGCCTTTAAATGGCTTCTTTCGTTGACCGGGTTCAGAGCCACTGAATCTGGCGTTTACCACTGTATCATCTGGGCTTCCAGAATTGTTTCGACTTTTGTTTTTGTTACGTCATGGCTTTCCATTGACGTCCCTGACTTCAAATGTTCTAGGGTCACTGGTACTGCTACGAGCTAACCAGCTATCCTCACCCGCGCAAAAGCAGGTCATGAGTGTAGTTAGGGCTGCCATTGTCCTCGGCTTTTCCTGTCCAAGGTGTTTGGCTAGCCATTCGTCTTGGATACTGTGCTTGAATGCTGCTAAGGCTTCAGCGTCCGGACAGTCGACGATTTGGTTCTTCTTAGTGAGAAACCGATTCCAAAGCTTGCGGGCTGACTCCTTGGGTTGTTGGATGATGTGACTTAGATCGTCAGCGTCCGGGGGCGGATATAGGTCCCTTGAAAGTTGGCCCGAAAAGCATCCTCAAGTTCTTCCCAACTCCCAATGGAGTTCTCTTGGAGGATGTTTAGCCAGTGCCGAGCTGGTCCTTTCAGCTTGAGGGGTAGATATTTAATGGCGTGGAGATCATCTCATCGAGCCATGTGGATGTGAAGAATGAAGTCTTCTATCCAAATGGCAGGATCCATTGTTCCATCTTATGCTTCGATGTTCACGGGTTTAAACCCTTCTGGAAAATCATGATCCAATACCTCATCGGTGAAGCACAGAGGGTATGCGGCTCCTCTGTATTTTGCTATCTCGTGGCGTATGTCTGATGGTTGTAATGTTCGGTATTGACCCCGAACTGGTATGTCACCGGCGCGATTGGCTTGATAGCCGCCGTCCCGTGCGGGAGCCCGGTCCCTAGGTCCGTATATAGACCTGGTCTTGCTAGCTTTTTTGTTCAGGTCCTCACGCAGATCGTGTTTTCGGACACTAGCCATGCCCTCCTTTTCTTTACGGGGTGGTGGTTGATACGTCCAAAACGTATCTATAATTTCTGCTTGCTCCATGCCTCTTTTGGGTGATATTGCTATGATATTTATACACTTCCATACACTTTTGATCATATTTGGACTAACCTATTAACTCAGTGCACCCCAGTGCCAGTTTCTGTTTTCTGTTGTTTTTGTATTTCAGGTTTTCCCATCACGTAAACTGCCAGAAAAATCCCGGAAAAATTATATAAAAAATCAGCGTTCCAGAAGCTTCCCGGCAGCCAAAGTAGAGCCGGAGGGGGGCCACCAGGGATCCATGCGCCCTGGTGGCGCGGCCCCCCTCCTGGCCGCGCCGGGGGGGCGCCTGGCCCCCCCAGGCCTCCGCTGATGCCCCCCTTTGGCATATATTTAACACGCGTCCCGAAACCCTCGAGACAGGAACCCTTTTTCGCGATCTCATCTCTGTTTCGCCGCCGCCGCGCTTCCAAGATCGGGAGCGCCAGGAGAACTCTTCCCGGCACCCTGCCGGAGGGGTGGATCAACACCGGGAGCCTCTCCACCACCATGGACGCCTCCCGGATGAGTTGTGAGTAGTCTCCCTTGGACCATGGGTCCATGACCAGTAGCTATGTGATGTTCTCCTCCCCTTCTTGTGCTTCACTAATTAGACCTCGTGAGCTGCCCTACATGATCGAGGCACATATGTAATCCTTATGTTGTTGCTATGATGAGTTTGCTGGGATCCGATGGATTGTGAGATTATGTTCAGATTGTGTTTGAGTAATATATTTGATTTACCTCTTTTATATTTATGTTCGTAAGTAATTCTTGCATGTTCTCCGTTGCTATTTATTGCTTTGGCCAAGTAGTAGGTAGTGACTCCAAGAGGGAACGTTATGCTTGATTGTGGGTTCATGCCCCTCGATGACTAGCTTGAGTGACAGAAACATGAGTCTAGGGGATGTGCTGTTGCCACAAGGGGGAAAACAACGGTGCTTGTGCCCGCGGGTGCAAGGATTGTTTACTTTACGCAAAGTTCTTTTAATGTAGTTGTCTGTTGCTTTGAGTTTACACTATGGGTGGGACTAGCAACTTAATACCAGCGAGATGTTCTGGATAGATATCTCAAGGTGGATGATTAGTAGTAGATGCAGATGGATTTCGGTCTACTTGCCTTGGCGTACCGCCCATGCTTTGAACCTCTACCTTTCTTGCAACATAGTTAGCATTGGTTTGCGCACATAATTCTGTCAATTGCCCAGCTATAATTCGTTTACCTCACATAGTTGTTTTATAGTCTTTTGGGAGAGAGACATCACTAGTGAACATCATGGGACCCCGGTCCATATTACCATCATTGATCACATCTGCTATTTACTTTCTGCTTTTACTTACTATTTGCAGCAATACCTATCACTATTATCACTTGCGTTTGATCCTTTGTAAACGACAAGGCCGGAGGGATTGACAACCTCTCTGTACTCGTTGGGGGCAAAGTTATTTGTATCTGTGTGCAGGTCCATGTTGATTGCTAATATCTGGCGCCGTTAGCAGTTGACACCTTCTTGTTGAAACTGGGAGTCTCAGGGGAAATAGATCCTTGGTATCTTTGCCAAGGGAAAACTTCCGCTACACTGCATCTCAAACCTTCCACTTGGGGTAACCAACGAGGGGCGAGAAGCCATCAAGCAAAGTTTTCTGGCGCCGTTGCCGGGGACTCCACTCTTCAAGATAGGGGAGTTGCACGCTATCTTCTACCTTTGCTTTTTAGTCTTGTTAGTTTACCTTTCAGTTTTTTTTGCTTTAGTATCCTTTATCGAAAACCACAAAAAAAATATTAATTATTTGCTAGTAGCCCTTTCTGTTTAGTCAAGCATGTTAGGATTTGGTGCTTTGAGGGAATCAGAAGTTTTAGATTTCCATCAAAAGGATGGAGAAAATATGAAGAAGGCATGGGACAGAATTTCTGATGCACATAGGAGAATTATGCCTTGGATACCTATAAAAATTGTGCTTAGAAATTTTTACCATGGTCTTTTTAAATGGTGTAAACACTCTCTTGATATTATAGTTGAAGGAGATTTCCTAGAGTGTGATGAAGCTAGAGCTCTTGAAATTATACATGGTCTATCTAGTTACTTTGTTTATGATCATAACTTTGATACTGTCATCGATAGACTTGCTACTATTGAGAAGAGAATGGATGCTCTAGACTTGATGTAGGTAGAGAAACCCAACCCCAATAAGAGAGACATTTTGGAAATAGACAATGATTGGGAGCCTTTTGTTAGGATTAGCATCTCTAATCAAGACTTCCTTGCTTATTGTGATATTGGATCTATGGTTTCTACTATGCCAAAAATTGTTCATGATTCTTTAAAATTTAACATGGATAGATTACCATCTTATCATGAACACACTAATGGAGATATTTCTGAAATCCAGGGAAGAATAAAAGACGTGCCAGTTAAATTCCTTAAAGGGATTACAATGGTTGATTTCTTCATCATGGAGCCAAACCAAGGAAATATAGTGCTTGGAAGGGACTTCCTCCGAGCTGTAAAAGGATTCATCGATATAGGTAAGGGACATATCCGCTTACGCGGAAAGGCAAAAGGTGTGTACCCCTTTCCTAGAAGGAACAATAGTGAACTTGTTGAGGAACCATTTGAAGCAATTTATAACTCCGATTATTATGATGGTTATTGATTCCTCTTTGCATTGTGCCTAGCTTAAAGGCATAAAAGAAAGCGCTTTTGGGAGGCAACCCACATGAATAAAATTTTATTTTGCTTTTGTTGTGTCTTGATGTTGTTACTACAGTAGCATCATCATTGTATCTTTGCTTTTCAACTTTGTGCCAAGTGTAGCCTCTGATTGCAAGAAAGTTCAAAAGTTGTGACGTGCTGTCCAGGAAACAGATTCTGTCCTTGGGTAGAAAAATTCGTATAAAATCACCAGATCATCTTTTTGGTCTGAATTTTTTCGACAGCGTGCTCTATACAATTGTCTTTCTTGCGTCTGTTTTAAGTTTTTTTATTAGAGTTGCAGAAGTGCCCCAAAAAAATCATTTACTACCTGCTGTTCTGTTTTTCACAGATTCTGTCCTGTTTTGCCCTTCCTTCATTTTGCAAACCTTGAGCTTGCTTTTTCTTTGCAAAAACATTTTGGCAATCTTGAGAAACAGTAGACCGTCAAGAATATCCTTATTTCCAGCAAGGAACAATTATTTTATTATGGGTACTAACCTCGCTAATCAGATTATGATGAGTTATGTATGAAGGTAGTTTTCAAGTGTGCGAGGGAAGATGATAAAAAGATTCAGGAGTGTCAAACGCTCAAGCTTGGGGATGCCCCCGTGCACCCCCAAGAAATATTCAAGGAGACTCAAGCATCTAAGCTTGGGGATGCCCCCGTGCATCCCCTTCTCCATCAACATTATCAGTTCGTCTTTCGTTCCACTATATTTTTATCACTTCATGTGTTATGTGCTATGCTTGGAGCGTCTTGCTTTTAGTTTCCTTTTTAGTTTTACTTAGCTTTTCATAACGAGTCGGAACTCAGCTTTCTTTGTGTGGGAGAGAAACACGCTCCACTTCAACCTAGAACATAACATAGAATTTTCATGTCTATCTTTACTGTGTGTGTTCTTTGTCTTTCAATAGCTACTATCATGCTTAGCTCTTAGTTTTCATGCTTATCTTTTTAAAGAGCTTTTGTTTAGTTGGTTGCTTGAACTCTCTTTAATTATCATGCTTATCTTATTAAGAGAGTTTGCTTCTGTTGCATTGGTTGATATGTCTATGATAAAAATGCTACGTGCATAATGGCGCTTAGTAGTTCATGTTTTCTTATGGTTAGTCTCAAATAGCTGGGGGGTTCCCAATGTGTTATTGGAGTACCAACATGATTTGTTTGCCTATGATGTGGTATGGTTTAGTAATATCTTCCTTCGAGAATTTATTTTGATTAACTTGGCGTATGCTCACGCATATTTAAGATTGTAAAGAAAGTCTGTCAAGCCTTGATGATCTTTTGTTTCTGAGTAGCGATATGACTTCCATGCCTGATTCAATGTTGCTTTGTCGCTCTGCATGATTATGACCGTCATTGCTCTTTTAGTTGGTCGCTCCCAGTCTTTTGCTAACCTCCACCTGTACTAAGCGGACTGACTGCTTGTGCATCCAAAATCCTTTAAACCAGTTATGCCATATGAGTCCACCATACCTTCCTATACATGGTATTTACCTGCCATTCCTAACGGAGACTTTCATGTACCATCTCGAAATTATTCAAAAAAGCATTTCTATTTTGTGCCTCTGTTTTAGTTCATGAGGAAGTAGTAGTTAATTCATGATCTTTTTAAGTTGGACAAGCTTCACCCCGGGATTGCATGTCTAATGTGCAAACCCATAATACGAGAAGGAACTGGCAAAGAGTGCGCCCGGCTCAAAAATAATATAACAAACAAACCCTCCTTCACGCTTTGTTCATGAGAAATCAGAAAACTTTGCCAGTGATAAACAAAGGAGATTAAGAGGATGTGATCGTCCTCATTCGGGAGCCGTTCCTCGAAACTTGTCCATCTCAAGAAGTGATTGAGTTGTCTGCTAGCATTCGTTGACGGAACATGCATAATCTAAAAAAAATATTACCTCTATTTTTAAAACCAAGAGCCCTGGTACATGCTTTGTCTTTGTTTCCGACCACGGGTTTTCAACCTTGCCAACAAAAGCCACGGTTCGAGAGTCTCCACCTTCTTTTAAAGCACCAACTATTAAGAGCATGATTGTCATTCTGAGTGTAATGTGCATTGTCCCAAAGTAGCATTGTCTTTTGCATGATTGTGATATCGTTTATTCTGAAATTATTGTATCTAGTCATCACTTAAACCTTGGAGGTGCCCCTGCATTTATGTTTTGCTTCACTAAAGGGGGCAAGCGAGATATCACTTTATCATATTTGCACACCATGCTCATTACAAATCTATTTGATGTTTCAGTATCATATTGTAAAACTTTCAGTTCTTTGTGATTTTCTCATGAGGCAACTTAATTACTACAGATTCATTGTCTCAGTAAGCTTTTGTCATGTGACTATGAAAAGTCCTATATGGTTAATAGCATGTCACCACAGAAATTATTCTTGTTATCATTTACCTACTCGAGGACGAGCAGGAATTAAGCTTGGGGATGTTGATACGTCCAAAACGTATCTATAATTTCTGCTTGCTCCATGCCTCTTTTGGGTGATATTGCTATGATATTTATACACTTCCATACACTTTTGATCATATTTGGACTAACCTATTAACTCAGTGCACCCCAGTGCCAGTTTCTGTTTTCTGCTGTTTTTGTATTTCAGGTTTTCCCATCACGTAAACTGCCAGAAAAATCCCGGAAAAATTATATAAAAAATCAGCGTTCCAGAAGCTTCCCGGCACCCAAAGTAGAGCCGGAGGGGGGCACCAAGGCTCCAGGCGCCCTGGTGGCGCGGCCCCCCTCCTGGCCGCGCCGGGGGGGCGCCTGGGCCCCCCAGGCCTCCGCTGATGCCCCCCTTTGGCATATATTTAACACGCGTCCCGAAACCCTCGAGACGGGAACCCTTTTTCGCGATCTCATCTCTGTTCCGCCGCCGCCGCGGTTCCAAGATCGGGAGCGCCAGGAGAACTCTTCCCGGCACCCTGCCGGAGGGGAGGATCACCACCGGGAGCCTCTCCACCACCATGGACGCCTCCCGGATGAGTTGTGAGTAGTCTCCCTTGGACAATGGGTCCATGACCAGTAGCTATGTGTGAAAGCACATTTGCTCCCTGGGTGGTTTTGGTAATTAATGACAACATACTTTGTGGTTGGACTAATGCTCTTATCAAGTATGTTTCAGGAAATTCAATCACTTTGGCTTGGCAAAAGGACTGAAGAAGTGGACCCCTCAAAATGCTAAGACAAGCATTGGCAAAAGCTCAAGACTCCATTTTTGGTTTAGTGATCCAAGATCACATTGAGTCCATAGGAAAAGCCAATACTATTAAAAGGGGATGAGGTTATGTTGATGATCTGGTTGCTCAAGTGCTTAGTGATATATCTCCTTCAACTATCAGCAACTCTCACTGCCAAATACACTCACAAGTAATCTCGGTCCCATCGATTATCCAAACTCAGTCACACAGAGATGAACCACCTCAGCCATAAGCCAAACCCTAGAAAAATCGGATATTCCGAGTTTGAAATCGGTTTCACCGAAACATGGGCTGCCAAGCTTCTGTAACCTTCTGTCATCAAATCGGTGTCACCGAGATGATGAAGTCGGTCCCACCGAAACTGGCATGCTCCTGTCTTTGCTCAAATCGGACTAACCGAGATGGTATTTTCGGTCCCACCGAAAACCCCAACGTTCACATTATTTGAACTTTTGGTCTCACCGAGTTGTCCACTTCGGTCCCACCGAGTTTGCTCAAATATGTGTGTAACGGTTGGATTTTGTGTGGAGGCTATATATACCCCTCCACCCCCTCTTCATTCGTGGAGAGAGCCATCAGAAAGAACTACCACTCCTACCTTACATTTATGAAAAGAGAACCACCTACCCTTGTGTTGAGATCAAGTTGCTCCACTCCCACCATATGAAGCTTGATCTCTAGCCTTCCCAAGTTGCTTTCCACTCAATCCTTTCTTCCACCATAGCCAAATCAGTGAGGAGAGTTGAGTGTTGGGGAGATTATCATTTGAAGCACAAGAGCAAGGAGTTCATCATCATCTACAACATCTATTACCTTTTGGAGGGTGGTGCCTCCTAGATTGGTTAGGTGTCGCTTGGGAGCCTCCGTCATCGAGAAGTGGAGTTGAACCAAGAAGTTTGTAAGGGCAAGGAGATCGCCTACTTCGTGAAGATCTACCCCGAGTAAGGCTAGCCCTCCGTGGGCGTAGGCCATGATGGAATAGACAAGGTTGCTTCTTCGTGGACCCTTCGTGGGTGGAGCCCTCCGTGGACTCTCGCAGCCGTTACCCTCCATGGGTTGAAGTCTCCATCAACGTGGATGTACGATAGCACCACCTATCGGAACCACGGGAAAAATCATTGCGTCTCCAAATTGCGTTTGATCTTCTCCACCTCTCTTTACTACTTGTGCAATTTACTTTCCGCTGCCAATACTCTAGAATTGCATGTGTAGTGTGCTACTTGACTTGTGTGTTATGCAAAATCTGCCAAAATCTGTCCTTGATAAAAGACAGAATTTTTATCTTGTCGAGTAGTCTAATCACCCCCCCTCTAGACACTCTCACCTTCTTCGATCCCTCAATTGGTATCAGAGCCTTGGTCTCCATTGCTTTGGTTTACACACCATTGGAGGAAGATGGACGTGTCTACGCTTGGGAGTATTAGCCATAGAGTGCCTATTCTTAATGGAGGGTCCTATAACTCGTGGAGGGTTGAAATGCTTAGTATCTTTAAGATGTACAATTTGTGCAAATATGTTGAGACCCCCTATGTGCCTCCATTTGACCCCTTGCACCCTACCATGGATGAAGAGCTTGATTTGCTTCGTAACCTTAGGACTGTAAATCTTATCATTAGAGGGTTACCCGATAACTTGCTTAAGCTCGTTACAAACTTTGAGTGCGCCTATGCTATGTGGAAATTATTGGAAGAACTTTATCCGGACTACTCTTTGAGAGGTCTTGATGAAATTCTACACAAGACTATTGAATTTGATAAGATGCGCCCCAATGATCCCAACTTTGATAAATGCTTCTTTGAGCTTCGTGATCTTATGAAAATGAAGGGTGATCCCGGTCTTATCAATGCTTTAATTAGAAATGCTCTTATATTGCATTCCGAAGATTATTGTCACATTGACAAAACTAATGCAAATAGTTATCAAATTGACCTAGGTGTTGATGATGAACAATCTATGGGTCAATATGATGATGAGCATGAGCATGATGATGATTACTCTGATTCGGACACCGAGCTAGACAAGATCATGAAGAGTCTCAATCTTATGGCAAATCTGAGAGACTACATGTCCGGCGGAAAAGAGTGGATTCTTGATAGTGGATGCACCGACCACATGACCGGAGACAAAGACATGTTTCGAGAGCTTGCAAAGAACGATGGTCCACGCAAGTATGTGACTTTTGGAGACAACTCCAAGGGTAAGGTACTTGGCCTTGGTAAGGTGGCCATATCTCATGATAGCTCTATTCAAAATGTCATGCTTGTAGAATCTCTTGGATACAATTTACTTTCCGTGTCTAGATTAGCTGACTTTGGATTCAATGTGCTATTCACCAAAGTAGATTGCCAAGTCTTTCGTCGTGATAATCAAAACATGGCATTTACTGGTATCCGTAGAGGTGATCTATATATTGTTGATTTCACTAAGAAAGCCCAACCTAGAGCTTGTTTCATTGCTAAATCCTCTAAAGGTTGGTTATGGCATAGAAGGCTAGGACATGTTGGTATGCGTAATTTAGACAAGCTAATCAAAGGTGATCATATTCTTGGTGTTAAAGATGTTTTCTTTGACAAAGATAGACTTTGTAGCGCTTGTCAAGCAGGAAAACAAGTTGGTGGAAGTCATCCCGTGAAAAACATCATGACCACAAGGAGACCGCTTGAGCTTCTTCATATGGATCTCTTCGGTCCCAATGCTTACAAAAGCCTTGGTGGTAACTCCTTTGGTCTAGTTATAGTTGATGATTATTCCAGATTTACGTGGGTATTTTTCCTTGATGATAAATCGCAGGTTCAGAGGATCTTCAAGACCTTTGCCAAAAAGGCCCAAAATCAATTTGAGGTGAAGATCAAGAAAGTTCGGAGTGACAATGGAACGGAGTTCAAGAACGCCAATGTAGACTCCTTTCTCGATGAGGAAGGGATTCTACATGAGTTCTCGGCTACGTACACTCCTCAACAAAATGGAGTTGTTGAGAGGAAGAACCGAACGCTCATAGAGATGGCGAGAACGATGCTTGATGAATACAAGACACCGAAGCATTTTTGGGGAGAAGCGGTCGAGACAGCTTGTCATGCTATCAACAGGCTTTATCTTCATAAGCTCCTCGGCAAGACATCATACGAGCTCCTCACCGGTAACAAACCCCAAGTGGGATACTTTCGTGTCTTTGGTTCAAAATGCTATATCCTTGATAAGCATCGTCGGTCTAAATTTGCTCCTAAATCTCATGAAGGTTTTCTTCTTGGTTATGGATCAAACTCCCACACCTACCGTGTCTACAATAATTTCACCCGAAAGGTTGAAGAGATGGTAGACGTGAAGTTTGATGAATCTAATGGCTCGCAAGTAGAGCAAATGCCTATTGATGTAGGAGACAAGGACCCATCGGAAGCTATCCAAGATTTATCTATTGGAAAGATCCGTCCCATGGAAGTGAAGGAGAGTACCTCATCTACATATGTGGAGCCCCCTACCTCACGGCGAGATGAACCTCAAGGCAACATGGAGGCCTCCACAAGTGGAACTCACCAAGATGAGGAAGTGCAACAAGAAGATCCACCACAACCTCCTTCTCCACCGCCTCAAGACAACACCAACAACAATGAAGAAGAAGAAGAGGAAGATGAAGATGATGAGGAAGCTCAGACACAACCTCAACAAAAGCTATCCCGAGTCTGAGCAAGAGTCAAGAAAAATCATCCCGTGGAACAAATGATGAACGACATCAACTCCGGGAGAATTACTCGCTCTAAAACTCGCTTAGCTAACTTTTGTGAGCATTACTCATTTATCTCTAGTATTGAACCTATGAAGGTAGAAGAAGCACTTGAAGACCCGGATTGGGTGAACGCTATGCACGAAGAACTACACAACTTCGAGAGGAACAAGGTATGGACTTTGGTAGAGAAGCCCAAGGATGATCAAAACATCATTGGAACCAAATGGGTGTTTCGAAACAAGCAAGATGAAGATGGACAAGTCATCCGCAACAAGGCTCGTCTCGTAGCTCAAGGTTACACACAAGTCGAAGGTATGAA
Organism: Secale cereale; assembly: GCA_902687465.1. Classification (NCBI taxonomy): domain Eukaryota; kingdom Viridiplantae; phylum Streptophyta; class Magnoliopsida; order Poales; family Poaceae; genus Secale; species Secale cereale. The sequence continues at coordinate 617,071,472 of LR738713.1, forward strand.
CTATGGTGAGACATATGCCCCCGTTGCTAGACTTGAGTCCATTCGCATTCTTCTTGCTTATGCCAATCACCATGATATTACTCTCTATCAAATGGATATCAAAAGTGCTTTCCTAAATGGTGAAATTGAGGAGGAAGTATTTGTGAAACAACCTCCCGGATTTGTGAATCCCAAAAAGCCTAATCATGTTTACAAGTTGCACAAAGCTCTTTATGGTCTTAAACAAGCTCCTAGAGCTTGGTACAAATGCTTGACTAGTTTTCTTCTTGAAAAAGGCTTTGAGATTGGAAAGATAGACTCAACGCTGTTCACGAAAAGGGTTAATGGTGAACTATTTGTGTGCCAAATATATGTTGATGATATTATCTTTGGTTCAACTAACCCTCATTTTAGCAAGAAGTTTGGACAACTCATGTCGGAGAAGTATGAGATGTCCATGATGAGTGAACTCAAATTCTTCCTTGGGTTGCAAATCAAGCAATCTAAGGAGGGTACCTTTGTCTCACAAACAAAGTACACCAAGGATCTCTTCAAGAAGTTCAACATGCAAGAAAGCAAAGGTATGAGTACCCCCATGCCTACAAGTGGACATAATGACTTGACAAAAGATGGAGAACCCGTTGATCAAAGGGTTTACCGATCTATGATTGGTTCTCTACTATATCTTTGTGCTTCTCGTCCTGACATAATGTTGAGTGTATGCATGTGTGCCCGGTATCAAGCAGCCCCTAAAGAATGTCATCTTAAAGCTGTTAAAAGGATAGTGAGATACTTGATACACACACCAAACTTTGGCATTTGGTATCCTAAGAGGGCCTCTTTCGACCTTGTTGGCTATTCCGACTCGGACTATGCCGGTGACAAGGTTGATAGAAAGTCAACTTCGGGTACGTGTCAATTCCTTGGTCGATCCCTTGTATCTTGGTCCTCCAAGAAACAAAATTCGGTATCATTATCCACTGCCGAAGCGGAATATATTGCTGCTGGTTCGTGTTGTGCTCAATTACTATGGATGACACAAACGCTTAAGGATTATGGGATACATGTGAGACATGTTCCCTTGCTTTGTGACAATGAGAGTGCGATTAAAATTGGACACAATCCAGTGCAACACTCTCGAACAAAGCATATTGAAGTTCGTCACCATTTTATTCGTGATCATATTGCCAAGGGTGACATCAATCTTAAGCATGTTCGTACTGACAAACAACTCGCTGATATCTTTACAAAACCTCTTGATGAGAAGGTGTTTTGTCGCTTAAGGAGTGAGTTGAACATCATTGATGCTTCAAACTTGGAGTGAGAACTCCATTAATGCATGCAAGGCATGAGCCCACTTGACTAATCCTTGATATTTCTCTTATGATAGTGATCATATGTCTTGGACACATTTGCCTCCTTGTATTGCATCTAACTCCTTGCAGGTACTTGGATGATCTACATTCCACAAGATTACCACACACTCAAATCATGAGTAATCTTGTCATTGACCAAGTATCTAGCCCTTTGGGATGTTGAGTTCAAGGAACAAAATTCCACATATCCTTTTGACATCATATACATCTAGTATTTCACTCTTGTCATCTTGGATATCCTTGAGTATTTCCTTGCTTGCCTAACCCATGTAGGAAGATGAACTACACAAGTGGAAATGGCGCTCCAACTTCACATTCAATGAGCACCTACATCAAGTTTACCTACATGAGCAAAGCAACAACAAGCCCAAGGTATGTTGTTCACATCTTTAAGGAGCTTTGCTCAAAGTCATGAGTACAAGCAGCTTCATAAGATGTGATCACATCGAATGCTTAATCGAAAAATGGCAAACCCCATTTTGAGCTTAAATGATGAGTATGACCTATGATCAAATGTCCTCATTTGACTCCTAAGTCGATATACTCAAACATAGGTGACCTTGTCGCCGACCTTTATCTAGATGAAGTACATATTTTTTTTAGTCTTTCTCTTATGTTCTCTCATTGAGTTTTCTTTAAACAAAAAAAAACTTCATCTAGGAATCTTTTTCATTTCTATTCTTCTGTCTTTGTGAATATCCTTCTGGCTCTGATAAATTCCTCGAAAATCTTTCACAAATTCTTTGCAAATCCTTTGAAACATTCCTCGCAAAGTGAGCTGAATTATTTCTGTATTTCCTTGGAATTAAACTCGGCGTCACCGATTTAAATATTTCGGTCTAACCGAAATGGATCTACCCCAAGTCACCTGACTTTCGGACCCATCGATCCATCTTAATTCGGTGTCACCGATTTATTTCTTCCAGGATATCATCTTCTGCAGCTCCACTCAATGATTCTCTATGCATGTTCCTATTTGCCCTGTTGTGATTCTTAAGGATCCCACTTCTTTCTTTCCATCTTCCCTGACCTTCCTAGTTTGCTGTCCTTTTCGGCACTTGATGTCAAAGGGGGAGAAGACTTAGGGGGAGAAGAGAAGATTTAGGGGGAGAAGAAGAGCAATCTTACCTTAAGGAGGAGAGAATCACATCAAAGCTTTGCCGTGTTTTACATTGGACATCACAATTGGATTCATTCTCATCTGGCATCATTCTTGATTTTGCTCTTTCCATCAAACTCAAAGGGAGAGGAATCTTCACAATTGATATCTTATGGAAAGCAAAATCTCTCAGAGTTCATTGAAAATCTTTAGTTTCGGAGACATGTTTGCTGATTCAAGCTTGTGCTCAATATGAGACACTCTTTATACATGTCATCCCTGGCTTGGTACTCTTGATGTTCTTGCAGTTGGTTGAAGAAATACTCTTGTGTTATCTAACCTTGTTTTCCCAAGTTTATCTCTTCAGGTACAATGCCAAGGAACCTCAAGGTAAGTATATGCACTTTGCAAAATGTGCATGATGGTAACTTGCTTGTGAATACTTGTTTGCAAGAAATCACCATGCACATATGAATTATCACTCACTTCTTTTCATCTGCTCTGATGCATATAGCCAAGCTGCATGTAGCACATCTTGCTTATCTCTCATGTGTGCTTGTGGTAGTCCAAAACCATAATCTATGAAAATCTTGCACACTTGTAGGGGGAGCCTGTGTACTACATGCTTGTCAAAGCTTTCGTGATAATTCTGTCTTTCTTTCAATAAGCTTTGATGTCTTGTTTAGTGTGATTTTAGTGTGTTGCCATCAATTACCAAAAAGGGGGAGATTGAAAGCACATTTGCTCCCTGGGTGGTTTTGGTAATTAATGACAACATACTTTGTGGTTGGACTAATGCTCTTATCAAGTATGTTTCAGGAAATTCAATCACTTTGGCTTGGCAAAAGGACTGAAGAAGTGGACCCCTCAAAATGCTAAGACAAGCATTGGCAAAAGCTCAAGACTCCATTTTTGGTTTAGTGATCCAAGATCACATTGAGTCCATAGGAAAAGCCAATACTATTAAAAGGGGATGAGGTTATGTTGATGATCTGGTTGCTCAAGTGCTTAGTGATATATCTCCTTCAACTATCAGCAACTCTCACTGCCAAATACACTCACAAGTAATCTCGGTCCCACCGATTATCCAAACTCAGTCACACCGAGATGAACCACCTCAGCCATAAGCCAAACCCTAGAAAAATCGGATATTCCGAGTTTGAAATTGGTTTCACCGAAACATGGGCTGCCAAGCTTCTGTAACCTTCTGTCATCAAATCGGTGTCACCGAGATGATGAAGTCGGTCCCACCAAAACTGGCATGCTCCTGTCTTTGCTCAAATTGGACTAACCGAGATGGTATTTTCGGTCCCACCGAAAACCCCAACGTTCACATTATTTGAACTTTCGGTCTCACCGAGTTGTCCACTTCGGTCCCACCGAGTTTGCTCAAATATGTGTGTAACGGTTGGATTTTGTGTGGAGGCTATATATACCCCTCCACCCCCTCTTCATTCGTGGAGAGAGCCATCAGAAAGAACTACCACTCCTACCTTACATTTCTGAGAAGAGAACCACCTACCCTTGTGTTGAGATCAAGTTGCTCCACTCCCACCATATGAAGCTTGATCTCTAGCCTTCCCAAGTTGCTTTCCACTCAATCCTTTCTTCCACCACAGCCAAATCAGTGAGGAGAGTTGAGTGTTGGGGAGATTATCATTTGAAGCACAAGAGCAAGGAGTTCATCATCATCTACAACATCTATTACCTTTTGGAGGGTGGTGCCTCCTAGATTGGTTAGGTGTCGCTTGGGAGCCTCCGTCATCGAGATGTGGAGTTGAACCAAGAAGTTTGTAAGGGCAAGGAGATCGCCTACTTCGTGAAGATCTACCCCGAGTAAGGCTAGCCCTCCGTGGGCGTAGGCCATGATGGAATAGACAAGGTTGCTTCTTCGTGGACCCTTCGTGGGTGGAGCCCTCCGTGGACTCTCGCAGCCGTTACCCTCCGTGGGTTGAAGTCTCCATCAACGTGGATGTACGATAGCACCACCTATCGGAACCACGGGAAAAATCATTGCGTCTCCAAATTGCGTTTGATCTTCTCCACCTCTCTTTACTACTTGTGCAATTTACTTTCTGCTGCCAATACTCTAGAATTGCATGTGTAGTGTGCTACTTGACTTGTGTGTTATGCAAAATCTGCCAAAATCTGTCCTTGATAAAAGACAGAATTTTTATCTTGTCGAGTAGTCTAATCACCCCCCCTCTAGACACTCTCACCTTCTTCGATCCCTCAATGTGATGTTCTCCTCCACTTCTTGTGCTTCACTAATTAGACCTCGTGAGCTGCCCTACATGATCGAGGCACATATGTAATCCTTATGATGTTGCTATGATGAGTTTGCTGGGATCCGATGGATTGTGAGATTATGTTCAGATTATGTTTGAGTAATATATTTGATTTACCTCTTTTATATTTATGTTCGTAAGTAATTCTTGCATGTTCTCCGTTGCTATTTATTGCTTTGGCCAAGTAGTAGGTAGTGACTCCAAGAGGGAACGTTATGCTTGATTGTGGGTTCATGCCCCTCGATGACTAGCTTGAGTGATAGAAACATGAGTCTAGGGGATGTGCTGTTGCCACAAGGGGGAAAACAATGGTGCTTGTGCCCGCGGGTGCAAGGATTGTTTACTTTACGCAAAGTTCTTTTAATGCAGTTGTCTGTTGCTTTGAGTTTACACTATGGGTGGGACTCGCAACTTAATACCAGCGAGATGTTCTGGATAGATATCTCAAGGTGGATGATTAGTAGTAGATGCAGATGGATTTCGGTCTACTTGCCTTGGCGTACCGCCCATGCTTTGAACCTCTACCTTTCTTGCAACATAGTTAGCATTGGTTTGCGCACATAATTCTGTCAATTGCCCGGTTGTAATTCGTTTACCTCACATAGCTGTTTTATCGTCTTTTGGGAGAGAGACATCACTAGTGAACATCATGGGACCCCGGTCCATATTACCATCATTGATCACATCTGCTATTTACTTTCTGCTTTTACTTACTATTTGCAGCAATACCTATCACTATTATCACTTGCGTTTGATCCTTTGTAAATGACAAGGCCGAAGGGATTGACAACCTCTCTGTACTCGTTGGGGGCAAAGTTATTTGTATCTGTGTGCAGGTCCACGTTGATTGCTAATATCTGGCGCCGTTAGCAGTTGACACCTTCTTGTTGAAACTGGGAGTCTCAGGGGAAATAGATCCTTGGTATCTTTGCCAAGGGAAAACTTCCCCTACACTGCATCTCAAACCTTCCACTTGGGGTAACCAATGAGGGGCGAGAAGCCATCAGTGGTGCGGGCTTGTGTACGCCATTGCTAGCAACTCTGTCCTGTCTACGAGGTGGTCGGTCCGGCTTGTCGGCGGTGTTATTCTTTGGCAGGACGGGCACATCGGCCTCGTCGTCGAATTCAGGCAATAGTTTGTGCTTGGGATAACCTATGGTTTGGCCATTATAGCCATGTTTCTGTTCGACCTCTAGCACCTCGTTCCATCTATCGTTGAGCGTGTCCTGTGCAGCTCGAAGCTGTCTCTGCTGCTTTTTCAGGCTCCTTGTGGTGGCCATAAGTCGCCGATGGAAGCGTTTTTGTTCAGAGGGTTCTTCTGGGACGATGTATTCATCGTCATCCAAGCTAACCTCTTCTTCGGGGACCAGTTTGTAGTCACCGTCTTCGGCATCGCTGTCATCGGACGGCGGCTTCGGACTCTGTTCGTTATCCTCTCGCACTTCCTGCTCAATCGCTGGGTCTGCGGGGTATTCGGCTTGTTCCGGAGTGTCACCGTCATTAGTGGCAGTGTTGCTATTTCTTCCTCTACGGGATTTAGTTCGGCGTTTTGGACGCCGACGTTTGGGCGGTTCTTCGACGGGCTTGTCCTCTACGGGATTGTTTTCGCCGTCGCCCTCTGCCTCTTTAGGTGTATCCACCATGTACACGTCGTATGAAGACGTAGATGTCCACTGCCCGATTACGGGCCGGTTTTGATCTGGATCCACTTCAGCTTCGAGGTCCATACCTTCGAAGTCTTCGGAAGCATAGTCAAGTAGATCGGTTAGATCTTCAACCGTGGCTACCAAGTGGGTGGTGGGTGGGGAGCAAACTTCTCCATCAGCCTCCAGTTCGAACCGGATACAATGCGGCTGTGTGTCCCCATCTAAGGAGAGGGATCTTAACGACCTTAGCATGTTGCCAAAGGGTGACTGCTGGAAGATATCCGGAGCACTAAATTCGGCGATTGACGCCCGATCTGGCTTGAAGGGCGCAGATGCGTGTGATTCGGAATCCGAGGCCGGAGTTAGGTCCGGGGTTCCGATGACACAGGCCTCGTCTAGGGTTGGGTCTGTGTGCGGCTCCAACACCGTGGAGTCCGCGGCTTTCGTGGCGGGGTTGAGCTTCCCGTCCTCGTACGACGCGGTCTGTTCCGGATCTAGGGCCAGAACTGTTGCAGGTACTATTTCCTGATTCGATGACAGAGCTAGGTCATGTTCATCGTGAAGGCAAAGAGAGGTTGATGCTGGCTCGAATCCGGCGAAGACCAAGTCTCTGCGGATATCAGCAACGTAGTTTAAACTTCCAAGTCTGACTTGATGCCCAGGGGTGTAGCTCTCAATCTGCTCAAGATGGCCTTCCGTGTTGGCACGTAGCGCGAAGCTCCCGAACACGAAGAATTGTCCAGGAGGAAAAATTCCCTCGGGGTTGCCGTCGTCGTTGATGATGCGATCCATCAGTCCTTCCATTGACGACATAGTGGAATTCTCAATGAAAGCACAAATGCCGGTGTCAAAACCGATGGATCTCAGGTAGGGGGTCCCGAACTATGTGTCTGAGGATCGATGGTAACAGGAGGTAGGGGACACGATGGTTACCCAGGTCCATGCCCTCTTGATCGAGGTAAAACCCTACTTCCTGCTATATTAATATGGATTAATATGAATACAAGAGTTGATGTACCTCCAGATCGAATTGGCTAAACCCTAAAGTCTAGCCTATGAGGATTTGAGATTCTCCGTTAGCCTCTACAGACTAAGCCCTCCGGACACACCGAAGGGGCCTAGGGTTTGTACATACTGCCTTGCGGAGGAAGGAAAGATTACACCCGAACCTAAAACTTGCCATTATATGAATAAAGGAGTCCTATCCGGATACGAGAGAGGATCTTTGACTATGATCTTCACGGCCCACTAGTCCAGCCCACCAAGAGTTATATGGCCTCCCGAGGACCCCTCTATCCAGGACTCCCTCAACTGGGCTGGCTGGAGAGCCCGTCTGACTGCCTGTCCACCTCGACGCCCGTTTGATTGGACCTGACCGGCTAGGGCATCACTCGAACGCCCGGAGGCTCGAAGGCTACACCCAACGGGTGCGCCGGCACGCTCCGCGAGCGCCAAGCCGCGCCGACTGTCTTCGTCAACCTCTGCTTCTCCTATGCGAAAATCAATGTGAGCTCATCACCTACATATTTTTGCACCGCGCAAACACGGATAACCCCGAGCGATGCTCGGGGGACCATCTCCGCATTTTATTACAGTTGCATCACTGTTGGCCCCGGTGCTAGCCAGAGTTGGCCCGGAGGCTGGGCGATTGGCCCGAGACATTCATTCCCACAGACGGCTTAGTAGCGTGCATGGTACCAAAGGTCTACTCTTAGCCATTGACCACAGAGCGGCTGTTCGGCTAGCAAGAGCAGACGATGGAGGCCACCCACGCGAAAAACGTCCGGGAGAAAATAGTTTGGGCGACCCGTCCGTTTTCTTTATGAGTATCTGCTCGATCGAATCTGCTCCTAGAGTCTGAGTATTGTGCACTCCATTCCGCGGCCCACTCTCAACCACATACCGCAGAGCGGCTGTCTGGCAAGCGAGAGCACAAGCCAAAGAGCGGAGGGAACATGAAAAAGATTGAAGGGGGCTCGGACGAAACCAAGTCGGCACCCTCCGCATAAAACTTGCAATGCTAAAAGCAAACATTTGATATATCTGCGCGGACTAACTTTGTCTTTTGCATGATCATTTTCGTGGGGACCCC
>LR738713.1:617080111-617099854 GCA_902687465.1 Secale cereale
CAGTGGGTGAGCCGGCGCGCCCCCACTGGAAGCAAGCCGCGCCGGCTGTATCCCGCAGCCGGCTGTCAGCAACAGCATCAGTCGACATCATCAGTCGGCGGACCCCGCTTCCGCGCCCGACAGCCTCAGTCGGCAAACCCCGCGGCCGCACCACACAGCACCAGCCGGCGGACTTCGTGTCCGCGCCCGGCACCCTCGACGCCATCGTCTGCACCAACAACTGTGAAAAGCCTCCGCCCAACTTCTCCAAATTGCCCGGAGACTCGGAGGCTACACCCAGCGGGTGCGCTTGCACACCCCCGCCGGAAGCAATCCACGCCGGCTGCAGTCCACAGCTAGCCGTCATCGACATTTTCTACATCGACACCCGCTAAAAAACCTCCGCCCAACTTTGCCAAGTTGCCCAGAGGCTTGGAGGCTACTGTCGGGGTAATTGACCACGAGTACTCTAAAGACGACGAGACAATATTCAAGACATCGGGGCTAGCAAAGCCCCTCAGCCCGACTGCTCGGGCTGTCGCCTGTTCGACTGCCCGGGACGGCTCTCCACCCGTTTGCCTGGCTCCAGACGGCAGCCTCCCGCTCAGTCTGACTGCTCCCCCGGTCGACTGCTCTAGCCGGCCTGATGCCTGAGGTCAACTACGGCGTCCCATCGGACACACGCGGACAAGACGGCCATACCTTGCAGCGGTGTACTATTGATGAATAGTAGTGATGAGATTGTCTACAGTGTACTTGTCCCTGGGCACTATTTTATAATGTGCACCAGGGACAAAGTGACATGCACGTCACGCACGCACCCTCTCCTGGGCATGGTGCCCCATGCCCTCCTGCCCACCACACCACTACATAGCTTACTTCCTAAGCTCGCCCTCACCTATATAAAGGGAGCTACATCCATCCATCTCACAAGCACCCACGCATGGAGACACATGCATACACACTCTCATGCCACACACTTGGCCGGCCACCATGGCTCCCTGGGAGCACTCCACTCCCACTTGCTAGCTAGCTCCTACACACATATAAGATATATACGAGGCCAGATGCCTACGGCACTGACCTCAGATACAGCTCCAGGAGCACTCTGTACCAGATATACCAGGTATACTCAGACATGCAGGAGTAGGGGTGTTATCTCTCCGGAGAGCCTGAACCAGGGTAAACTAGTGTTTGCTACTCGCATACTCGTCCCTCGATATTCCATCAGCAGTCTTGCCCTCACGCGAAGCCACTCCGTGTCATCTTTCTTCTTGCAACACCCCCCCCCCCGTGAGAATACCACGACAGATACTTTATCAGCTTTGGCAGCTTTATTTTCTTCCGCGGCTTCAGAAGACCCGGCCACCTTTCGCTTTTTACCCGTCTTGGCTTTAGCTCTACAAAACAAATAATCAGAGTTGCTAGTATACATAAGAAAGAAGATCTACTCAGCACGTACTGACATTTACTCCGGGTTAACCACAAAAGCAGGGAGCTGTGTAGTAGTAGATTCGCCAGAAGAGTTAGATGATTCCTGGTATGCCAAATCAGATGGATTAAGAGGTTGTCGTATGAGGCCGGCTTGTGGAAAGGATAAAGTAGGATGATGAGGCACCTCTTGACGACGTTTACGACCCGCCGGGGTATTTGGTAAGCTGGCCACAAGTTCTTCTTGGCCGCTACTCCGTGTGCTACGCTTAGACTCGTGTTGCTGTTACTTCAAAAGAAAATTTGGGTACAAGTAAGCAAGAGGATGGGAAAACCTTACTTTCCTGATGACCCACCGTTCTTTATCTGTTGGCAAAGGTTCTGAGTCGGAGGAGATAGGGATTACCTCGACAACATTGGCACGACTTGCATCTGCGTACTCCTGAAGTAAATCGGCATCAATAAGCTGCATAAAAAGAGTACCAAGTGAGTCGGGTTCTGCCTCTAACTCATCTACTCCAGGCAAGTCTTGAGTACTGGTCTTCTTGGGGTAACCCGGGCCACGGCCAGTTGTTTTAACCCTCTTAGAAGCAGTAGAGGTTGGTAGCTTCTTCTTCCAAAAGGTGGAGTTGGCTTGTTTATGTATGAAAATAAGTATCTGATATACAAAAGGTTGATAAGGGGACAAAATCTTTAGACACTTACAGTCGGAGCCGGGTTAAGAACGCAGAAATGGGCGAGACCCGTCTTGCATCAGTTTTCAAATGGCTCACCAAGGAGCAACTTGATAGTATTGTTGATCTCCTCTTTAGTAAGTTCTACAGAAGTATAGAGCAGTGGATTGTCGGGCTCCCCGGTGTATTCACACATTAAACTAGAGTGGCGGATTAATGAAAAAAATCCTCCATGTCACCCAACAGCGAACCAGATCGACTCCGGTTAATCCGTTGGCAACCAAAGCTTGGATCTTTGACAAGGCAGAAGCCAAAGGAACCCGCTCTTCAGCAGTTAGTTTATTTGGAAGCGGGGTATTGGTAAGGAGCCGGTTGGGACTAAAACCCAGCAGAGGATTCTCTCCATCTGGAGAGGTATCTTTGCAATAAAACCAAGTAAAGTTCGAGTCTTTCGGGTGGCTTGGCAAAACACCAGGTGCAAATATTATGTCCATCCGCCTCTGAATGGAAACACCTCCTAATTCGAGGATGGGCCCGTCAGTCATCCTAGTCTGGTGGTTGATATAATAATAGTCTCTGAATAAGTCAACAGAAGGTTCTTCACCAAGATACACTTCGCAGAATACTTGGAAATTACATATGTTTGAGACGGAGTTGGGGCCAATATCTTGCGGGTGAAGATTGTAGTAGTGCAGAACATCTCGGGAGAACTTAGACCCGGGGGGAGCAAATCCATGAAGCATGTGATCTATGAAGACTATGACCTCATCATCTTGAGGCGTAGGAATACTTTCGAGACCTGGAACCCACCAATAGATAACCTCCTTGGCAGCTAAAATACCCATGTTTACGAAATCATTGAGAGCTTCTTTAGACTCTAGAGGGAATCCAATTACATATTGTGGGAGCCTTGGTTGTTGGAGCCTTATTTATAATGAGCCGGAGATCGTGAGGCTATGATTAGGAAGTAAATAATGTAAATTCAAGTGTTACAATACGGAGCCATTTACAGGTATTAAGCCGTCACACGCGGGCGGGTCAAAAAGAGTATTTTTGTGAAATGCCACATATGACGCGACTAAATTAGTGGTCTACGAGGTTGAGAAGGGGCAAAAATTTAGCTAAGTGTTGCTTAAACAGATTCCACAGATTGCAGATTTGTTTTTGGATCTACGGCAGTTCAGTAAATGAAAAATTATCCGTAGACCTAAAACAACCATGGAAGAGCCAATGTATCAAAAATGAATCTAGTAGAGGCGGGATGGATCTACGGTGAGTTGCGAATACTAAGAACTACAGCCGCACGGCGTCAGCACCGCGTTGAGTTTCCAACTGAATGGTATGAAGGAAGAACTACGAGCAAGCAAGATGAACAAGAGGAACAGAGAAACCCTAATGCAGATTGTGGGAGAAAAGAAACAAGTACCTGGAGAAGTTGTTAAACAGCAAAGGGGCTCCGATGTTTTTCTGGTCCGTTCAGGTCGATGCAGCGGCCGGGCTGATGCTGATGACGAAGGCTGGAGGCGACGGATGAGCTCGAAGGGCAACGGCATCGTGAGGAAGAAAGAGAGATGGGGGTAAAAGATGAAAAGGACCCCCTCGTGCCTATTTATAAGGGGGGAGGTGAACAATAAAATGGCAGGCGCAAAAATCGAGGAGCTAAAATCATTATCTTAACAATAGAAGTGCCTCGATTCTCGGGATGATCAATCAATGCAGAGATCCGTTATGACGTCCTCAGGGTCGTTAAGATTAATAAATGTGATGTGAACTTTCGTCATGGCGGGTTACCAACTTTATATGGACTAAATGGTGAAAGGCTACAGGATACTCGCCAATCAAGGGATGAAGATTGATATGAACAAGTTCAAATCAACCCGGGGCCTAATGTTGGGGATATAACCCCGTGATATGACCCGCCCAGGAGGGGCCGGGTCATATTGTTGGTGACTCAATAGAGAAGGCCCAAGAAGGCCTGATGAGAAGACCAGGGGGCGGCTTACGAGCAGGCTCTTTGGAAGCCCATAACCCGGAGGCGGTTCAAGACCCGAAGGTCTAAGCCGCTAGATGGTAACTTGCCTAGCAAGGCGAGACGACTTGGAACCAGAGTCGGTTATGTTGTATAACCCGACCTGGACTCCTATAAGTTGCTGGGCCTCGACCTGTGTATATTAAGGCGAGAAGCTTCAGCGGCTTAGGCCAAGAAGACAATTGATCGATAACTAGGTCAAGAGTATTCGCTCCCGTGTAATCGATATTATAGCAATAGAGCAAGAAGTAGGAGTAGGCTTTTACCTCATTGGTGAGGGGATGAACCTAGGTAAACCCGTGTCTCTCGTCCCGTTCAACCCATCCAAGCTAATCACCATGCCATGGCCTCACACCTAACTCCTTTCACCAGGGCATCTGCTGTGACAAACCCACGACAAGTAGGTATGTGGTAAACTACTCACACATTATTGAAAGGGCAGCAAGGTTAATGTAGAAGCCCTTCGTGATCGAATCCCCCTCCGACAGAGTACCAGAAAAGGTCCCTAGATGGGATCTGAGGAAGACAGAAACTTACGGTGGCGAAAAAAGTATTTTTGGGTTCTCTCTGGACTTCGGGGAATATTTAAGAATTTATAGAAGAAGAAATAGGGTTAGGGGAGCCTCGAGGGGCACACAAGCTTGGGGGCGCCCCACCTGAGCTTGTCGCCGCCTCATGGCCCCTAGGGACTCCTCCCGAAGCTTCCAGTGTGTCTTGTGGTCCAAGAAAAATCATCAAAAAGTTTTGTTCCATTTGGACGCCATTTGGTATTGATTTTCTATAAACACAAAAACAAGGAAAAAAACAACTGGCGGTGGGCACTAGGTTAATAGGTTAGTCCCGGAAAATGATATAAAATAGCATAATAATGCATATAAAACATCCAATATTGATAATATAATATCATGGAACAATATAAAATTATAGATATGTAGGAGACGTATCAATCTCGATTACAAGGATGCGGATTCGCCAACCTAGCTTTTGAGAGGACTAGTACTTTCATCCTAGGGGCTTACCTTTACATAACAGGTCGAGTCCCCTAGGTTTACAAAAGATTTCGGGTCATAGTATCAACCTGTATCATGCTCTAACTCTGTCCATCTTGCCTCCCAAGTTAGGGAGCTTCCTTTTCGTGGGCCCTTTCTGTGAGCTGTCCCATTGGGTTCCTTTGTGAGTCGGCCCGTTGCTGAGTCTCACTTTGGTCTTTTGACCCGGAAGTGAAGTGGCCCATGGAGTCCACATTCTCCTGGCCGGGTCAAACTTTTGGCGAGTCTCACCGTGGGGAACATCCCTAACACTACCCATAACTAAATATACAAAACAAGAACAGAAAAAAATATACTTAGAGATAAAGCCAACAAGTGCACAAGAGAATATTCACCCCAAGATGTTGCTCCCCGGCAACGGCACCAGAAAAAGTTCTTTATAACCCACAAAGATAGGGGGTCGTTTGTAGCCTGTTTGGATAAGTAGGAGTGTCGAACCCAACGAGGATTAATATTCTCTCAAGTTCTATCTATCACTGATACAACTCTACATACACCAATGTTTGCTTTATATAGAACAAGAATAAAACTACTTTGCATGAATAAAACTAGAAGTACTTTGCGGGAATAATAAAAGCTAATTAGTTTAGTACAGAGCTTTTGTAGAATAATGAGAAATATTTGTCCGTAGGAAATTGATAACTAGACTTGTAATCATTATTGCAATTTTATATGAGGGCGGGGCATAGGCTAACATACTTTCCCTACTAGAACCATATGCAGTTATGATTGGAACTCTAGCAAACATCGACAATTACTAAAGATTATTAAGGTAAAACCCAACCATATCATGAAGGGTACAGTCCTCTTTACTCCCATGTGCAACAACCCGCTTAGCCGAGTTCATGTTTCTCTAGCTCAAGCAACCCTAGCAATAAGCAAATTATGAACATATTGCAACACCCTACAGTTTAATCCCACATGTTTGCGTGGAACGGATAGCACCATAGGACAACACCAAAATAAAACATACAACTCAAACCAATCATGATTATCAATCAACCCATAGGACAAAACAAATATACTCAAACATCATAGGATGACAACACATCATTGGATAATAATATGTGGCATAAAGCACCATGTTCAAGTAGAGATTACAATGTGTAGAGAAAGGTTACACCACCTCATAGAGGGGGATAAAGTTGGTGATGAAGGCATCGAGGTTGTTGATGTAGATCGCCATTACAATGGTTCCCCGGATGCACTCTGACGCCATAGGGAGAGAGAGGGGGAGGGGTCCCCCCCTTCTTCATCTTCTTCCTTGGCCTTCTCCCTTGATGGGAGAAGGATATCTCCTCTGGTCCTTGGTCTCCTGCCCCCAAGGGGAGGGAGCCCCTCTAGATTGGATCTCTCTCTATATATTTTTTTCATCTTTGTTTTGTTCTCCTATTTCTGGCCAAAAACCGTTTCTTAAATATCCGGATACCCGTAACTCCGATCGGGCTGAAATTTTAATACGATTTTTCCAGATATTAGTTTCCTTAAGCCCAAAGGAGAGTTCCAACCGACTTATGGTTGGGACACAAGACACCTTGCCATGCCCTGGGGTGGAAGCTATGGGCCCGCCTTGGTATTGATTCTTGCGCCAAAAATTCACATGAATTCCAAAAAACTCCATAAATTTTTATCACGTTTGGACTTCATTTGATATGGATTTTCTATGAAATACGAAAACATGCAAAAAAGAGGCACTAGATCAGTATGTTTTTCCCAAAAAATAATACTCCCTTCGTTCCTTTATATAAGGTGTATTTGTTTTTTGATAAAATTCCACAATATAAGAAGCATTTGTTCTAATTCCTCCTAATTCCATACTTAGCCCTTTAGAGAAAAAGAGGAAAGTATCTCTTTCCTGATTGCATGTATTCCTCCTTGTGGCAAAAGAAGGAAAGTATCTCTCTCTCGGTTGCATCTATATCTTTCTTTCCTAGACTAACTGGTTAGTTGTTACTAAGCAACGATTTGCCAAGGGTAATTTTGTGCTCTATTGTCCACAATTTTGTGCCTTGCTCACCATGCAAAAAATAATATACCTTACATAAATAAACCGAGGGAGTGTAAATTGTTGTGAAAAGTATGTGATAGTTGTAAGATAATGGCATGAAACAATCAAAAATATAGATACGACGAAGATGTATCATTGATCAACAAGTTTACCTTTCTGTTGAGTCACCTTTCTAAATTCCTCCATGTCTTCCACAAGTAGACCTTTATGTGAACTTAACAGGTTCTTTAGTATTCCATTGTTCCTTAGTAGTCATATCCATCAAAGCTTTTCCTTCTTCCAAGGTTAAAGAGATAAATTTTCCACCAACACTCAAATCAAGGGTAAATTTAGATTTATTGTTTATTACTCCCTTCGTAAAGAAATATAAGAGCATTTAGATCACTAAAATAGTGTTCTAAACGCTCTTATATTTGTTAACAGAGGGAGTACATGATAAAACAAATGAAGTGTAACATATTGAGCAAAACCATGATTAGGACATAGATTCAAAAGTTTAGAGTATCTTCCCCAAGATGCGAATAAGCTTTCTTTGATTTTATGAGAACAAGAGGTCAAATCCTTTCAGCAGGGGATTTTTTTCCATGAACTTCTGTGCACACATCTTCCAACTGGTTATGTTGCAATACTATGGTCTGTTATACCATTCTTCAGCCTTGTCCTTCTGGGAGAATTTTAAGATCTTTAATAATATAAATTCTTTGGGCACATCTTTAATTTTAAAAGTCCCTCATGAAATGCCAAATAACATTAGATCTGTGAGGGTCCTCTTCCTCATCTACTCTAAAAGCATCCTTTCTCACTTCATTTATTAGTTCGAAATCAAGCAAATACACGCTAGCAAAATTAGTCAGGAAAACTATAGGAGATCTTGAGACCATGTATGAAGCACAATACTCCCTCAAAATGTTCTCCTTATTTGGAGGAATCAACATTTCTGCAAGCAAAGTGTTAAGCTCAATAGTTTAAATTTTTTTAAAACAAATTTTATAATGGAGCTTGTAGCTCCCATGGAAAACATTTCATATAATCTGGTAGATAAGTCCTTCCAGAATAAGTAGCGCATCTGTCAATGACAGAGAGCATCTATAACAACAACACATGCAACTCAACTATGAAACAAATACTCTATGCTTAGCTCCCCAGCAACGGCGCCATAAAATCCTTAATGACATGTAACACCTTCGTGCAAGTATCCCAATAGTAATCGTCCCAGCAAGAGCGGAGGACGGTATTTATGAGTACCATTTTGGTCACGCACGAGTTATCACGAGTCTCGTATGAAGTAACTGTTTTAGAATCTACATAAGCTATCGGTGCCCATTGAAACAAATATAGCAGAGTGGTAAAAATGATTGATTCTAGCAATGAGAGTAATTAAAAACATAAAAGTAAAGAACATAAATTAATATACTAAAAATAAAGGTGGTTTCCTGCAGTAGAGAGATTGTGTGCTGAGAGACTTTGGATCATGGTGTACATAAAGTGTGCTAGTGTGATGGTAATACCAGTTACCTTGTATGTTGAGTCTAGTGTATGGTTTGTCCGTTTGGTAGGCGAATGACCCTTGGGTTGTAGAACTCCTCCACGCATGGTTACTTTCTATTCTATGGCCCTACTTCGACATTGCCACAACATGGTCGTCTCGACAATTAAGGTCATTAATGTTGGAAATATGCCCTAGAGGCAATAATAAAAGTATTATTATTATATTTCCTTGTTCATGATAATTGTTTGTTATTCATGCTTGAATTGTATTGTACGGAAACAGCGATACATGTGTGAATATATAGACCACAATGAGTCCCTGGTAAGCCTCTAGTTACCAGCTCGTTGATCAACAGATGGTCACGGTTTCCTGACCATGGACATAAGATGTCAGTGATAACGGGATCACATCATTAGGAGAATGATGTGATGGACAAGACCCAATCCTGAGCATAGCACGAGATCGTATAGTTCGTAATGCATAAGCTTTTCGGTGTCAAGTATTTATTCCTTAGACCATGAGGTTGTACAACTCCCGGATGCCGTAGGAATACTTTGGGTGTGCCAAACGTCACAACGTAACTGGGTGGCTATAAAGGTACGCATCGGGTATCTCCGAAAGTGTCTGTTGAGTTGGTGTGAACCGAGACTGGGATGTTGTCACTCCGTATGACGGAGAGGTACCTCTGGGCCCACTCGGTAATACATCATCATAATGAGCTCAATGTGACTAAGTAGTTAGTCACGGGATGATGGATTACGGATCGAGTAAAGAGATTTGCCATGACGAGATTAAACAAGGTATCAGGAATACCGACGATCGAATCTCGGGCAAGTACCGTACCGATGGACAAAGGGAATAACATACGGGATTGAGTGAATCCTTGACACGGTGGTTCATCCGATGAAGATCATCGAGGAACACGTGGGAACCAACATGGGTGTTCAGATCCCGTTGTTGGTTATTGACCGGAGAGTGGTCTCGGTCATGTCTACGTGTCTCCCGAACCCGTAGGGTCTACACACTTAAGGTTCGGTAACGCTAGGGTCGTAGAGATACATGCACGTGGAAACCCGAAAGTTGTTCGGAGTCCCGTATGAGATCCTGGACGTCACGAGGAGTTCCGGAATGGTCCGGAGGTAAAGAATGATATATAGGAAGTCCAGTTTCGGCCATCGGGTGATCTCCGGGGGTCACCGGGAGTGTCCCGGGACCACCGGAGGGGCCCCGGGGGTCCACCGGGTGGGTCCACCCACCCCGGTGGGGCCCCTAGGCCGCAAGGGGGAAGTGTCCAGCCCTAATGGGCTGGCGCACCACATGGGCCCTCCTCCCCATGCGCCTAGGGTTGAAACCCTAGGGGGGAGGGGGCGCCACTTGCCTTGGGGGGCAAGGATTCCCCACTTGGCCGCCGCCACACCCTGCAGATGCCATCTGCAGGGCATGGCGCACCCCCCTGGCCCCCTATATATATGTGGGGGGGAGAGGGCAGCCGCACCCTTGCCCTGGCGCCTCTCCCCCCTCCCGTCACACCTCCGTCTCCTTAATGCAGGGCGCCCGGCGAAGCCCTGCAGGAATCTCCACTGCATCCACCACCACGCCGTTGTGCTGCTGGATCTCCGACGACCTCCCCTCCCCCCTTGCTAGATCAAGAAGGAGGTGACGTTGCTGCACCGGACGTGTGTTGAACGCGGAGGTGCCGTCCGTTCGGCGCTAGATCATCGGTGATGAAGAACGCGAAGAGTACGACTACTTCATCCACGCTTCGTCGAAAGCTTCCACACGCGATCTACATAACGGTATGTAGATGCACTCTTATTTGCTCGTTGCTAGATGTCTCCTTAGTTGGATCTTAGTGAAAGCATAGAAATTTTTTGAATTCTGCTACGTTCCCCAACAGTGGCATCTGAGCTAGGTCTTATGCGTAGCATCTTGCACGAGTAGAACACAAAACAGTTGTGGGCGTTTGAGTTTGTTCAACTTTCTTGCCGTTACTAGTCAATCTTGATTTGGCGGTATTGTGGGATGAAGCGGCCCGGACCGACTTTACACGTACGCTTACGTGAGACTGGTTCCACCGACAGACATGCACTAGATGCATAAGGTGGCTGGCGGGTGTCTGTCTCTCCTACTTTAGTCGGATCGGATTCGATGAAAAGGGTCCTTATGAAGGGTAAATAGAAATTGAAAAATCACGTTGTGGTTTTGGCGTAGGTAAGAAACGTTCTTGCTAGAAAACCTATAGAAGCCACGTAAAACTTGCAACAACAATTAGAGGACGTCTAACTTGTTTTTGTGGCATGTGCTATGTGACGTGGTATGGCCAAAACGAAGATGTGATGAATGATATATGTGATGTATGAGATTGATCATGTTCTTGTAATAGGGAATCACGACTTGCATGTCGATGAACTTGACAACCGGCAGGAGCCATAGGAGTTGTCTTAATTATTGTATGACCTGCGTGTCACTGAATAAATGCTATGTAATTACTTTACTTTATTGCTAAACGTTAGCCATAGTAGTAGAAGTAATAGTTGGCGTGACGACTTCTTCAAGACACGTTGATGGAGATCATGATGATGAAGATCATGGTGTCGAGCCGGTGACAAGATGATCATGGTGCCCCGAAGATGGAGATCCAAGGAGCAAGATGATATTGGCCATATCATGTCACTTTAATTGATTGCATGTGATGTTTATCATATTTATGCATCTTGTTTACTTAGAACGATGGTACTAAATAAGATGATCTCTCACTAAAAAATTTCAAGAATTGTGTTCCCCCTAACTGTGCACCGTTGCTAAAGTTCGTTGCTCCGAAGCACCACGTGATGATCGGGTGTGATAGGTTCTAACGTTCGCATACAACGGGTGTAAGCCAGATTTACACACGCAATACACTTAGGGTTTACTTGACGAGCCTAGCATGTACAGACATGGCCTCGGAACACGGAAGACCGAAAGGTCGAACACGAGTCGTATAGAAGATACGATCAACATGAAGATGTTCACCGTTGATGACTAGTCCGTCTCACGTGATGATCAGACACGGGCTAGTCGATTCGGATCGTGTATCACTTAGATGACTGGAGAGATGTCATTCTGAGTGGGAGTTCATTAAAATTTGATTAAGATGAACTTAATTATCATGAACTTAGTCTAAATTATTTACAATATCTCTTGTAGATCAAATGGCCCACGCTCCAATTTCCCTCAACTTCAACGCGTTCCTAGAGAAAACCAAGCTGAAAGACGATGGTAGCAACTATACGGATTGGGTCCGTAACCTGAGGATTATCCTCATAGCTGCCAAGAGATCATATGTCCTTGAAGCACCGCTAGGTGATGCACCTGCTCCCGATGCGGCCCAAGACGTTTTGAACGTCTGGCAGTCACGTAGTGATGATTACTCCCTAGTTCAGTGCGGCATGCTTTACAGCTTAGAGTCGGGGCTCCAAAAACGTTTTGAGCACCACGGAGCATATGAGATGTTCGAAGAGCTGAAAATGGTTTTCCAAGCTCATGCCCGAGTCGAGAGATATGATGTCTCCGACGCATTCTACAGCTGTAAGATGGAGGAAAACAGTTCTGTCAGTGAGCACATCCTCAAGATTTCTGGATTGCACAACCGCTTGTCTCAGCTGGGAATGAATCTCCCAGGTGAAGCGGTCGTTGACAGAATCCTCCAGTCTCTCCCACCAAGCTTCAAGAGCTTTGTGTTGAACTTCAATATGCAGGGGATGGAGAAGTCCATTCCCGAGGTGTATTCGATGCTGAAATCAGCGGAGGTGGACATCAAGAAAGAACATCAAGTGTTGATGGTCAATAAAACCACTAAGTTCAAGAAAGGCAAGGGTAAGAAGAACTTCAAGAAGGACGGCAAGGGAGTTGCCGCGCCCGGCAAGCCTGTTGCCGGGAAGAAGCCAAAGCATGGACCCAAGCCTGAGACAGAGTGCTTTTATTGCAAGGGAACGGGTCACTGGAAGCGGAACTGCCCCAAATACTTAGCAGACATTTAGGCCGGCAACGTCAAAGGTATATATGATATACATGTTATTGATGTGTACCTTACCAGCACTCGTAGTAGCTCCTGGGTATTTGATACCGGTGCGGTTGCTCACATTTGTAACTCAAAACAGGAGCTGCGGAATAAACGGAGACTGGCGAAGGATGAGGTGACGATGCGCGTCGGGAATGGTTCCAAGGTCGATGTGATCGCCGTCGGCACGCTGCCTCTACATCTACCCTCGGGATTAGTTTTAAACCTTAATAATTGTTATTTAGTACCAGCTTTAAGCATGAACATTGTATCTGGATCTCGTCTTATGCGAGATGGCTACTCTTTCAAATCGGAGAATAATGGTTGTTCTATTTATTTGAGAGATATGTTTTATGGTCATGCCCCGCTGGTCAATGGTTTATTTTTGATGAATCTCAAACGTGATGATACACATATTCATAGTGTAGATGCCAAAAGATGTAAAGTTGATAATGATAGTCCCACATACTTGTGGCATTGTCGCCTTGGTCATATTGGTGTCAAACGTATGAAGAAGCTCCATTCAGATGGACTTCTAGAGTCTCTTGATTATGAATCATTTGACACGTGCGAACCATGCCTCTTGGGCAAGATAACCAAGACTCCGTTCTCCGGAACAATGGAGCGAGCAACCAACTTATTGGAAATCATACATACCGATGTGTGCGGTCCAATGAGTGTTGAGGCTCGCGGAGGCTATCGTTATGTTCTCACCCTCACATATGACTTGAGTAGATATGGGTATATCTATTTGATGAAACACAAGTCTGAGACCTTTGAAAAGTTCAAGGAATTTCAGAATGAGGTTGAGAATCAACGTGACAGAAAAATAAAGTTCTTACGATCAGATCGTGGGGGTGAATATTTAAGTCATGAATTTGGCACACACCTTAGGAGCTGTGGAATTGTTTCACAATTGACACCGCCCGGAACACCGCAACGTAACGGTGTGTCCGAACGTCGAAATCGTACTCTGTTGGACATGGTGCGATCTATGATGTCCCTCACCGATTTACCGCTATCTTTTTGGGGTTATGCTTTAGAGACTGCCGCATTCACTTTAAATAGGGCTCCGTCGAAATCCGTTGAGACGACTCCGTATGAACTTTGGTTTGGCAAGAAACCGAAGCTGTCGTTTCTAAAAGTTTGGGGTTGCGATGCTTATGTCAAGAAACTTCAACCTGAAAAGCTCGAACCCAAATCGGAAAAATGCGTTTTCATAGGATACCCAAAGGAAACGATTGGGTACACCTTCTACCACAGATCTGAGGGCAAAGTCTTTGTTGCCAAGAATGGATGCTTTCTGGAGAAAGAGTTTCTCTCGAAAGAAGTGAGTGGGAGGAAAGTAGAACTTGATGAGGTGACAGTCACCCCTCCTGGACCGGAAAGTAGCGCAGCGCAGGAAATTGTTCCTGAGGTGCCTGCACCGACAAGGGAGGAAGTTGATGATAATGATCATGAAGAAACAGATCAAGTTACTACTGAACTTCGAAGGTCCACAAGGGCACGTTCCGCACTAGAGTGGTACGGCAACCCTGTCCTGGAAATCATGTTGTTAGATAATGGTGAACCTTCGAACTATGATGAAGCGATGGCGGGCCCGGATTCCAATAAATGGCTTGGAGCCATGAAATCCGAGATAGAATCCATGTATGAAAACAAAGTATGGACTTTGGTGGACTTGCCTGATGATAGGCACGCCATAGAAAACAAATGGATATTTAAGAAGAAGACAGACGCGGATGGTAATGTGACCATCTATAAGGCTCGACTTGTCGCTAAGGGTTATCGACAAGTTCAAGGGATTGACTACGATGAGACTTTCTCTCCCGTAGCGATGCTGAAGTCAGTCAGAATCATGTTAGCTATTGCCGCATTTTATGATATGAGAGATGGCAAATGGACGTGAAAACAGCATTCCTAAATGGCTTCCTCAAGGAAGAGTTGTATATGATGCAACCGGAAGGTTTTGTCGATCCAGAGAACGCTAACAAGGTATGCAAGCTCTAGCGCTCGATTTACGGGCTGGTGCAAGCATCTCGGAGTTGGAATATTCGCTTTAATGATGTGATCAAAGCGTTTGGCTTTATACAGACTTATGGAGAAGCCTGTATTTACAAGAAAGTGAGTGGGAGCTCTGTGGCATTTCTCATATTATATGTGGATGACATATTGCTGATGGGAAATGATATAGAACTCTTGGAAAATGTAAAGGCCTACTTGAATAAAAGTTTTTCAATGAAGGACCTTGGAGAAGCTGCTTACATATTAGGCATCAAAATCTATAGAGATAGATCAAGACGCCTCATTGGTCTTTCACAAAGTACATACCTTGACAAAATATTGAAGAAGTTCAATATGGATCAGTCAAAGAAAGGATTCTTGCCTGTTTTGCAAGGTATGAGATTGAGCAAAGCTCAGTCGCCGACCACGGCAGAAGATAGAGAAAAGATGAGTGTCATTCCCTATGCCTCGGCCATAGGTTCTATCATGTATGCCATGCTGTGTACCAGACCTGATGTGAACCTTGCCATAAGTTTGGTAGGGAGGTACCAAAGTGATCCCGGTACGGAACACTGGACAGCGGTCAAGAACATCCTGAAGTACTTGAAAAGGACTAAGGATATGTTTCTCGTTTATGGAGGTGACGAAGAGCTCGTCGTAAAGGGTTACGTCGATGCTAGCTTCGACACAGATCTGGATGACTCTAAGTCACAAACCGGATACGTGTATATTTTGAATGGTGGGGCAGTCAGCTGGTGCAGTTGCAAGCAGAGCGTCGTGGCGCATTCTACATGTGAAGTGGAGTACATAGCTGCTTGCGAAGCAGCACAAGAAGGAGTCTGGATGAAGGAGTTCATCACCGACCTAGGAGTCATTCCAAGCGCGTCAAGCCCGATGACTCTCTTCTGTGACAACACTGGTGCTATTGCCATTACCAAGGAGCCCAGGTTTCACAAGAAGACCAAGCACATCAAGCGCCGTTTCAACTCCATCCGGAATTATGTTCAAGATGGAGACATAGATATTTGTAAAGTGCATACGGATCTGAATGTTGCAGACCCGTTGACTAAACCTCTTCCACGGGCAAAACATGATCAACACCAGAACTCTATGGGTGTTCGATTCATCACAATGTAACTAGATTATTGACTCTAGTGCAAGTGGGAGACTGTTGGAAATATGCCCTAGAGGCAATAATAAAAGTATTATTATTATATTTCCTTGTTTGTGATAATTGTCTGTTATTCATGCTTGAATTGTATTGTACGGAAACAGCGATACATGTGTGAATATATAGACCACAATGAGTCCCTGGTAAGCCTCTAGTTACCAGCTCGTTGATCAACAGATGGTCACGGTTTCCTGACCATGGACATAAGATGTCAGTGATAACGGGATCACATCATTAGGAGAATGATGTGATGGACAAGACCAAATCCTGAGCATAGCACGAGATCGTATAGTTCGTAATGCATAAGCTTTTCGGTGTCAAGTATTTATTCCTTAGACCATGAGGTTGTACAACTCCCGGATGCCGTAGGAATACTTTGGGTGTGCCAAACGTCACAACGTAACTGGGTGGCTATAAAGGTACGCATCGGGTATCTCCGAAAGTGTCTGTTGAGTTGGTGCGAACCGAGACTGGGATGTTGTCACTCCGTATGACGGAGAGGTACCTCTAGGCCCACTCGGTAATACATCATCATAATGAGCTCAATGTGACTAAGTAGTTAGTCACGGGATGATGGATTACGGATCGAGTAAAGAGACTTGCCATGACGAGATTGAACAAGGTATCGGGAATACCGACGATCGAATCTCGGGCAAGTACCGTACCGATGGACAAAGGGAATAACATACGGGATTGAGTGAATCCTTGACACGGTGGTTCATCCGATGAAGATCATCGAGGAACACGTGGGAACCAACATGGGTATCCAGATCCCGCTGTTGGTTATTGACCGGAGAGTGGTCTCGGTCATGTCTACGTGTCTCCCGAACCCGTAGGGTCTACACACTTAAGGTTTGGTAACGCTAGGGTCGTAGAGATACATGCACGTGGAAACCTGAAAGTTGTTCGGAGTCCCGGATGAGATCCCGGACGTCACGAGGAGTTCCGGAATGGTCCGGAGGTAAAGAATGATATATAGGAAGTCCAGTTTCGGCCATCGGGTGATCTCCGGGGGTCACCGGGAGTGTCCCGGGACCACCGGAGGGGCCCCGGGGGTCCACCGGGTGGGGCCACCCACCCTGGTGGGGCCCCTAGGCCGCAAGGGGGAAGTGTCCATCCCTAATGGGCTGGAGCACCACATGGGCCCTCCTCCCCATGCGCCTAGGGTTGAAACCCTAGGGGGGAGGGGGCGCCACTTGCCTTGGGGGGCAAGGATTCCCCCCTTGGCCGCCGCCACACCCTGCGGATGCCATCTGCAGGGCATGGCGCACCCCCCTGGCCCCCTATATATATGTGGGGGGAGGGCAGCCGCACCCTTGCCCTGGCGCCTCTCCCCCCTCCCGTCACACCTCCGTCTCCTTAACGCAGGGCGCCCGGCGAAGCCCTGCAGGAATCTCCACTGCATCCACCACCACGCCGTTGTGCTGCTGGATCTCCGACGACCTCCCCTCCCCCCTTGCTGGATCAAGAAGGAGGTGACGTTGCTGCACCGGACGTGTGTTGAACGCGGAGGTGCCGTCCGTTCGGCGCTTGATCATCGGTGACGAAGAACGCGAAGAGTACGACTACTTCATCCATGCTTCTTCGAAAGCTTCCGCACGCGATCTACATAACGGTATGTAGATGCACTCTTATTTGCTCGTTGCTAGATGTCTCCTTAGTTGGATCTTGGTGAAAGCGTAGAAATTTTTTGAATTCTTCTATGTTCCCCAACAATTAAATCATAAGCATGCAATAATCTTAGTGGTTCTCCATTATCTCATATTGTCTTCGATCCTCGTAAATATCTCCACCTGTCACCTGGAGGTCACAGATTCACTCTACAGTATGTGTTACTTATGTAGGTCTTTCGATCATGTTACATGGACCCTTAAACTATACAACACACATTGCGCTTACCATAGATAAACAACTTACCATACCATCATAAAACTATAAATATGAATAATGACATATAGAATAGGCACAGATGAATCCTACCAATCACCTACATCTCCCACCCCTAGGGGGAATTACTCACACATCGGGGAAGAATAACCAAACATCCCGGAGATTAATCAATGGAAATCACATCGATAATACCGTGAAGATCCACAATAAGATGAATTATGAAAAAAGTCTCCATCTCTAGATGAGTACAAATAGAGTTACAACCTTTGGTCTTAGAACTTGGAATTCCTCTAACTACGTTGATGATATGATGAACAGAAATGGGAAAAGGAGAAGAAAAGAACTCTAGTGGTGCTTCTTCGATGGATCTCTTCTCCCTTTATACTCGATGGTGTGGCAACGGCTAGGTCTCTCCAATGTTGCGTGCCCCTTTACGAAGCTTTTTGTTGAGATGAGGGGAATCCCTGGACGCCTGGCATGAGCGCTTGCGCTATTACCAGAGCTCTTCTTGCACTCTAGTGGCGTAGGTGAAAACATCACCAAGATGAAAATTGCTCCCTTTGGCTTGATTTGATGTAATCTTGCTTGGTTTCCTTCATAAAATATATTTTCCTACCAAGAAAGGAGAACCGGTTTTTCTTCTCCCTCGAAGGTTTAACGTTAGAAATAACCGAGAAATATCAAAAACCTGTTGAAAACCAAGTCAAAATCCTCTACTAAAAGTGCTAAAAATTAGAGCCATCACTCCCTCCTTCTTCCATGTCTTGGACCTTCATCTATCATATATATGAGATTGGTACAACAATGTACGAGTAGCGGCTCGAGATGGAGTTGTCACGGAAAATGGGAGAAAGATGCAATAGCTAGGGTTGGTGTGGTAGTTATATCAAGCTTCCACGGGTCTCCTCCATGGATCCACCTCTTTCCCTATGATCCAAGGCCTCTAGAGGAGTACCAACATCTTGTAATACCTTCCTTGATGTTGAAGGACCCCGTAGGAACAAACGGGGACAAAATTAATGAACAATCATGGAAGTTACAACCAAATCTGCAGCGAGGATCAGGTGGTACGACTATCGGTATGACTATGTGTGGTTTTACTGCCCAGCGTCTACTCCCGTGAAACCTGCGCGTGGTGTTTCATATTTAGATTGCCATTTTCTCATACGAACTTCGATTTGGGTGTTCTTGGGCTTGCTGGATTTGCATGGACGATACTAATAACCTTCTGTAATCGGGTCTTCAATTTGGGCTCACTGGTAAAATGTTTTTCTGTCAAAATATCCAAAAAGGCTTGAATACCACCAACATAGACAACAAAACCAAGTAGGAATTAATAAAAATTAAATATGAGGCATTGATCTCAATAAAAGGCATGGAAAACAAGAATCGTGGAAAATGGACATGAAAGTGGCTATATGGATCATGATATGAGGGGTTTGACACGAAAATATGCATAAAATGAGCTGTAAAATATGACCTGGGCACTAGCTTCCACTGAAGTGTGGTGTGCCAGCCGCGAGTTGTCGAACTCAAGTCCTGGGTTGGGCAAGTCGTGCCAAGGGTTACTGGCTGATGCATGCAGCGTCTAATTGTTAAAAAATCTCTTACAAACGATCCTTATGGGCTTTAGTTGCTAGCCCATTAACAAATCCAGAGCTAGTAAAGTTCATTTTGTGATTTATTTTCTCCGGTCTCTCTCACTTTGTTCTAGTTTAATGTATAGCATAAAGACATATTTTCTTTTAAATGCATGCGCATTTTTATTTAAGCCAAAATAATAATAATACGTGTCCATTTATTTAAAAGTAGATTAACCTTTTTTAAAATTACCTTTATTTTCAAAAATGTCCATCATGTTTAACAATATTCGCCGTCTATTAAGAACACATTTTTTTTCCATGGTGTATTAAAAATGTTGACCTTGTTAAACAAATTGTTCCACGTGTAGCATTTTTTTTTCGTGTTAAAAAAATAAAT
>LR738713.1:617099949-617111809 GCA_902687465.1 Secale cereale
AATATAAAACAAAAACACAAAAAAAAAAGATTGAATTTGTTTTGACGCAAAATCACTTCACTTTATTGTTTAATATTCATACAGATATAATTTAACTCTAGGGGTTGAATGAGCCACAAGTAGCACCCCTCCAGAAGAACTAGAGCAAATTTTGTGAGGCTATGTACCTCTAAATTTGAATTCCTAGGCTCAAAGATGAATGAGCGGGTTTCTATGTTGTTTGCGATGTGCTTGATCTCCTTGAGAATATTCCCATGCATTCCTCCTATGCCATTACTAATGTCCTCAACAACTTCTTGCACTCTGAAGCCACCACTATATTGGAAGTTTTGAGATCTACTGCTGGTGCTAAAGCCTCTCGACATGCAATCGTCTCAAGAACTGCAGGATCCTTCACACCCAGTATCTTCAGTGTGGAGGACCCCAAATAATTACCATTTGAATCTCTACATACCGTTGATGAGGACCGATCTATGTTTGTCCTTGATACGGTTCCATCCACACGAATCTTGGTAACTCCCGGGGGAGGAGCGACCCACCTAGATGTTGCATGTGCCAGTTGCACTCGCCTCACAACTGTGTTTATTGCCTTGCATACTTCTATCTCTGTAATATATCTCAAGATGAATTGGTGTGTGGCTGATGGGCTCTGAATTTTTTGCTCGTGAAGTGCTTACCTCCTCGAGCCCAAATTGCTGAAAGAGTCACCAAAACTCTGACAAAATCAGCGTGCTGCAACGCCTCTATGAGGCTGAAGATCTATCTTTTCACGTCCGGTTCATGAGTATTCAGAAGGACATCGAACAAGTGTGGATCATTGAGAGCCCACACGCTTCACGCCATATTTCATTCTCGAAGAGAATGCCTCCAGGAATCAATACTTCTGCATAAAACCGCATCTAGTGACATGGGACATATTTCGGTGATGCAACAGGCCATTTGTCGGCAAGGAAAAAGAAACATTGCAGAAGCGCACCAAATGAAATAGCAGAAAACACCAAAGTGGACCGGCCCAAGTTGCCGCACTATCACGCCATCTATTTGACGCATGCAGACATCAAATATGATTTGTTGATTGTGTTGTCTACGTGGCAACTCCATGTCTCACTTTAGGTGAGACATTTCTTTACTCTTCTTTATATTTGAAATTTACTAAATACATATATTAAGAAAAAATGTAGTGTAAAAAATGTTTGTTCAAGTTTTCAAATATGTTTGTATCATTCAAAACAATGTATGTGACATTAAAAAAAATGGGTTTTTATCATTTATGCCACCGGTTGTGTCCCACTACTCAGTTTTGCCACTATGAATTTTAACTGCTCAAAAATGCCATCGCTTCATTACACACATGCTCAAAAATGCCACTAGACACCATTATTGTGATCTCAAATCTCTTTTGACATGTTATAATGACATAAATACCTATGGACCAACATGTCATCTGTTCCTCTATCTCACTACAATAAAGTGTGGGGCCCACTTGATCCCAACAACGTTCTTATTTCCTGTAAAATTATTCACTTGGTTACTCCTGACAAGTGGGGCCACACTTATCATTGTGAGATAGAGAGAACTAACATGTGGGTCTAGGCTTATTTTTGTCATATAACATGGTCAACTGGTTTGACGGGAAAATAACAATGTCTAATGGCATTTTGAGCAAACATCTAACAGAACGATGTCATTTTTGAGATATCTAATGGCATTTTTGAGCAAGCATCTCACGGGTCCATGGCATTTTTGAGTAGTTGTCACTTCTAATGGCAAAACTGAGTAGTGAGACACAACCGGTGGCATAAATGATAAAAAACCTAAAAAAATATCCACACGTTTCAGGAAAATGTACCTGACATTTTTTAAAAATGTTATACGGTGCAAAAAAATGTTTTGTACCATTCAAAAAATGTAGGTTACACTTACAAAAAAGTTCATGCCTTAAAAAATGTTTGTGACTCTTTCGTATCATACAAAGAAAATTCAAATTATATATTAAAAAGATATAACATGTACTGGAAAATGTTCGGAACAAGTATTTAAAATATATTAATCATGCATCAAGAAAATTTTAACATATATAAAAAATTGTACATCAAAACATATATTCAAAAAACGTCAAATCATCCATTTGAGAAAAAATATATATGAAAAAAATCTTTTTCCTGAAGTATACAAAAACTGTACAATGTGCACGGAAAATTTTAGAATTGTCTTGGAAAAAAAATCGGCGAATACCTAAGAATGAAACAAAGAAAACTGAATAAAAAATGGAAAACCAAAATACCCCCAATGCAAAACAGTGAGAACCAGATTAAAAAACCACTGAATTTTGTTTCACGCACAGCTATAGTATTGGGCTGACCCAAATACCACCGCGCTGTAGGCAAGCTTTAATAGAGGCTGATATATCCCTCTAAAAAAACCTTCAAAAAAATCCCCGTCAAAAAGATATATAGAGGCGGCATATGGGTCCTGTCCACCCGGCTTGTGGTCACCCCGAGGGCAAAGAGCAGGTGGTTACACGGTTGGCGAGTCTCGGCCTAGACGCATGCGATCTCGTCATCTGAACGGAAAGAAGAAAAAAGCCACGCTAAAACAGGCACGTACGCCGGCCGGCCGGACATCTCGATCGCGTCGTTTGGCCGGCCAATCAGAGTCAATGGGCTAGCAGCTACCGCTTTGCTTTGCTTCAGGAAAGGCGACATGCACGTACCAAATTAGGCGCCAGATCTGAGAGACCCAGACCCCATGATTGAGATCGATCCCGGGCCCCGTCGGCCATGCAAAAGGTGGCCGTACTTTTACTGTTGGCTCAACGTGCGACATATACAAATTTCCTTCTGGCACGCACGTACTTTCTCCCTTCTCGCTAGCTGGTGCGGCGTGTGCAACAAACCCAGAGTCTCGTCGCTCTCTCGCGTGCGTGCTCAACCGCCACGCCATGGCAGGCCCGGGTGGCCGGGTCGATCGACGGATAAAGCCTAACCTCTCGGGCTCCGGGGGACATGCAGGGGCCATGATTGATCGATCCATCCATCCATGGATGAATGGGGCCTGGTGCTGGTGCGCATGCATGCATCGATCTTGGAAGGTCTCTGGGTGTGTGAATTTCACTTGCCTTATATTCCACTCGGCTTGCGTGTGAGCGGCCTTAGAAAAGATAGAAAAGTAGCCCTTCTAGACTTGCTCCGAGACTGGACAGATAGATCACATTGTCACTCACTCACCCATTCGCCTCATGGGGGCGTGTTTTCTGTACCCCTCCCATCCCTCGATGTGATATTTGGTCACGTACATTCTGTCCTTTCATTTTCCTGCCTCCATTTTCCACGACATGTAACATGCAGCACCAAACTACTGGCCAAATATAGTGCCTATGCTGCTAGCTGGTTCCATCATGTCTTGTATATATTTTTTTGCTTCTATCAAACCATTGAGTGGTAATGCAGGAAATGGAGTACAAAGTTCCTCCATTCCCCATCGCCGCTTCTGGTCTTGCCCCAATCATCCGGTCCAAGAAGAATTGTATACAGGTGATAAGCTAGCTTGGACAGGAGAAATTTAAAGTCTACACATTGTCGTCCGGCCAATTCATCTTCAGGCCTCGTGGCTCTAGTCAGCATGCTGGTTTTGCCCATAACGGGCGCATACAGTAACCCTATGGTTCAGTGGTTATACCAAACCACTGGCTTCTGGCTAGCTAGGATTTAGTTTGCATCTCACCAACCGTAGTCCCAGTTTTTCTGAAGAATCTTTGCCAACCGACGAAACTTTGGTGCCTAGCGCACAGTTGCATGGACCAAATGATCTATGGATGGAACTTGCAATGGCTATGGACATCACAATGATGCAGAGGCGGGGGTTTCAACCTTCTTTCTTAAAAAATTGATAGAAACTGCCATTGATACTAAAAAAAAATCATGCTAAAACAAATATAAAACGGTCGGCAGAAATTAATTGCATGCCTGTCATGAAATGATCTCTGATATGTACCTGCTGCTTCATACACTTGGAACAATCCAACGGAGCAACTGTTCCTCTCGGCCTACATACATAGTATCCTGCTCGATCGACGACGTGGAGCGTCCGCGTTGGCCGAGCGGCTGGCCAGCATTATCCAAAGTAAATGGAGACGGAGAGCTCAACCAGACCTTTGCTGTGCTGCAGCCTCAAGCGAGATATTTGTTGAGTGCAAGCCAGTGCAAGCTGAAAGGTATGCATGCATGGTTCTTGAAAGTTGAAAACGGCATGGACAGTAAAATTGACCACTTGAATCCTTTATTGCGTCTTAATTAGGGTATGCATGGCATCCAGGTTCCAGCTAAATCCTTCCTGAATGTAGAAAGCCTACTGTGCTTAGGTCAGAACGGCGCCCACGATCTGACCCCGAGTGCAGTAAAAAGGACTTATCAGACAGCATGATTGAGCACAAGTCTCTTGACGGATCCGTGTCATGCCAACTGCTGAACGATCGATGCCTAGACCCCCAATTATTCGCGAGCAGCCCCAATTGAGGTATACGGCGCGAGAATTGTGTAGACAAATCGAGCCTATCAATCAGTATTTCGTTCGCAACAAGGATGGATACTATTGCGTGCCGGAAGATCTGAGTGTACTCCGAGAGGCCGGCACAGCAGCTGCCGCTGTTCCGCGTTGTTTGTTTGGACGCGTACGTACGTGGTGTACCGCGCTGCTCCTCACAGATGCATGGCCAGGAAGCATGCAGATCCACAACGTGCAGTATGATACGTACGCCTGGAAAGCGGCGGCGATGACGGCGGCGGCGGCATGGGCGCGCGAGCCGACCTAGTGCTGATCCAAATGTCGGCGATCGCCGGCCCGAAAACGTGCGGTTTCTTGCAGCGGCGGCATGAATGCGTGCATGCATCTGGCAGCAGGCATTTGCGTGCGTGTCTATGGCCAGGGGCAATGATCGTGGCGCAGCGGGCTCCAAGTCTCTGCCGCCCGCCGAGACTTTCGCGCCTCGCCGCTGCGTGCTCTGCCAGGACAAGCGCTGCGGTACAAGCAAGCCGGGCCAAGAATAAGATCCAGATGGTGCGATCCATTGGCAGGCACGATTACGAACGTGTCTATATCCGGCATGGATAATTGACGGGCGTCGCCAGAGATCCCAGCGTGTCACCAGGGTGGCCGTGCCGATGATGGACCGATTTGGCACCGGATTACGCCTCAAGCGTACGCCTACTTGGGTGGACAGGAAGACGAACACGACATGCACATGCACGTCGTTCAAATCAAAGGGCTTGGGTAGCTGCCGTGGGCACCGAAAGGAAGAAGGGGCAACGCAGCACCGTAACGACCAGCCGCGGGCGAGCGAGCTACCGGCCGGCCGAACACGGCCAATGGGGGCCGGGGAGAGGGCGCGTCGACTGCGAGTGCATGTGACCTCAGATGTTGGCGTCAAGGTGGTTGCGATCGGATCCATGGACCACCGGGGCGGGTACGAGCTAGCAAGGCTAGCTAGCTGCTAGCCTTTCCCTCTCCGTCGATCGAGTGGTCGATCTCTCCCCTACCGGCCGGTCGTTCCGTTCCCATGCATGCACGCACGCACGCACGCGCAATAGCTTTGTTTGGAACCAGCTATAGCCTGTACTGTCTCACTTCAAGTGGGCTGCTGCTCTGGACTCGACAGCAAGATCCCTGGTCCTCTTTCCCCCCTTCATCTCTAGCCAGGGATCGATGAAACGACATTTCAATTCTCCGGCTGGTAGTAGGAGTAGCACTCTGTATATGGAAAAAAGGAAAAGATAGCGGTAGGCAGGCTAGCTAGGCGGTGAACATCCATGCATGCATCTATCTTAATCTTGCATGGCCTTAACCGATTTATAGCTTATTAAAGTGTGCATTTCTTGTTGGTAAGTTGCCTGAAAAACAAATCTGTGTAAGCTGATTTTCTGGGAGAAGAAATAGAGGTGAGGTCGATCGAACGGGCAGCGACCCAAAACCGAGGACGACGCGGCGGTGGAAAATGGTCAGAAGTTGGCCGGGTGCGGGGTGGGGCACCATGACAAGACACTAGTTTGTTTTGTACTCCCTCCGTTTCTAAATATAAGTTTTTAGGAGATTTTAATATAAACTACATGCGGATGTATCTAGACATATTTGAGTGTATATTCGCTTATTTTACTTCATAGGTAGTTTGTATTATAATCTTTAAAAATACCTATATTTAGAAAAGGAGGGAGTAGAAAACTTACGTATAGCCGGTCCAAACAAAAAGTTGATATACCAATATCATCCGTCGCCCAAAACTTTTACGTCGCCAAGACCCAGCACCGGGACATGCATGAACATGCTGATTTTCTGATCAGACAGTCCGCCACAGACTACCAAGTACGCTATTCCCCCCTCTCGTGCATGTGCTTTCTTGTGTGGCGCAGTGCATGGGCCATGCATGTTGGCGCGCGCGCGCGGTGGGATCGATCGATCGATGATCACCGCACGGACGTCCTGCACGCCCGTACCATGATTAATCGCCCAAGCTTCACGGCCTTAATGGTTGGATCGGCGTTAGGTCGTCCGCTGCCGGGTCTGAAATGACAAGACCAAGGCGGGAAAACCACGCACCGGCCGGCCCGGCAGCACGCACGCGGCAGCATATCTAGATTGGGTCTGATTGGCCGGCGCCACCTATGGCTAGGCTAGCGATCGGGTACGTAGCGTAGCCAGGGCTCACCTAGCTTTTCTCTGTACCAGCACAGTAGTGTGCGGTCGTCGCGGGCAACAGCAAGTTGAGCCCGCTCGCCTCCTCCACAGACAGACAGGGCACGAGGGGGTAGATCCCGTGCCTTTGCATGACGATGAGGTTGATGAGGTGATTATCCGGAAGCCTATGCACACATGTGTGTCGACGTTTGCTGTTGCGCTGAAATCGGAATAGTTCCCTCTTCCCTTGCATGCATGCTTGCCACCAACCAAACGTGCATATGATATGAACTTCCCGCCTGCATGCATGGACCAGTGTGTGCTGTACGTAGTAGCTGCTTGCTGCTTGGGCGTCACTGTAATCGTGTTTAATTCTCTCTCTCTCCTCTCTCTCTCTCTCTCTCTCTCTCTCTCTGTGTGTGTGTGTGTGTGTGTGTGTGTGTGTGTGTGCACGGGACGCAATGGATAGAGCTCAAAACACATGGGAATTATCAGTTTTATTCCAAGGTGTCTCTCCATTTTTTGAAAGAAAAACATCCGTGGTATTAGCATGTAGTACTCCGTACATATCACAGGATATATAGCTCTCTCACACCGGTCTCACACTAGGAATGATGCGATCTTGGTAGCTGAAAAGAACACTAGGTTCCAAAGAAACAGCACATGGTTGTGAGGACAATGATAATCAATCAGTGGGAAGTAACAAAATAAATGGCAAAGTTACAGGACTTGGGCATGAACCCAATCCGGTGTCCGGCCTTCCAAGCTCCCGGGAGGCGAGCTGTCTCCTCCCTGCGCCAAGTGCTCTTGATCCTCTGATCTTATCCAGACTCCTGGCTACAAGCATGTACGTACACATCCTATCCTCTCGCATTCACACACTCACAGTCACAGGCTCATGGCGTATATGCCAACCTCAGTTTCTGCGCACCAACATATCCTACGAGAATGAGTACGGAAAGTGTCACGCAAAAAAAGGACATTTCATTTCTGAAGGCCTGTGCTTCGGAAGAGGAAAACATGGTCACAGATGGATGCACATGCATGCACACAGATATGTACGTAGTACTGTACTTGTGCGTGTGGATCGTAGCTGGTAAGGCATGATATGATCTGCATGGATCGGAGAGGGGGTGTGAGAGAGGGCAGGAGGGGAGGAAAAGACCAAGGTGATGGATGGCGCTGATGATGGCAGGGGATCTCCAGTCCAGCCCATGTGTGCCCTGCCAGGACCTGCGAATTCGTACTGCCCGGCCTTCGAGTTGGAGGCATTCAATCCGCCCCACCCCCATGTTCTGTGGGCGCCATTCGATTTCGGCCCCTCTGTCCTGTGGGCCTCACCTTAGCTGCAGGGGAGGGCAGCAACCACACCTTAGAGCATCTCCGGTAGATCCCGTAAAATCTGGCTGGCCTTGTTTTTTCGGCGGATATACGGGACGCTGCAAAAAACCAGCCCGACGAGGCCTGGTAAAACGGTTCGGCCAGTAAGCAATAGCCGAATCCAGGATATATTCCGGTGCCGGGTTGATTTAGGGTTTTCGTCCTCAGTCTCCTTTATCCAACTTAGCCGCAAATCTCATACTCCGGACAAAAAATCACTTTCCTTCGACGACCTTTAGTGGCCAGAAGATAGCGCGGATGTCGTGGGCGGGCGACAGTCAGGGTGGCCGAGTGGGCGACCGTGGCGGCGGGCCACCTTGCAAGTGCGACCACGACGAGGAGGCCGGGAGCTCCTCCCTCCGTCCTCTGGTGGAGGAAAGGCGCAAAGGAGCAGGCACGCCGCCACGGCGCATGGGCGTGGACGAACTTCGAACGTCTTCGCCGCATCTTCGATCCGGCGCTGCAGCCCCGCCGAGCTGCCGAGCGCGCCTGGTTCGAGGCGAAGGAAGTTTTAGATCTAGTCTAGTTTAAGTTTAAGTTTTAGATCTAGTCTAGTTTAACTTTAAGTTTGAACTATCTAGCAAGCCGCGTGGTATGTGTGGAACTATGTTTAATTTGCTTGTATGAACTATGTTTGTGGAACTCCGATGATGTTTAAAATGTCGCGAACTAGTAATTTGAAAATCGAGTAAGAACTCTCGCGACGTTAACGGTATCTATTGTGTCTATCCACTCGCCGTCCGTAAATTTTATTTACGGGATACCATAAACAAAACTTGCGGCAGTTTACCCGATATGGTAGGGATGCTCTTAGGCTGGTCACTGTGGGGAGTAACTTAAACTAGTGTCGTGCATATGATACTAGTCTAAGTTACTACCTTCATAGTGCAAAGTAACATACTAGTAGTGTCATAGATGACTTTATTTATTAGCTTAGAGACTCATTATGCCTTGAAAAGCGCTATGTTACAGTAACATATTATGTTACCACAAGCAACTCTTTCCTCATTAAGTACGTGTCACATAAGCAAAATTGTCTTGAGATGTATTAAGTTACTACCTAAGTTACACACTATGACTAGCCTTATCACCGAGACCCTGCGCTGCCCCGCTGTCCGGTTAAAAGAGGCCAGTCCGGCCGGCCGGTTGAACATGCATTGCATGCCAGCAGGCAGCAACAGCAGCAGCAAGAGGATTGGACAGATGCCCACCCCGCATGCATTGCCCTTTCGGTGCAAATCAAGTTCATCATTCCCGTCAGACATTGATGCTCCCTGCCTTGTGCCTTTTGGCAACTTTTGTAGTTATTGCCCGGTTTAAACTTGGCCTCTACTAGTTCCCTATCCGTGCCCGCATTATCTACGGCGTCAGGGGGGCATGGGGCACACGGTCGCACGGATAGCCTGTTGGGGTAGGCCGTTGTGGCGGCTCGCGGTTGGCTGGCTTGTGGATGTGCCTTGGTCACTATGTGACGTTGCTGTTTTTTAGAAGCAAAAAAAGTAAACTGAAATTGTTAACATTTTCTCAGCTACTACCTTGTGGGGTTTATGGCTTCTGCAAAATGAAACTGTTTTCCAGGGTCGAAGGCAGCGGAGCTTGCAGTGCATCCTTGCTTCTGTAGGTTCTTTGGTTAGAATGTGGAAGGTCCTGTGAGTTGGTGCTCAAGCTACACGGCTTCTTTTTTCTTTTCTTTTTTGCGTGGACGGCTTCTCGAGTGTCCTCGACTTCTTAATCGTCACTATGCAAAACTGCTTAGAATAGCTTGGCACTGATTTCCCTTTATTCTCTCAATGCAAAAACACGTGTTAAGCGTGTTACCTGTAATAATTTTGTCACAACTACTTTTGGTTGTGGCTGAGAGCTGTGAAATGTTTTAGGTTGTGGATCCTTGCCTTGGCTTTTTTTTAATAAAAAAGTTGGGGCGGGGGAAACCCCTTTGACTCAAAAAAGAATACTAGTAATAATTATGAAAACAGTTAAAGGAAAGCATAAACTTTTTCTGAAATAAACTTGAGCTACCGTTGTAGTCGTATAAAAAAATCATGAAGGAAAAACTCCCGTTGACTTAAAGGCTAATAATATAAAATTCAAAAAGTGTGTATAGTAGTAGTATATACTGTTATTTTTTTTAACCCAGAATACCATGAAAGCCATCCCTTGGCCAGACTTTTTATACGAGTAAAACAGGAAGTCAAGTTTAATTCGAAAAAAAGTTTCAGAATTTGTTGACTTGTATGTATATCTTCATATATGGTGTAGTATATACACCTGAGAGCCAAATGTGCTTTTCCTGTTAAATATCGGTAATCCACGTATGTGTGCAGGCTCATCTGCACGTGATGAACGGTAAATTCAAAAAAAAAATGGCAACACAATAAAAAAAAACTAAAATTTTGTTTCGGACAAACTTGAATATGCTTTTTCTAAGAACTTCTCGAATGTCCTTTCACCGTCAAATTTTACACGCATCTAGCGCACTAGAGCATCTACAATGACAAAAAAAATATTCTTTTTCATTTTGTTTCTTTTGTTCAAATGATTGTTCATGGGCGGGAGAAGATGAGCCCGGGCTCCGAGACACACGGATCTCTGTACGTGCTCGACCGGCCGGTCTTTACCGATGGCTTCCAAGATAAGATAAGAAATGCGTACTCCCAACTTGCAAGGTGCATGATCATTTGACGCAATGTGATTTGATTGACAAGCCGATCCACCATCCACGTAGCATGTCGCAACGCATCATCCAAAACCTCCGGCTTGCTACACATGCAGAGGTCGGTTGATCACCCATGCTCTATCAACAAGATGCACAAGAACATGAGCAACGACCTAGCTAGCTAGCTAGGTAAGGTACCTACAATGCATAGCAAATTATCGCCGGTTGGTTAGGTAGCAAGGTCACTCGAGTCGCTTCCACTAACGTCAGGAGGATTAGACCCGAGCCAACTCCCGTTCGACAGGCCACAGGGCAGCTCCATCCATCGATCGATGACTAGTATAAGCAGCAGGGAGTGTTGGCCTTTCAGCTCACCACTCGATCACTTGCTCAATCATGTCAGCCTCGGGCCAAATAATAATTGCAGATTAGAAACTGCATGCCAGTACGAGGTCTACGTGGCCGTGGATTAAACTAGATGATCGCTATCTTGGCTCAGGTAGCCTCACATGGCGATCAGATCACCAAGTTAGTTGTTAACGACATGCATGCATTTCGTCTCCTCCGTAGAGTATTAGGCCGCCCGTAACCGGAGTCATATGTAGTATTATGCAATTCAACTAGACAATTTTGATGAGGTGACATAGAATTAAATTTAAAAAAGATTGAGTATCATACCATGACACCGTATCATATTAAATGATATGTTACTACTTTCTACGTTCCTAAATGCAAGTCTTTTTAAGAGATTTCACTATAGAGACTACATTCGGATGTATATATACGTCTTTTAAAGTACAAGTTCACTCAGTTTTCTCCGTATGTAGTCTATAATAGAATCTCTTAAAAGACTTATATTTAGAACGAAGAGAGTATGTGTCATGCATGACAATAAATAAATTATCCTATGATACTACCAATATATGATACACTAGGATCATATACGACCAGCCTTAATCAACTATTTGACCAAATGGAATTATATGAGTAACCGGGCATAAGTAGTATATATAATCTCGTCTTGATCTTGATCACGTCGCCGCTGACCTTGCACTGTGTTGGGAAACGTGCAAGGGAGACGCGCACAAAGTCAAAGCCGCAAGCATGCAGGCTGACTAGGACACGTGCAGTAGCAGCCAGTTTTTTTTTTTTTTTTTT
>LR738713.1:617111895-617156138 GCA_902687465.1 Secale cereale
TTTTTTGCAGGAGCAGTAGCAGCCAGTTTGTCAATGTGCGATGAAGATCTCGTGCGATCTTGCCAGCTTAATTAAGCACATCTGGAATTATTAAATTCGTTGTTAGCTGGGGTCAACCTTAATGCTGTTCATCAGTAAACACCTGCAGCTGCAGCTACTGATCCTCGCGGTCGCGGGGGATTTGTTTTTGTCAGTGCATGCGCTGTGTTGGGGATCTTCCGTGATCTTGCCTGTTTGGCGGCATCGAAAGATTGGCGTCTCTTACACCGACTAAACAGTCAACCAAACAAACAAGTTATTGAAGATTCAAAAGAAAGACAGAGCGATTCAGGTCACACCTGCAGGTGCTCAGCTCATCGATCTCTAGCTGGACTGGAATCTGCGGCCTGGTAGCATGATCGTATCTGAATATTCTACGGACGAGAGCTAGCCTTGACCTTTCAACAACGGCGAAAGGTGCCGATCAAGGAAGCCCAGGGTACAACAGAAAGGACAGTACTCCTACTGGGTTCAGATAACATCTCGATCTCTCGCAGGACGGTGCGGCCAGCGAATCGTTTGGAGGCAGGGAGAGGTGATCAAGCTGCATGCTTCGCCGTAGGAGGACTGGGACTGAACCGGCCGGTTAGTTACACGCGCGCGGCGCCAACGGTCGTCACCTGGGTGACGAAACGACCATGGCGTCGAGATAGTCACGGCCTTTTTCCCCCTTCTCCCCCGTGCGCCCGCAGCAGAGATTGCCCTTAAAGCCGCCCCCAGCCGAACCGTTCCCCGAACGAGCTCTGCCCAACCCACCGTTCTCTTCCCTTCTCTTCTGTTCCCTTCTGTTCTGAAAAGAAAAAAGGCATAGCCGGTTTTACCTTAATTGCGCGCTCAGCGTGGGCGTGATTGAGACATTGAGTACCTTTTGGAACAAGGGAACATGATTAAATTGCATACATAGTTAGCAAGCTAGCTAGGTGTCGCCTCCCCTCCCCCCACCCACAGAACCCCACCCACCCGGCCACCCCCAACTATATCAGCGGCACTACAATCCCACCATAATACACCCCACGAGAATACTTAGTAAACACCATTGGATTATTGATGGGCTTTTACCCATATAAGACAATAATCTCTCCTTAATCTCTAAGAACATTTAGGTGCATGGTAAGTGGCGGGAAATTTAGTATCATACCGCTAGTGGAGTGAGACTAAGACTCTTTTATAAGGGCTGCTCTACCACATGTCATTGGTAGCTTGAGAAAAGAAGTTGTACATGCCTCCTCCGCCGTCATCCGTCTTGCCCGACGTGTGCGCGTCGCGGGTTGCAAGAATGAGCCGAGCCTTATTTTTGCTGATCAGGAACGGTCAATTCATTTCAAATTAATTGACGAGTCGCTACAACAGTGCCACTGTCCAAGATGATGGATCATGGATGCTGCCGAGTGGAGTGAAGGCTAACCCACTCTCTCCTTCCTGCACATCTCTAGCCGTCATCTACTGATGTGCTACTCTCGGCTATTCCATCCCGGCGACCGCATGCACGGTTGGCCGGGAGAGCAGGTTCCTCCGGAACCCTGTCGTTTGAGATCCAGCCCGGGAGAACGTCAATAAGATATTTGGGGAGCGTCTCGACGCGACTGCTCCCGATCCTTCCCCGTCTTCGTCCTCCCCTGCTTCCACTACTTCTCCAATGGCCGAAGACGCCACCGACAAGAAGAAGGCCATTGATGAAGCCGAGGCTACTCCCGTCGCCGCCGCTGCGTTGGCCTGGCCAACCGGAGGGTATGATTTGTTCATCCCTCATTTACTTGTTCATGTGCTAGCTGTCTATAATGTGTTCATAGATGTTTTGATTCTATGTATTATACATCCTCACATGCTTAAGTATCGGTATGAGTTGCATATTGTGATTGCTATGATTATTGTTTACTCATGGATTAGTCTAATCGAAAAGGTGCTGACATTTCCAACAATTAAAAACCTTATTATAGGCACTTTTCGATTCAAGGCTTTGTCGCTACTCCTAAACCGTAAAGCTTTAGCGGAACATATTTTAAGCGTTGGCAGACAAGGACCACCATGTCGCTCACAACAATGAACATGTTCTGTGTTGGTGGTGAGTCTTCCACAGAAATGATTGCTCCTGAACAGGAGAAGGCGTTTAGGGAGACAACGACCATTTTTATGGGAGCAGTTCTGAGTGTGATTGGAGACAAGTTGGTTGACGCATATATTCATACGGGGTTGCCAAAATCTCGTGGCATGCGCTCAGAGTTAAGTTCAGCGAAACCGATGCTTGAAGCAAACTGTATGCGATGGAGCAGTTCCATGATTACATGATGGTTGATAAACTATCTGTATTAGACCAGGATCAGCTACAGTGCATCACTAAGGAGTTGGAGCTCCTAAAGTGTGAGTTACCGGATAAGTTTTTCGCAGGTTGCATTATTGCAAAACTCCCTCGGATGGAGGAACTTTGCTACTTCTCTCAAGCACTTGAGACATGAACACTCTGTTGAGGATATCATCGGTCATCTAAGTGTTGAGCAGAACTCGAGAGCAAATGACAAACACATTAAAGGGGCAGAGGGTTCTTCGAGCGCCAATATGATGCAGAAGAATTTCCACAAGTTCAAGGGAAAGAACAGTGTCCAGCGGAATGGTACCTTTAAGAAGAAGAGCGAGAAGGAAGACAAAAAGAGAGATGGCTGCTTTACTTGTGGTTCAGAGGAACATGGGGGCAAAAAAGTGCCCTAACAAGTACAAGAAACCTGGACAGGGCCCCAAGTCTGTCAATGTGCCTATGAGCAACAATGATGGAGCATCTTGGTATGGTAATCTGTTTACCCTACTTTCAGTTTGTCAATCCACTGATTGGTGGGTTGACACGGGTGCAAATATTCCTGTGTGTGCTAATATGTCTTTGTCTCTTCTTACCAAGTCACACGAGATGGCTCCATCCTAATGGGGAATGGCTCGCATGCTTCTGTTCATGTTGTTGGCGTGGTAGATCTGAAGTTTACATTGGGAAAGATCGTGCATCTAAAGAACATGCTCATGTCCCCATCATCAAGAAGAATCTCGTTAGTGGATCTCTTCTATGTAAAGAAGGGTTTAATTTGAGTCCAATAAAGTATTCATATATAGATATGGATTGTCTGTTGGGAAAGAATATGATTGTGGTGGTTCGTTCATCCTTTCCCTATCGGGCTTCTGTAATAAAGTCGTGAACCAAGTACATTCTAGTGTGAACAAATC
Organism: Secale cereale; assembly: GCA_902687465.1. NCBI lineage: Eukaryota > Viridiplantae > Streptophyta > Magnoliopsida > Poales > Poaceae > Secale > Secale cereale. Next base: position 617,115,139 of record LR738713.1, read on the forward strand.
CGAGGCTTGGAATTCACGTCTTTGTCACATTAATTACCATTGTATCACGTGGCTGGCTAAGATGGATTTAATCTGAGTTTCACTTTAGCTAAAGGCTCCAACTGACACGTGTGTGCAAACAAAGCAACCTCGTAAGCCTCAGAAGCCCGCGAAGGAGAGACACTTAGTGACAGTGTACTGGACTAGGGGGTAGTTACCACTTCGTCCTCGACTAGGTGGGTCGGCCCGAGGACCCCCATGGCGGTTTACTAATGGGTTTCTTCGGGCAACCCATGACATATACAAGGAAGACTCCATAAAACTTGGTGTACAAAATGAGGACTCATATTATCCTAGTCCTTTGGTACATTATATAAACCTAGTCCAGGCTAGTCAATAGATCATTACGTCAAAACTTATATCAACAATCCCGTGGTAGATACATGTACTATGTACTATCCCCCATATCAATACAATCAAAAGCAGGATGTAGGGTATTATCTCTTCGAGAGAGCTCGAACCTAGTTAAAATCATGTGTCCATGTTAACATCGCTCCAAGACGCCTAGCTTAGGACTCCTACCTTGAGATATGCCGGATTCAACACCGACACCTAGCACCAGTAGAGCTCATACATTCAAATGTGTGTGAAATGAATGGTGTGTTGACTTAAGGTGGAAAAAATATATTTCATGTCGTTGATTGATGTTTCCACTACATTATGCTACGTGTATTTGTTAAATACTAAGGATGAGGCTCTACACTACTTTAAGATCTATAAGGCAGAAGTTGAGAACCAACTTGAAAAGAAAATAAAACGAGTTCGGTCTGATTGTGGTGGAGAGTACTTTTCTAATGAGTTCGATTTATTCTGTGTGGAACATGGTATTATTAACGAGAGGACGCTCTCTACTCACCCTAGTCAAACGGGGTTTCTAAACAGAAAAGTCGTACTCTAACAGATTTGGTTAATGCCATGTTAGATACGTCGGGTTTATCCAAGGCATGATGGGGGAGGGTGTATTGACATCATGTCATGTCCTGAATAAATTTCCCCCGAAGGATAATGAGACTAGTCCCTATGAGCAATGGGAAAAGAAAAGAACTACCCTCTCCTATTTGTGCACTTGGGGCTGTTTGGCGGAAGTCAATGTGCCGTTAACCAAAAAGTATAATCTGGGACCAAATATTAATTGTGGACTGCATTTTCTAGGCTATGCCAAACATAGCGTTGGCTATAGATTTCTAGTGGTGAAATCTGATGTACACATGTGAAGGTCGATATGATCATGGAGTCTAAATATGCTACATTCTTTGAGGATATTTTCCCCTTTAGAGATATGCAAAACACTTCCAGATTGGAATCAGACGAGACTCCTGAACCTGCCATTCCAATGGAATATTATGGGCACAAAAGTGATGAAAGTTCCACGGAGGATGGAGAGAAAGCTCCTATTAGGAGCAAGAGACAGAGGACTGCAAAGTCCTTTGGTGATGATTTCCTCGTGTACCTCGTGGATGACGACACTCCCATTTTCATCTCAGAAGCTTATGCATCATCAGAAGCTGACTACTGGAAGCATGTGGTCCGTAGCGAGATGGATTCCATCTTGGCTAACGGAACATGGGAAATCACCGATTGTCCTTATGGTTACCAACCATTGGGATGTAAGTGGGTGTTGAAAAAGAAGCTTAGGCCCGATGGTACTGTTGAAAAGTACAAGTCTAGGCTTGTGGCCAAGGGTTGTACCCAGAAAGAAGAAGAAGTTTTTTTGATACTTACTCACATGTGGCTAGACTGGCAACCATTTGAGTGTCACTGTGGTTGGCTGCCTTGCATGGTCTTCTCGTTCATCAGATGGATGTTAAGACAGCGTTTCTTAATTGAGAGCTAGACGAGGAAATTTACATGCAAAAACTAGATGGCTTTGTGGTAAATGGTCGGGAAAGGAAGGTGTGCAAGCTACTGGAATTTGTATGACCTGAAACAAGCGCCTAAGTGATGACATGAAAAGTTCAATACAACCATGACATATGTTGGTTTTGTTGTTAATGAGCTGACAAATGTGTATAGTATCGCTATGGTGGGGGCAAAGGAGTTATACCGTGTCTGTATGTCGATGACATAATGATATTTGGGACCCACCTCATAGTCATTGAGGAGGTCAAGGCTTTCTATCTCATAACTTCAAGATGAAATACCTAGGCATGGCTAATGTTATCTTGAATATCTAGTTACTGAGAGATAATGATGGTGAATTGAACTTTTGCAATCCCACTATGTTGAGAAGATTTTGAGTCGTTTTGGATATTTGGACTGCAAATGTTCTGCAACACCATGTGATCCTAATGTGCGGATTCGAAAATTCGAAGGCACGACTGTAGATCAATTTAGATACTCTCAAGTGATTGGTTCACTCATGTACCTAGCTTGTGCTACTTGGCATGGCATCTTATTCGCTGTGTGCAAACTTAGTCAGGTTGTTTCCAATATAGGAGTTGTGCACTGGCATGCTGTTGAGCGAGTCATGTGTTACTTGCATGGTACCATGAACTATGAAATTCACTATTATGGGTACCCGACGGTACTTGAAGGTTATAGTGATTCGAATTTGATATCTGATGATAATGAGATGAAAGCCACAAGTGGATGTGTGTTTGCAGTTGGTGGGGGTGTTATTTCCTGGAAGTCTTGCAAGCATACGATCTTAACGAGATCGACTATGAAAGCAGAACTCGCAACACCAAACACATCATGCATCGAAGCAGAATGGCTCGAAAGCTTTTGATGTATTTGCTAGTGGCTGATAAGCCAGTCTCGGCTATCCTCATGAACTGTGATAATCAAATAGTGGCTGCCAAGGCTAAGAGTTCAACGGGCAACATGCAATCCACAAAGCACATAAGAAGAAGATTAAAATCTGCTAGGCATTCCGGAAACTGCGGAGTAATAACATTGGATTATATCCAAACGGGTAAGAATCTGACAGATCCCTTTATGAAAGGCTACCACAGATTGTGATAGAAAATGCATCGAGGGAGATGGGCATCAGACCCACCTAAGTTGCCATGGGGGTAACCCAACCAATGTGATCGGAGATCCCGTGAATTAGGACCTGGGCAAACAACCCAGCGATCAACTGAGCAGAATATCCTTAATAACCAACTCCCTTGGAGATGCAATACTCTCGTAAGCTGTAAGGTGCGCAGGTTTACTTTTATCTTAATGTGGTCCAAAGCTTGTATAATCAAGATGCTATCCTACAGAGCGATCTTTGGAGAAACACACCTATGTGAGCCCGAGTACTGGTCACAATCTATGAGATAGGGTAATCTCTAGGAAGCTCATGAGAAGGTCAGGAGTATGACTAATAAGCTCCACCTGTGGGGTTTAGCCTTCGATAACCACATATCAGCTGACAATAGGCAAAACTTATGCACGTTAAACTCACAGTTCAAGACATAGTCCATTGCTCAGTTGTGAAGAAGTCTAATCTTGTTGCTCTAGGTGGAAGTTCAACTTAACAATCTCCACTGAAAATTCTAGTATATCAAAACATTGTTTGGAACAGTTGACAAACTTATATGCCTCGAGATCTGGTGGGGGATTGTTGCATTATAGATGGGCTTTGGTCCATATAAGACAATAATCCCTGGTTAATCTCCAAGGCCCATTTAGGTGCATCGCAAGTGGTGGGAGGTTTAGTACCATCCCGCTAGTGGAGTGATACCCCTTTATAAGGGATTCTCTACCATATACCATTGTTAGCTTGGGAAGAGGATCTATACACATGCGCTCCTCCGCCTCCGCCGCTTGCCTCGCCCCGCCTCTTCACGACACACGTGCCATGGGTTGCAGCAATGAGCCGAGATGAGCCCTATTTTTGCCGGTAAAAATGGTTATTTAATCTCGGATTAATTGATGAGTCACTACTGTAGTGCCACTGTCCAAGACATTGGATCATGGGTTGTTCACAGACTTGGTCGTGTGCCTAAGCCCAGGCCCATCTACCCGACAACTTCTACAAGGAGGCGCTGGCCAGTGGAGTGAAGGCTAACTCACTCCCTCCCTCATGCACAACCTTAGCCATCATCTATTGTTCCTCTCTATGTGCTCCTGCCGGCAATCCCATCTTGATGACCGCATGCACCGTTGGTCGAGAGAGGAGGTGCCTCCGGAACCCTGTCGTCTGAGATCCTACCCGGAAGAATGGCAATAAGGTTTTTGGGGAGCTGCTAGGCTTCTCGCCCCTCGTTGGTTACCCCAAGTGGAAGGTGTGAGATGTAGTGTTGCAGAAGTTTTTCCCTTGGCAAAGATACCAAGGATCGAATCCCCAGATACTCCTAGGTTCAACAAGAAGGTGTCAACTGCTATGGCGCCAGATATTAGCAATCAACGTGGACCTGCACACAGATACAAATAACTTTGCTCCCAACGAGTACAAAGAGGTTGTCAATCCCTCCGGCCTTGTAGTTCACAAAGGATTAAACGCAAGTGATAGTAGTGATAGATATAATTGCAATAGTAAATAAAAGCGAAAAGTAAATAGCGGATGTGATCAATGATGGTAATATGGACCGGAGTCTCATGATGTTCACTAGTGATGTCTCTCTCCCAAAAGACGATAAAACAGCTATGTGAGGTAAACGAATTACAGCTAGGCAATTGACAGGACCATGTGCGCAAACCAATGCTGACTACATTGCAAGAAAGGTTGAGGTTCAAAGCATGGGCGGTACGCCAAAATAAGTAGACCGAAATCCATCAATATCTACTACTAATCATCCACCTTGAGATATCTATCCAGAACATCTCGCTGGTATTAAGTTGCGAGTCCCACCCATAGTGTAAACTCAATGCAACAGACAACTGCATTAAAAGAACTTTGTGTAAAGTAAACAATCCTTGCACCCGCGGGCACAAGCATCGTTGTTTTCCCCCTTGTGGCAACAACACATCCCCTAGACTCATGTTTCTGTCACTCAAACTAGTCATCGAGGGGCATGAACCCACAATCAAGCATAACATTCCCTCTTGGAGTCACTACCTATTACTTGGCCAAAGCAATAAATAACAACGGAGAACATGCAAGAATTACTTACGAACATAAATATAAAAGAGGTAGATCAAATATATTACTCAAGCACAATCTGAACATAATCTCATAATCCATCGGATCCTAGCAAACTCATCATAGCAACAGCGTAAGGATTACATATGTGCCTCGATCATGTAGGGCAGCTCACGAGGGCTAATTAGTGAAGCACAAGAACGGGAGGAGAACATCACATAGCTACTGGTCATGGACTCATGGTCCAAGGGAGACTACTCACAACTCATCCGGGAGGCGTCCATGGTGGTGGAGAAGCTCCCGGTGGTGATCCTCCCCTCCGGCAGGGTGCCGGGAAGAGTTCTCCTGGTGCTCCCGATCTTGGAAGCGGCGGCGGCGGCGGAACAGAGATGGGATCGCGAAAAGAGTTCCTCCCTCAAGGGTTTCGGGAGACGCTTTAAATATATGCCAAAGGGGGGCATCGGAGGAGCCTCGGGGGGCCCAGGCGCCCCCCCGGCGCGGCCCAGGGGGGGCGCGCCGCCAGGGCGCCAGGCGCCCTGGTGGCCCCCCCCGGCTGTCCTTCGGGCGCACGGTAGGTTCTAGAACGCTGATTTTTTATATAATTTTTCTGGATTTTTCCTGGCAGTTCTCGTAACATGAAAACCTGAAATACAAAAACAGCCGAAAACAGAAACTGGCACTGGGGTGCACTGAGTTAATAGGTTAGTCCAAATATGATCAAAAGTGTATGGAAGTGTATAAATATCATAGCAATATCACCCAAAAGAGGCATGGAGCAAGCAGAAATTATAGATACGTTTTGGACGTATCAACATCCCCAAGCTTAATTCCTGCTCGTCCTCGAGTAGGTAAATGATAACAAGAATAATTTCTGTGGTGACATGCTATTAACCATATAGGACTTTTTCGTAGTCATATGACAAAAGCTCACTGAGACAATGAATCTATAGTAATTAAGTTGCCTCATGAGAAAATCACAAAGGACTGAAAGTTTTACAATATGATACTGAAACATCAAATAGATTTGCAATGAACATGATGTGCAAATATGATAAAGTGATATCTAGCTTGCCCCCTTTAGTGAAGCAAAACATAAATGCAGGGGTACCTCCAAGGTTTAAGTGATGACTAGATACAATGATTTCAAAATAAACGATATCACAATCATGCAAAAGACAATGCTACTTTGGGACAATGCACATTACACTCAGAATGACAATCATGCTCTCAGTAGTTGGTGCTTGAAGAAAGAAGGTGGAGACTCAACATAAAAGTAAAAGAATGGCCCTTCGCAGAGGGAAGCAGGGATTACTCATGTGCTAGAGCTTTTTATTTTGAAAACATAGAAACAATTTTGTCAACGGTAGTAGTACTTCATATGTGTTATGCATAAGACATCCTATAATTTGCAAGCCTCATGCATCAAATACCAATAGTGCTCGCACCTTGTCCTAATTAGCTCGGATTTCCATGGATTGTCATTGCATTACATATGTTTCAACCAAGTGTCACAAAGGGGTACCTCTATGTCACCTGTACAAAGGTCCAAGGAGATAGATCACATTTGATTTCTCGTTTTTGATAGATCTCAACTTGAGGACATCCATACCGGGACAACATAGAAAATAGATAATGGACTCCTCTTTAATGCTTAAGCATAATCTCATAAGAGATTGAGGATTAATGTCCAAGCTAAAACTTCCACCATGATACATGGCTTTGGTTGGCGGCCCAATGTTCTTCTCTAACAATATGCATACTCAAACCATTCAACCCATGGCAAATCACCCTTACTTTAGACAAGACGAACATGCATAGCAACTCACATGATATTCAACAAAAGTGTAACAGTTGATGGCGTCCCTAGAAACATGGTTACCGCTCAGCAAGCAACTTATAAGAAATAAGATACATAAGCGACATATTCTTTACCACAATAGTTTTTAAGCTACTTTCCCATGAGCTATGTATTGCAAAAACTGAAGGTTTTAAAGGTAGCACATGTAAATTTACTTGGAGTGGCAGTGAAATATCACATATAGGTAGGTATGGTGGACTCATATGGCATAACTGGATTAAAAGGATGTGGATGCACAAGCAGTCAGTCCGCTTAGTACAGGTGGAGGTTAGCAAAAGACTGGGAGCGACCAACTAAGAGAGCAATGATGGTCATAATCATGCAGAGCGACAAAGCAACATTGAATCAGGCATGGTAGTTATATCGCTACTCGGAAAGAAAAGATCATCAAGGCTTGACAGACTTTCTTTACAGTCTTAAATATGCGTGAGCATACGCCAAGTCAATCAAAATAAATTCTCGAAGGAAGATATTACTAAACCATACCACATCATAGGCAAACAAATCATGTTGGTACTCCAATAACACATTGGGAACCCTCCAGCTATTTGAGACTAACCATAAGAAAACATGAACTACTAAGCGCCATCATGCACGTAGCATCTTTATCATAGACATATCAACCAATGCAACGGAAGCAAACTCTCTTAATAAGGTGAGCATGGTAATTAAAGAGAATTCAAGCAACCAACTAAACAAAAGCTCTTTGAAAAGATAAGCACGAAAGCTAAGAGCTGAACATGATAGTAGCTATTAAAAGACAAAGAACACACACAGCAAGGATAGACATGAAAATTCTATGTTATGTTCTAGGTAGAAGTGGAGTGTGTTTCTCTCCCACATAAAGAAAGCTGAGTTCCGACTCTTTATGAAAAACTAAACAAAACTAAAAGTAAGACGCTCCAAGCATAGCACATAACACTGTTGGAAATATGCCCTAGAGGCAATAATAAAAGAGTTATTATTATATTTCCTTGTTCATGATAATCGTTTATTATCCATGCTATAACTGTATTGATTGGAAACTCAGATACACGTGTGGATGAATAGACAGACTTTGTGTCCCTAGTGTGCCTCTACAGGACTAGCTCGTTGATCAAAGATGACCGCGGTTTCCAGGTCATAAGACATGAGTTGTCATTTGATAACGGGATCACATCATTAGGAGAATGATGTGATGGACGAGACCCAAACGTTAACATAGCTTTTGATCGTGTCAGTTATCGCTATAGTTTTCTGCATGTCAAGTATAAGTTCCTATGACCATGAGATCATGTAACTCACTGACACCGTAGGAGTGCTTTGTGTGTGCCAAACGTCGCAACGTAACTGGGTGACTATAAAGGTACTCTACAGGTATCTCCGAGGGTGTCTGTTGAGTTGACATGGATCGAGACTGGGATTTGTCCCTCCGTGTGACGGAGAGGTATCTCCGGGCCCACTCGGTAATACGTCATCTCAATGAGCTCAAAGTGACTAAGTAGTTGGTCACGGGATTATGTATTACGGTAACGAGTAAAGAGACTTGCCGGTAACGAGATTGAACTAGGTATAGAGATACCGACGATCGAATCTCGGGCAAGTAACATACCGACGAGACAAAGGGAACTGTATACGGGATTGCCTGAATCCTTGACATCGTGGTTCATCCGATGAGATCATCGAGAAACATGTAGGAGCCAATATGGGTATCCAGATCCCGCTATTGGTTATTGACCTGGGAGTGTCTCGGTCATGTCTACATAGTTTCCGAACCCGCAGGGTCTACACACTTAACGTTCGGTGACGCTAGGGTTGTTAGTGAGAAGAGTGCATGGTTACCGAAGGTTGTTCGGAGTCCCGGATGAGATCCCGGACATGACGAGGGTCTCCGGAATGGTCCGGAGACGAAGATTGATATATAGGATGAAGGGTTTCGGAGTACCGGAAGTGTTCCGGGGAGCATCGGGAAATCGGCGGAGTGCCGGGAAGGTTTTCGGGGGGTCCGGAAGGTGTTCTGGGCCTATTGGGCCACAAAGGGGGACACCACAGCCCTCAGGGGGCTGTGCGCCCCCCCCTGGGCCCTCTCCCCATGCGGCTAAGGGGGTGGGACCCCCTAGGGCTGGCCGCACCCCTTGGGACTTGGGGGGCAAGGCACCTAGGGGGGAAACCCTAGGGCCTGGGCGCCTCCCCCTGCCCTGGCCGCCGCCCCCCTCCCCTTGCCCTGGCCGCCGGCCCCTAGGGGAAACCCTAGGGCGCCCTAGCCTCTCCACCCCCCCTATATATAGTGGGGCAAAGGGAGGGCAGCCAACACAGTTCGTGCCTCGGTGCTGCCCTCCCTCTCCCGTCATATCTTCTCCTCCCGCAGTGCTTAGGCGAAGCCCTGCCGGAGTTCTTCTCCACCATCACCACCACGCCGTCGTGCTGCCGGTTCTCCATCAACCTCTCCTCCACCCCTTGCTGGATCAAGAAGGAGGAGACGTCCCCGAGCCGTACGTGTGAAGAACGCGGAGGCACCGTTGCTTCGGTGCTAGGTCTTCGGCGATCTGAATCGCGACGAGTACGACTCCATCATCCGCGTTCATAACGCTTCCGCTTAGCGATCTACAAGGGTACGTAGATCACACTCCCCTCTCGTAGTTGCTTCTACTAGATTGATCTTGGTGAACGGTAGGAAAATTTTTGTTTCCCATGCAACGTTCCCCAACAGTGGCATCATGAGCTAGGATCTTGCGTAGATGTTTTCTCGAGTAGAACACAAAGAAGTTTGTGGCGTTGATGTTTAAATTGCTGCCCTCCTTAGTCTTTCTTGATTCAGCGGTATTATAGGATGAAGCGGCCCGGACCAACTTTACATGTCCACGTACATGAGACCGGTTCCATCGACAGACATGTGACTTTTGTTGCATAAGATGGCTGGCGGGTGTCTGTCTCTCCTATCTTAGTTGAATCGGAATAGAACAAGGCGGTCCTTGTAGAAGGTTAAATAGCAACTTGAATATCACCGTTGTGGTTTTGCGTAGGTAAGAAGCGTTCTTGCTAGATACCCATAGCAGCCACGTAAAACATGCAACAACAAATTAGAGGACGTCTAACTTGTTTTTGCAGGGTATGTATGTGATATGATATGGCCAATGACATGATGAAATATATTTTGATGTATGAGATGATCATATTGTAATAGTTAACATCGACTTGCATGTCGATGCATACGGCAACCGGCAGGAGCCATAGGGTTGTCTTTATTTTTGTATGACCTGCGTGTCAATCATTAAGCGCTTTGTAATGCTTTACTTTATCGCTAAACGGTAGCAATAGTAGTAAGAGCATGGTGGGGCGCCGACAACCCCGATGGCAACACGATGATGGAGATCATGATGATGGAGATCATGGTGTGGCGCCGGTGACGATGGAGATCATGCCGGTGCTTTGGAGATGGAGATCAAAAGCACGAGTTGATGGCCATATCATGTCACTTATGATTTGCATGTGATGTTAATCCTTTTATGCATCTTATTTTGCTTAGGACGACGGTAGCATTATAAGGTGATCCTTCACTAAAATTTCAAGATAAAATTGTGTTCCCCCCGAGTGTGCGCCGTTGCGAAGGTTCGTCGTCTCGAAGCACCACGTGATGATCGGGTGTGATAGACTCTACGTTCGCATACAACGGGTGCAAGCCAGTTTTGCACGTGCAGAACACTCGGGTTAGACTTGACGAGCCTAGCATGTACAGACATGGCCTCGGAACACGGAGGACCGAAAGGTCGAGCATGAGTCATATAGTAGATATGATCAACATGTTGATGTTCACCATTGACACCACCTCATCTCACGTGATGATCGGACTTGGGTTGGTGAATTTGGATCATGTCACGCTCGAATGACCGGAGGGATGTCAATTTGAGTGGGAGTTATAATTAATTTGATTAGGTAATAACTCACTTATCATGAACAATAGTCTAAAAATGTCTTTGCAAATTTATGTTGTAGATGGCTCGCGCAGGAGTTCCCCTGAATTTTAATGCGTTCCTAGAGAAAGCTAAACCGAAAGATGATGGGAGCAACTTTGTGGACTGGCTCCGCAATCTGAGGATCATCCTCACAGCTGCCCAATAGGTTTATGTCCTAAATGCACCGCTAGGTCAACCCCCCGCTCCTGGAGCCTCTGCGGACGATATGAACGTCTGGCAGACGCGTTCGGATGACTATTCGATAGTACAATGTGCCATGTTGTACGGCTTGGAAGGAGGACTCCAAAGGCGTTTTGAACGTCATGGTGCATATGAGATGTACACGGAGTTGAAATTCATCTTTGAGAAGAATGCTAAGATCGAGAGGTATGAGACCACCGATAAATTCTTCGCTTGCAAGATGGAGGAGAATTCGTCTGTCAGTGAGCACTTACTGAAGATGTCTGGGTACTATACCCGCATAGCTGATCTGGGACTTGTGTTCCCGGATGAGGCTATCATTGACAGAATTCTCCAGTCACTCCCTCCAAGCTACAAGAGCTTCGTCCAGCAGTACAACATGCAAGGGATGAATAAAACCATCGCCGAGCTGTTTTCGATGCTGAAAGTCGCTGAGGCAGACATCCAGAAGGAGTATCAAGGGTTGATGGTCAATAAGACCACCAGTTTCAAGAAGAATGGCAAGGGCAAGAAGGGTAACTCTAAGAAGGGTGGCAAAGCAGTTGCTAATCCAGTGAAGAAACCCAAGGCTGGGCCCAAGCCAGAGACTGAGTGTTTCTATTGCAAGGGGAATGGCCACTGGAAGCGGAACTGCCCCAAGTATCTGGCGGACAAGAAGGGGGCCAACAACAACAAAGGTATATATGATATACATGTTATTGATGTGTACCTTACCAACTCTCGTTGTAGTGCCTGGGTATTTGATACCGGTTCGGTTGCTCACATTTGCAACTCTAAACAGGAACTGCGGAATAAACGGAGGCTGGCGAAGGACGAAGTGACGATGCGCGTGGGAAATGGTTCCAAGGTTGATGTGATCGCCGTCGGCACGCTCGCTCTTCGATTACCATCGGGATTAGTTATGAACCTGAATAATTTAGTGCCTGCGTTAAGCATGAACATTATATCTGGATCTTGTTTATTGCGAGACGGTTACTCATTTAAGTCAGAGAATAATGGTTGTTCTATTTATATGAGTAATATCTTTTATGGTCATGCACCCGAAGTTAGGGGTTTATTCTTATTGAATCTCGATAGTGATGATACACATGTTCATAACATTGATGCCAAAAGATGTAGAGTAGATAATGATAATACCACTTTCTTGTGGCACTGCCGTCTCGGTCATATCGGCGTGAAACGCATGAGGAAGCTCCATGCTGATGGACTTTTGGAGTCTCTTGATTTTGAATCACTTGACACGTGCGAGCCGTGCCTCATGGGCAAGATGACAAGGACCCCGTTTTCAGGGACAATGGAACGGGCAAGTGACTTATTGGAAATCATACATACTGATGTGTGCGGTCCGATGAGTGTAACGGCGCGCGGTGGATATCGTTATTTTCTCACCTTCACTGACGACTTAAGTAGATATGGGTATATTTACTTGATGAAGCATAAGTCTGAAACTTTTGAAAAGTTCAAGCAATTTCAGAGTGAAGTTGAAAATCATTGTAACAAGAAGATCAAGTTCCTACGATCTGATCGAGGGGGAGAATATCTGAGTTATGAGTTTGGTGATCACTTAAGAAAATGTGGAATTGTTTCACAGTTGACACCACCTGGAACACCACAGCGTAATGGTGTGTCCGAACGTCGTAATCGAACCCTATTAGATATGGTACGTTCTATGATGTCTCTTGCCGACTTGCCACTATCGTTTTGGGGATATGCGTTAGAGACAGCTGCATTCACTTTAAATAGGGCTCCATCTAATTCCGTTGAGACAACACCGTATGAACTGTGGTTTGGTAAGAAACCTAAGTTGTCTTTTCTCAAGGTTTGGGGTTGCGATGCTTATGTCAAAAGGCTTCAGCCAGAAAAGCTCGAACCCAAAGCGGACAAATGTGTCTTCATAGGATACCCAAAAGAAACAGTTGGGTACACCTTCTATCTCAGATCCGAGGGCAAAGTGTTTGTCGCTAAGAACGGGTCCTTCCTCGAGAAAGAGTTTCTCTCGAAAGAATTGAGTGGGAGGAAGGTAGAACTTGATGAGGTTATTGAACCTCTGCTTCAACCAGAAAGTAGCGCTGCACAGAAAGATGTTTTTGTGGAGCCTACAGAGGTTGAAGAGGAAGCCAATGATAATGATCAAGAAACTTCTGATCAAGTTACTACCGAACCTCGTAGGTCGACAAGGGTACGCACTGCACCTGAGTGGTATGGTAACCCTGTCTTGGAAGTCATGTTGTTAGACAACGGTGAACCTACGAGCTATGGAGAAGCGATGGTGGGCCCAGATTCCGACAAATGGTTAGAGGCCATGAAATCCGAGATGGGATCCATGTATGAAAACAAAGTATGGACTTTGGAAGTATTACCTGAAGGGCGGAAGGCCATTCAGAATAAATGGATTTTTAAGAGGAAGACGGACGCTGACGGTAATGTCACCGTGTATAAAGCTCGACTTGTGGCAAAGGGTTTTTCACAAGTTCAAGGGATTGACTACGATGAGACTTTCTCACCCGTAGCGATGCTTAAATCCGTCCGAATCATGTTAGCAATAGCTGCATATTTCGATTATGAAATTTGGCAGATGGATGTCAAAACAGCGTTCCTTAACGGTTTTCTTAAGGAAGAGTTGTATATGATGCAACCAGAAGGTTTTGTCGATCCAGAGAATGCTGACAAAGTTTGCAGGCTTCAGCGTTCCATTTATGGGCTGGTGCAGGCATCTCGGAGTTGGAATCTTCGCTTTGATGAGGTGATCAAAGCGTTTGGGTTTATACAAGTTTACAATGAAGCTTGTATTTACAAGAAAGTGAGTGGGAGCTCTATAGCGTTTCTAATATTATATGTGGATGACATATTGCTGATTGGAAACAATATAGAATTTTTGGATAGCGTGAAGGGGTATTTGAACAAGAGTTTTTCGATGAAAGATCTCGGTGAAGCTGCTTTCATATTGGGCATCAAGATCTATAGAGATAGATCAAGACGCTTGATAGGACTTTCACAAAGCACGTACCTTGATAAAGTTTTGAAGAAGTTCAAAATGGATCAATCCAAGAAGGGGTTCTTGCCGGTATTACAAGGTACAAAGTTGAGTAAGACTCAATGCCCAGTGACTGCGGATGATAGAGAAAAGATGAGTGTCGTCCCCTATGCTTCAGCCATAGGCTCTATCATGTATGCAATGCTGTGCACGAGACCAGATGTCAGCCTTGCCATAAGTATGGCCGGAAGGTTTCAAAGTAATCCTGGTATGGATCACTGGACGGCGGTCAAGAATATCCTGAAGTACCTGAAGAGGACTAAGGATATGTTTCTCGTTTATGGAGGTGATCAAGAGCTCGTCGTAAAGGGTTACGTCGATGCAAGCTTTGACACTGATCCGGATGACCCTAAGTCACAAACCGGATACGTATATATTCTCAACGGGGGAGCGGTAAGCTGGTGCAGTTCCAAGCAGAGCGTGGTAGCTGATTCTACATGTGAAGCGGAGTATATAGCTGCCTCGGAGGCGGCTAAGGAAGGTGTCTGGATGAAGGAGTTCATGACAGATCTTGGAGTTGTGCCTAGTGCACTGAACCCAATGACTCTGTTCTGTGACAACACTGGTGCCATTGCTCTAGCCAAGGAACCAAGGTTTCACAAGAGGACCAGACACATAAAGCGACGCTTCAATTCCATCCGCGATTCGGTCAAGGAGGAGGACATAAACATTTGCAAAGTACACACGGATTTGAATGTTGCAGATCCGTTGACTAAGCCTCTTCCACGGGCTAAGCACGATCAACACCAAGACTCTATGGGTGTTAGATTCATTACCTTGTAATGCTAGATTATTGACTCTAGTGCAAGTGGGAGACTGTTGGAAATATGCCCTAGAGGCAATAATAAAAGAGTTATTATTATATTGTTCATGATAATCGTTTATTATCCATGCTATAACTGTATTGATTGGAAACTCAGATACACGTGTGGATGAATAGACAGACTTTGTGTCCCTAGTGTGCCTCTACAGGACTAGCTCGTTGATCAAAGATGACCGTGGTTTCCAGGTCATAAGACATGAGTTGTCATTTGATAACGGGATCACATCATTAGGAGAATGATGTGATGGACGAGACCCAAACGTTAACATAGCTTTTGATCGTGTCAGTTATCGCTATAGTTTTTCTGCATGTCAAGTATAAGTTCCTATGACCATGAGATCATGTAACTCACTGACACCGTAGGAGTGCTTTGTGTGTGCCAAACGTCGCAACGTAACTGGGTGACTATAAAGGTACTCTACAGGTATCTCCGAGGGTGTCTGTTGAGTTGACATGGATCGAGACTGGGATTTGTCACTCCGTGTGACGGAGAGGTATCTCCGGGCCCACTCGGTAATACGTCATCTCAATGAGCTCAAAGTGACTAAGTAGTTGGTCACGGGATTATGTATTACGGTAACGAGTAAAGAGACTTGCCGGTAACGAGATTGAACTAGGTATAGAGATACCGACGATCGAATCTCGGGCAAGTAACATACCGACGAGACAAAGGGAACTGTATACAGGATTGCCTGAATCCTTGACATCGTGGTTCATCCGATGAGATCATCGAGAAACATGTAGGAGCCAATATGGGTATCCAGATCCCGCTATTGGTTATTGACCTGGGAGTGTCTCGGTCATGTCTACATGGTTTCCGAACCCGCAGGGTCTACACACTTAACGTTCGGTGACGCTAGGGTTGTTAGTGAGAAGAGTGCATGGTTACCGAAGGTTGTTCGGAGTCCCGGATGAGATCCCGGACATGACGAGGGTCTCCGGAATGGTCCGGAGACGAAGATTGATATATAGGATGAAAGGTTTCGGAGTACCGGAAGTGTTCCGGGGAGCATCGGGAAATCGGCGGAGTACCGGGAAGGTTTTCGGGGGGTCCGGAAGGTGTTCTGGGCCTATTGGGCCACAAGGGGGGACACCACAGCCCTCAGGGGGCTGTGCGCCCCCCCCTGGGCCCTCTCCCCATGCGGCTAAGGGGGTGGGACCCCCTAGGGCTGGCCGCACCCCTTGGGACTTGGGGGGCAAGGCACCTAGGGGGGAAACCCTAGGGCCTGGGCGCCTCCCCCTGCCCTGGCCGCCGCCCCCCTCCCCTTGCCCTGGCCGCCGGCCCCTAGGGGAAACCCTAGGGCGCCCTAGCCTCTCCACCCCCCCTATATATAGTGGGGCAAAGGGAGGGCAGCCAACACAGTTCGTGCCTCGGTGCTGCCCTCCCTCTCCCGTCATATCTTCTCCTCCCGCAGTGCTTAGGCGAAGCCCTGCCGGAGTTCTTCTCCACCATCACCACCACGCCGTCGTGCTGCCGGTTCTCCATCAACCTCTCCTCCACCCCTTGCTGGATCAAGAAGGAGGAGACGTCCCCGAGCCGTACGTGTGAAGAACGCGGAGGCACCGTTGCTTCGGTGCTAGGTCTTCGGCGATCTGAATCGCGACGAGTACGACTCCATCATCCGCGTTCATAACGCTTCCGCTTAGCGATCTACAAGGGTACGTAGATCACACTCCCCTCTCGTAGTTGCTTCTACTAGATTGATCTTGGTGAACGGTAGGAAAATTTTTGTTTCCCATGCAACGTTCCCCAACAAACACATGAAGTGATTAAAATATAGTGGAACGAAAGACGAACTGATAATGTTGATGGAGAAGGGGATGCACGGGGGCATCCCAAGCTTAGACGCTTGAGTCTCCTTGAATATTTCTTGGGGGTGCATGGGGGCATCCCCAAGCTTGAGCGCTTGACACTCCTGAATCTTTTTATCATCTTCCCTCGCACACTTGAAAACTCCCTTCATACATAACTCATCATAATCTGATTAGCGAGGTTAGTACCCATAATAAAATAATTATACCTTTCTGGAAATAAAGATATTCTTGAAGGTCTACTGTTTCTCAAGATTGCCAAAAGGTTTTTGCAAATAAAAAGCAAGCTCTTGGTTTGCAAAATGAAGGAAAAGCAAAACAGGACAAAATCTGTGAAAAACAGAACAGCAGGTAGTAATTAATTTGTTCGGGGCACTTATGCAACTCTAATCAAAAACTCAGAAAAGACGCACGAAAGACAATTATATAGAGCACGCTGTCGAAAACATTCAGACCAAAAAGATGATCTGGTGATTTTATACGAATTTTTCTATCCAAGGACAGAATCTGTTTCCTGGACAGCACCTCACAACTTTTGAACTTTCTAGCAATCAGAGGCTATGCTTGGCACAAATATGAAAAGTAAAGATACAATGATGATGCTACAGTAGTAACAACATCAAGACACAACAAAAGCAAAATAAATTTATTCATGTGGGCTGCCTCCCAAAAGCGCTTTCTTTTATGCCTTTAAGCTAGGCATAATGCATATAGATCAAGTTTTATCAAGAGTAAAAGAATAGCTAGCCCGTACAACGGACTCAAAAGGTAACTTGATCTTCTTTCGAGGGAAGTGTTCCATCCCTTTCTTGAGAGGAAACTGAAATTTTATATTCCCCTCTTTCATGTCAATGATAGCACCAACGGTGCGTAAAAAGGGACGTCCCAAAATAATTGGACAAGAAGGATCACATTCAATATCCATAATAGTAAAATCAACGGGAACATAATTATCATTGACAACGATAAGAACATCGTCGATCCTCCCCAAAGGATTCTTTATGGAAGAATCAACGAGATGAACACCAAAAGAACAAGAATCAAAAGGTTTCAATTTAAGCATATCATATATTCTTTTGGGCATAACAGAGGTACTAGCTCCAACATCACATAATGCATAGCAAGAGAAGTCATTCAATTTAATTTTTATCATAGGATCCCAACCATCTTCTAGCTTTCTAGGTATGGAGGCTTCTACTCTAAGTTTATCCTCCCTAGCTTTGATGAGAACATTAGTGATATGCTCTGTGAAGGCAAGGTTAAGCGTGCTAGTGCGGGGATCTCTAGACATCTTGTGAAGGAAATCAATAACTTCGGTAAGAGTGCAATTATCAAAATCAAGGTCACTAGCATCAAGTAAAGTGGTAGTGGTGTCCTTTAGGTTCACATGTTTGGTAGTTTCTATAGTCATAGCATCACCATCAATAGGTCCAACGGGACCAGGAGTACATTGGGTGCTAAGAGTTTGGATATCCTCAACAACTTGGATAGTAGCAACAGTGTGGTGGGTAGGAAGGCTCTTAATTCTATCGTCTTCCTCCCTTTCTCTAGCCCATCTTTCTTTAAGTTTAGCCATCATCCTAATATTTTCATTAATTTGCACTTGGGTAGCATTAATAGGAGTGACCTTCCTCTCCTCAAGAGGAGAAGTTTTAATTTTAAGCAATTCTATCTCATTGGCTAAATGGTCTACCTTCAAAGAGAGATCATCTAGTTTATGTAGTTTTTCTTCTACACTCTTATTAAAGGCTTTTTGGGTAGTGATGAAATCTTTAAGCATAATCTCTAGTTCAGTATTGGAGTTCTTGGTGCTAGGATAAGCATTGTTGTTCCCATAAGAATTAGAGGCGAACGGTCTAGGATTGCTACCAAAATTACTCCTATAAGCATTGTTGTTAAAATTGTTTCTAGAGATAAAGTTCACATCTACTTGTTCTTGAGCAATCAAAGAATTTAAAGGAACATCACGAGGATCAACAGAGGATTGCTTCGAAAGTAGAGACATGATCAAGTCAACTTTTTCATTAAGGGAGGAAATCTCCTCGACAGAGTTTACCTTCCTACCTGTTGGAGCGCGTTCGGTGTGCCATTGGGAATAGTTGGTCATCATCTCATCGAGAAGCTTAGTGGCAGCACCAAGTGTAGTTGACATAAAGGTTCCTCCCGCGACCGAATCTAACAAGTTCCGCGAGGTAAAGTTCAAGCCTGCATAAAAAGTTTGGATAACCATCCAAGTAGTCAAACCATGAGTAGGGCAGTTCTTGATAAGAGATTTCATACGTTCCCAAGCTTGGGCAACGTGTTCATTATCCAATTGTTTAAAATTCATTATGTTACTTCTCAGTTGGATAATTTTAGCAGGTGGATAGTATTTTCCAATAAAAGCATCTTTGCACTTGTCCCATGAATCTATGCTATTTCTAGGCAAAGACTGAAACCAAATTTTAGCTCCTCCTCTCAAGGAGAAAGGAAAAAGCTTAAGCTTAACAATATTACCATCTATTTCTTGGTACTTTTGCATATCACAAAGTTCAACAAAGTTGTTCAAGTGTAAAGCAGCATCATCTCCAGCACCGGAGAATTGATCTTTCATGACTAAATTCAGTAAAGCAGGTTTAATTTCATATGAAGGTGCTGAAGTGGCAGGTGTAGTGATAGGTGTGCTGATAAAGTCATCGTTGTTGTGACTAGTGAAGTCACACAACTTGGTGTTCTCGGTGGAACCCATTGTATCAAGCAAGCAAGATAACTATTTTTGTGATTTTCGATAAAAAGGTACTAAAGCAAAAAAACTGAAAGGTAAACTAACAAGACTAAAAGCAAAGGTAAAAGATAGCGTGCAACTCCCCTATCTTGAAGAGTGGAGTCCCCGGCAACGGCGCCAGAAAAACTCTTGCTAGGATTCTCGCCCCTCGTTGGTTACCCCAAGTGGAAGGTGTGAGATGTAGTGTTGCGGAAGTTTTTCCCTTGGCAAAGATACCAAGGATCGAATCCCCAGAGACTCCTAGGTTCAACAAGAAGGTGTCAACTGCTACGGCGCCATATATTAGCAATCAACGTGGACCTGCAGACAGATACAAATAACTTTGCTCCCAACGAGTACAGAGAGGTTGTCAATCCCTCCGACATCATAGTTCACAAAGGATTAAACGCAAGTGATAGTAGTGATAGATATAATTGCAATAGTAAATAAAAGCGAAAAGTAAATAGCGGATGTGATCAATGATGGTAATATGGACCGGAGTCTCATGATGTTCACTAGTGATGTCTCTCTCCCAAAAGACGATAAAACAGCTATGTGAGGTAAACGAATTACAGCTAGGCAATTGACAGGACCATGTGCGCAAACCAATGCTGACTACATTGCAAGAAATGTTGAGGTTCAAAGCATGGGCGGTACGCCAAAGTAAGTAGACCGAAATCCATCAATATCTACTACTAATCATCCACCTTGAGATATCTATCCAGAACATCTCGCTGGTATTAAGTTGCGAGTCCCACCCATAGTGTAAACTCAATGCAACAGACAACTGCATTAAAAGAACTTTGCGTAAAGTAAACAATCCTTGCACCCGCGGGCACAAGCACCGTTGTTTTCCCCCTTGTGGCAACAGCACATCCCCTAGACTCATGTTTCTGTCACTCAAACTAGTCATCGAGGGGCATGAACCCACAATCAAGCATAACGTTCCCTCTTGGAGTCACTACCTATTACTTGGCCAAAGCAATAAATAACAACGGAGAACATGCAAGAATTACTTACGAACATAAATATAAAAGAGGTAGATCAAATATATTACTCAAGCACAATCTGAACATAATCTCATAATCCATCGGAGCCCAGCAAACTCATCATAGCAACAGCATAAGGATTACATATGTGCCTCGATCATGTAGGGCAGCTCACGAGGGCTAATTAGTGAAGCACAAGAACGGGAGGAGAACATCACATAGCTACTGGTCATGGACTCATGGTCCAAGGGAGACTACTCACAACTCATCCGGGAGGCGTCCATGGTGGTGGAGAAGCTCCCGGTGGTGATCCTCCCTTCCGGCAGGGTGCTGGGAAGAGTTCTCCTGGTGCTCCCGATCTTGGAACAGAGATGGGATCGCGAAAAGAGTTCCTCCCTCAAGGGTTTCGGGAGACGCTTTAAATATATGCCAAAGGGGGGCATCGGAGGAGCCTCGGGGGGCCCAGGCGCCCCCCCGGCGTGGCCCAGGGGGGGCGCGCCGCCAGGGCGCCTGGAGCCCTGGTGCCCCCCCCCCCCGGCTGTCCTTCGGGCGCACGGCAGGTTCTGGAACGCTGATTTTTTATATATTTTTTCTGGATTTTTCCTGGCAGTTCTCGTAACGTGAAAACCTGAAATACAAAAACAGCCAAAAACAGAAACTGGCACTGGGGTGCACTGAGTTAATAGGTTAGTCGAAATATGATCAAAAGTGTATGGAAGTGTATAAATATCATAGCAATATCACCCAAAAGAGGCATGGAGCAAGCAGAAATTATAGATACGTTTTGGACGTATCAGGAGCGTCTTGACGCGACTGATCCTGATCCTCCCCTTCTCCGTTCTCCTATGCTTCCACTACTTCTCTTGCATTCACTCCATGGTCGAAATCGCTGCTGCCAAGAAGAAGGCCCCAATCGATGTTGAGTTAGCCTGGCCAACTGGACGGTATGATCTGTTCACCCAAATTTACTTGTTCATGTGCTAGCCATATATGCTATGTTCATAGATGTTTTGATTCTATGTATTGTACGTGGTATGGGTATGAGTTGCATACTGTGATTGCCATGATTACTGTTCACTCGTGGATTCGTCCAATATAAAAGGTGCTCATATTTCCAACAAATACTCTTGTCTTTATTATGGAAACAATCTTCTCTTTATTTATGATATATAAATCATTCTGAATTATTATTTTTCTTCACCCATTCATTTCATGGCTATGGTGGGAAGTTTCTCGCCCTTGAAGTGAAGGCTATACATCTAACGACTATATATATAGTTGTGTTATGGTGGCCTCCATGGGTCGCTGTATCACAGGTGGCGACGACGGCCTCTGTTCGCCACAACGGCACGGGCGATGATTATCGGATCCTGTTCAGACTAGTTATGGCGGTGGCAGTGGACTCCGCTGATCATTGTTGCGAGGATGGAGGCCCTCAACCATAGTGACAATGAGATCAAGGGGCGCAACGATGTGTGTGAACGCGCATCGACATATCTGCGGACATGATGCGATGGTCGCGTGTGGCGCTATGGGAAATCGTTTGTGACACAAGAGGGATTTTCCTCCATTGCGAGGATAGTGGCCATCAGACAAGGAGGCTTTGTGACACCATCAATAGCATCCAATGCCAATGAGTAAGGGGTGCACTGGTGGTTGTTCGACGATATCTAGCACCCTGGTATCGACCCCAAAGTTGGCACATGACGATATGACCAGTGATGAACCTATACATTACCTTATTAAAGGTGTTGTCTACTTGCTATTTTGTTGGTATTGAATATTGATTGGCTAGTCTTGGCAACAAGGATGAAAAACCTTATCCAATCCATTTCCAACTGGACGTGGCGACGATTGCGAGAAGATGTCTATCCCTTGTTGAAGGCGTTGCCACATGGAAGTGGACTTAGTCGTATGTGCTTAATTCATATTTTGTAATGATGTGGGGGGTTTCAGCCTTCTTTAAATAAATCATCCTTCACTGACTGATTATGGAGAGGACATGGATATAATCCATGATAGGACTTCCAATCGTTGTTGGTTGCTCACATCCGCACCCAGATAGATAAATTAAAGAGTTCTGCCTCTCTGGTCATTCCCACGGCTTATTAGTTGTTGTGTGCTCACATCCGCACCCAGATAGATGAAAGAGTTGTGCCTCTCTAGTCATTCTCACGGCTTATTAGTTTTTTCAATGACCGAATGACATCACATAAAACGTTGGTGTGATAAATTTCAGTAGATGGATTTAAAGCAACGGAAAAGAGATGAGTTTGTTACCTTCTAAACATTGGTGTGATAAATTTCTGTACGTTTTTGTTGTATGCATTCTTGGGCATTCAACTGCTTTATTCTTTTCATCCAAAATGCTACTCAAACCCCCTAGCCCACTACATCTATTGCACAACATTTTCACTATCGTCCCCCACCCCACTGTAACTGTGCCAACAATAAGAGTCAACTATTGAATATAATATAGATCTACATATAATCATCAAAATCAGTTAACATCAATACATGTGAGAGTTCAATTCAAAACCACTAGGTAATCATGATTGTGTATGACAGGCGATTTATGACACACATGTGCGGGGTCACACAGTTAACTCGAGCGTTATGGACCACATGATTGCATCAAAATTCACAAACTCATTTGGTCCCTTGCATGTGTTTAGCCCTTAGTTACCTTAAACGGGTCCATGTATGCAGCTATTGACTGAGGCTACATGCGCTTCCCACCCCATCTTTCATACTTTTTTCTTTTGACTTCCAAACTGAAATCTATTATATATGTTATACCGAAGTCGCAATGTTTCATTTGCATGTCTGAGTTCCTTGTTGCAAGGGCTTTGAAACAAGATAACTCTTGAATATGTTTTGACAAGTTTTAGAAACTTCACCACGTTTAAACTACTAAAACTTGGTAGGTACGAATGAAAAATCACTAAGTTTGCGAAACTAAAATTTAAGCCCTAAACACTAAGTCATAAGCCCCTAAACCTTAAACTGTAAAAGCACATGAAACTTGGTAAAAAACTTAATATAGCAACTATCAAGTTTTAATATCTGAAACTTAATACAAATTTAAAATTTCTCAAATTGTACTCAAGAGTGATCTTGTTTGAAAGTTCTGGCTGCAACGAACACAAATATTCAAACGGAACTTAATTTGAATGAAATGTTCAATAGATATAATAGATTCAAAATTGAGATGAAATGAAAAAGTATGCGACGTGTGGTGGGTGGATCATGCAACTCTGCCACAACTCTAAGTTGTCAAAAGATGCATGCATAGACCTTGCATAAAGCTGCTTATGGACTAAACACATGCAGAGAATCCAACAAGTTTGCGGATCACAAAGCAATCGCGTACCCCTACAAAATTTTGTCATGTAGGACAACTCATCTGAGCATACACACTGAAGCACAATGAAAGATATTACTGCATAGCATAGTTCTCGGTGAACTACTCACATTTGATCTTGGGAGCGGCACAATCACAAATTTAGTGGAGCTGACCAATATTTGCCAAAATCCACAAAGGGATCGGTTTAAGTTCTTTTTTCTCTTTGTAAATGTGTTCTCCTTAGTGGTGGCGTAAAGTCACGAAGTTAATTGACCGTTGTTAAAGGACTCCAATGAACGATGCATGTGGACCCCGTGTGCGAGAGTGGCGCATGTAAGATGGAGCATGCCAAGGTGCCTTTTCTTGGTCATACTTTCGTGAGCCTTTTATCACTCCTCCTTTTTTCTCCTCATTTTTACTATATTGTTACCTTTTCAATAGAATCCTCAAAGGTATCAAAGTTTACACACAAGTACATATTTGTTGATTTGTTATAAAGTAATCAACTTATTAGGAGAAAAATGAAAGTAGAGTTTAAATAAGAAATAGATATATCGATATCATGGTTTTCTCAACTAGTGATGAAAGCGAACTTATCCACGTGCGTAGATACTTCATGGATTAATCATGTTAAATTGCAGAAGTCAAGGGAATCCCCTTTACACAATTGGGTGACAAAATGGAAACTTCTTCATCAAATATCTGAGCCATGGGATCTCCATCCAGTAAACCAAAGTTCTCCTTTTCACTACATACCCCAAGAACTCTGACCTCTTCATCTTCGGTTGCACCATTGTTGTTTCACCAAGACATATCCTACATCCTTGCCTGCCGTTAATATCCTTGCTCGCTTTGGGTCCCTATCCCATTCTAGATATGACTAGTGCCGGTCATATATTTTTTTTTTCCCACCCATCTCTCTAGCCATGCCCTATTTCAATTGTGGCCATGGTTGATCCCCTCTTGTCGTCGGCAACATAGTCTATTCTTCAGCTAGGTGCTCCCCCTAAGCCAACGCACTCCGAACCCTCCAATCTTGCTTTTGTTAGCTCTACACCCCTCCGGCTCATCTCTGGTAGCTAGAGGCAATTAATCAAATTGTAGTAGTGGACATGAACATTGGTTCTATAAGAGATATAACTTCTCTATGCAACCCTTTCTTTCGCCAATTTTCACCAGGTAAGTGAAAATATAGGTTGTGCATAGTTTTGTTTGGAACGATAACCAATATGTGACACCGTGCAACATTCAGTCCACGGTAACGTCATATATGCTTGTTAGTGTGACATCAGTATAACTTTGGCTTGACAGACATCCAACAACCAATTTGTATTGACTAGCAAGCTTGCATGTGGAGAAAATAACTTTTGGTGTCGATTTTGTGTAGCACAATTTTTGTATCATTGCAATAATTGATGAAGCTAAATTGATTTTGTTTGATATATTTGAGAATATTGCATTTATAGACAAAGTTAATGTACATATGGCACAACCAATACGCGATCAAATTTATTGGATTGGGAGAATCCCACATTCGTACTATTGTGGGATTTCTTCCCCTCGTGGCAAAGAAGTCATTCTCGATAGTCATTCTTCGTATTTATTTCAACCAATTTTAGGTAACATTGATCAATATAAGATAATGAAAGAATATTGTACCACAGGTCCATTTTCATTTTATAGTTGTTCTATGGTCTAGACTCTAGATGATGCCTCGGTACAGCGAACACGTGCTGGAATATGTTGATGGGATGAATCCCGTATTCTTATCATTCCCCGATTTCTCGCCCTAACAAGCGATATAGCAGACACATGTTGTAATGTTTTGGACAGGGGAGATCCGGACGATACTTGACTGCTCCCCGCGTGTGCGCCCATCCGTGTTTCCACGTACGTGGCTTGATTTGATTGGAACGAAATAAGGTCGGCCCCCCACTCCTTAAAATCAGGGGGGAGATGAGTAGATTAGAATGAAAAAAAGGGAAAAGACAGCCGTAGGATGAAGTGGAAGCACAGATGTGAGTATGGGGAGGGAGCAGGCAAGCCGGATCCGGGGAGATCTCACGTTAGTATCACCGTGGGATTTTCTGCCCTCACAACTCACATAATGAATCTCGCAAAAAGAAAAGAGAAAAACTCACATAATGAAACACTGCTGATGTGTTGGACTGGGTGAATCTTGTGTTTGAATCCTTGCGGGATTTCTTGTCCTCAGACCAAAGAACCTGTTCTCCATCTCTTCATATTACTGATATCAATTTACTAGGAGTAATAAAAGTGGAGATCGTTCCCAAAGTAGCAACTTTTTACAAATCAGTGATCTCTCCCGCAAGAGACGATCTTGTCACGTGGACCAAAATACAACATGGAGAGTTTGTGTGATAGTACGATCCAAATTAGCTTTGAAGGCATTGATTTTCCACGCTTTTTGTGCAGCGACATTCTAAGCCTTTCACTGAGCACCATACGTTTCAGTTCATACGAGGACGAGCGCCACTCAGTCCCTCGCTGTACGTCCTGTGTTCATCGTGAACTGCTCCCTTTTCCTCGCGGCCTAGCTGGACCTTTCCCCCCTTCGAATTTTGCCAATTTCCCTCCGTGGCCCACAGGAAATTCGATGGCCAGCCGTTATATATAGCGTCAACTCCCCGCAGCCCACATCACCCCCCACCAAGCCGGCTGCCTCTCTGCTGCGAACAGGCAGATTAACCGGAGGCCCGGCACAAACACTTGGCGCAGCAGACCAGCCCGGGCAGCCATGGCCACCTGCCACTGCTCGGAGCCGGCGCAATGCCTCCACCGGCCCCTGCTCGCGCCGGACAGGGCCTACCCCAGGCTGCAGGACCGCAAGAGGACCAAGGTGGCCGCCGCCGACGGCGTTCTGGCCGAGGTGGCCTCCATCCTCTGCCTCACGGCGCCGATTGTCGGCGCGGGGATCCTCCTCTACCTGCGCTCCCTCGTGTCCATGGTGTTTCTTGGCCGCCTCGGCCAGCTCCCGCTCGCCGGCGGCTCCCTCGCGCTCGGCTTCGCCAACATCACCGGCTACTCCGTGCTCTCCGGCCTCGCCGGCGGCATGGACCCCGTCTGCGGCCAGGCCTTCGGCGCCGGCCGGACGGACCTCCTCCGCGCGGCGCTCCGCCGCACCGTCGTGCTGCTCCTCCTCGCGTCCGTCCCCATCAGCGTGCTCTGGGTCGCCATGCACCGCGTCCTCGTGGCCACGGGCCAGGACCCGGACATCGCCTCCACGGCGTACGCCTACATCCTCTGCTCCCTCCCCGACCTCGCCGTGCAGTCATTCCTCCACCCGCTCCGCATTTACCTCCGCGCGCAGTCCGTCACGCTCCCCCTCACCTACGCGGCTGCGGGAGCCGTGCTCCTCCACGTACCCATCAACTTCGTCCTCGTGGACGTGC
Organism: Secale cereale; assembly: GCA_902687465.1. Lineage (NCBI taxonomy): Eukaryota > Viridiplantae > Streptophyta > Magnoliopsida > Poales > Poaceae > Secale > Secale cereale. Next base: position 617,142,340 of record LR738713.1, read on the forward strand.
TCGGTCTCGGCATCCGCGGCGTCGCGCTCGGCGCCGTCTGCACCAACCTGAATTTCCTGCTGTTCCTCGTGGCGTACGTCTGCTTCTTCGGAATGTACGGCCATGACGACGGCGACAAGAAAGCGTCCGCGGAGGCGGCCGAGGAGGAGAGCACCAAGGAGTGGTGGAGCTTGGTGAGGTTGTCCGTGCACAGCTGCATGTCGGTCTGCTTGGAGTGGTGGTGGTACGAGATCATGGTGCTCCTCTGCGGCGTGCTCGCCGACCCAAAGGCGGCGGTGGCGGCCATGGGGGTGCTGATCCAGACCACGTCGCTGATATACATCTTCCCGCACTCCCTCGGCTGCGCGGTGTCCACGCGCGTCGGCCACGAGCTCGGCGCCCGCCGGCCAGAGCGTGCGCGCCTCGTGGCCCGCGTCGGGCTCGGTCTCGGCGCGGTGCTAGGCCTCGTGGCATGCGCATTCGCGGTGTCCGTGCGGGGCGTGTGGGCGCGGATGTTCACGGCGGACGATGCCATCCTGCGGCTCACGGCCGCCGCGCTGCCGCTGCTGGGCTTGGCCGAGCTGGGCAATTGCCCGCAGACGACGGGGTGCGGCGTGCTGCGCGGCAGCGCGCGCCCCGAGAAGGCGGCGAGGATCAACGTCTCGGCGTTCTACGGCGTGGGCATGCCCGTGGCGCTGCTGCTGGCGTTCCGGCCAGGGCAGCTCGACTTCCGCGGGATGTGGGGCGGCATGCTCGCCGCGCAGCTCGTGTGCGCCGCGCTGATGCTGCGCGCCGTGGTCGCGACGGACTGGGAGGAGCAGACGGAGCGCGCGCGCGAGCTCACCGGCGGCAATGCCGGCGGTGTTCTGGACGAAGCCGACGGTGGCAAGAGAAAGCATGCAGAAGCGGCCAAAGCAGATGCCGACAACTCATCGCTCGTGCTGGCCGATTGTGTGTAGCGGACGGCGGAGGAGGAGCTAGCATCGATTCTTGGATCGTTGAATCCTCGATTGATTCTTTTAGCTATAGGAATTTTTTTTCTCTAGTTTTGTAATTTACTCGACTTTTTTGGGGGATTCCAAGCAATGACAAGCTGCGATCTCCTTACATCTTAGCTTCTTTCCCCCCCTCTTTGGGTTGAGGGCATGAAGAGCCGAGAGTGTTTACAGTGAAAGATGGTAGCCGGTGTACAAATTAAACGTAGCCACTGGCCAGCGTTGCCTGCAGATTTGACAGCAATGCCAAACTATCTCTTTTAATTTTCTTTTCTTGGTGGAAACAATCTCCCGGGCTGATCTCTAATGGCAGCACCCGCAAAAAAAAAAAGAAAAATACTTTAATAGTAGGTCCTGAATGTGCTGACCTCTAGTCAGTGATGGCTTTCTTTTCTTGGTGGAAATTGAATTTCTTCAATTTCTTTAATTTATTAATGGATGTCCTGAAACTTTCATCATCGGGCATGTGTTGGTGGGGCAGGAGTTTTTTTCTTTCGAATGAGCAGGAGGTTCATAAGTGTTGTACTGGCCTCTGCCTCAGCTTGTTCATCCTGGTCAAGCTCTTGTGTCCCTAACAGCAGAAACAAGCCAGATTGCTTCTCTGTTGGCACCTTCTTTTCTTAGAAATCACCCCTTTCTTGGGACAATGCTGTCCCTGTCGTTCATGGTGTGCATTCTCCTTATTGCATCCATGCTGTACAGATAAACTTCCAAATATGCAATGCTACTCCCCTGGCAGTGATGGAGTAGCAGTAGTAGTAGTATCGGCACACAGATAACACTTTGCATCCATGCTGTAAGGAGTTTGGTGACGTCTGCTCCACGCGCCTAATTCGCACGGATTTTCAAACCGTGGTATTCCGGAGTTCTGGGAACCAGTAGCAGGAATATATTAGCACTCCATCACTTCCACTCTGCCAGCACAGACTACCGAGAGATGGTTCTACACTTGATCCGAGTAAATCCTTGGCACTGAAATATTTGCTCGGCCCAGGTAAACTCTCTCCAGCTGAGAGCATCTACAGCCGGACGCGCCAAATCCAATCCTTAAACGTACGCGAACGTGACTGGGCGTGTCCGCGGATAGTGACCGGTCACGTTTTAAATACTTGATTCTACAACCGGACACTTCAAATTAGAAACCTTAAATTCATGTTATTATATTCAACGTGAAACCTAATCTAAACGAAGCTCGCCCGATTCCGTCGTGGTTATATCGGACGGCCGGCTACGCTCCCTAGAGTGTTGGTCTGATCATCGGCAAGGTAAAGTAAGGCATGGGACACGAGCCGGCTCAGGGAACTCAAGACGTCGCCGACTCCCATGCCCTACACTTCCTCATCGGAGCTCGGAACCCAAACGGTGCCGATGGACGTCACATCGATGATGGATCCGTCCTGAGACGAGCCAGTGACGTCCACCACGACGCAATTGTGGCGTCCGGACTGTAGCACCATATGGGATGCCTGATAATGCGACTCCGCCTTGCCGACGTCCACCGTCACGAGGTCTGCCGCAGCCTCGCATAGCGGGCACGCCGTGCCTTGTTCTCGGGGGACGAGGCCCATGGCGAGTTCCTGATACTCGGCGCACCAACACAGGGGTTGCGCGTCCGCCGCCGCGTTTGGACGCCAGAAGGACCGCACCCCTTCGAGCGACGCAGTGACGACACACCTAGTGTCGGATCCATGCGCCATTTGGGCGGACGCAATGGATTCCCGACGGAAGGAGTTTGAGCACTGCAGGCACGGGTCTCCTTCTGGGAGCGGTGGAGCGCAAGCGGGACGACCATCTCCTCCTCGGGGCCACGTGTGATGAGCTTGGGGTCAATGGATCTGGAGGTCAAGGACTCGGATCCGCTGCTCGCCATGCCGAAGACGGCCGGAAGTCGCCGAAGTGAGCTTGGGTGGCGGAGGGAGTGGAGCATGAAGTGGCTAGGGTTTGGTCCGACGAATGGATGGGGACGAATATATGTGGGGTCGGTGGGCCAGCGTGGGCTGGGTCCGATGTGACAGACATGCCCGGGCGCCCCATATATGGGCTATATATGAGGGGTGCCGGTCAGCCTGGGCGTTTTAGGCCCGTTTGAGGCGCCTGTCTGGGTCAATAATTCGTGACAGTGATCGGGCCGGCCGCCCATGTGTTTGAGATCGGTTTGGGGCACCCGACTATAGATATTCTAAGCCATGACTTGGTTTTATTTTATGTGACTTGCCACACCTTTTTGCAAAAAAAAAATTCTGAAAAGAGGGAAAAACCTTTTACCAGTATCAGGTGTAGTATCTTTGAGAAGTTTGTAGTTCTGAAAGTTGTGTGCATCATAGGGCTCAGAGAGCAAGAGGATGGCATCTTTCATTTCTGTTAAAAACTTCACTCATATTTGCTTGAAACCAAAACCCCGCTACTTTCTTTTGGCCAAAAAAAACAACAACAAGCTAGAGTAGACATATTGCCTACCATTATTGAATGAGGATCCTGCTATATATGGCCCGGATGAGACCGTGATGACAATTGATATGATTCATTCTATTGATACCACTAATATTCTTCATTATTAAAGGAGAGTTCGTGTTGAGATATCCTCCTCATGTGGGTCATGAGAAGATTACCATTTGAACCCTTTTAGGCACCCCATGCAAAAGCCCACTAACCATTGGGGTTATGACCTAGAGTTATTTTAGACTTTGCACATGAGAGGACAGGGATGCTTTACCCTCCATCCAGCAGCCACCATCAAGAGTGACAAAAATTAGTTTAGTCTTCATTGGAGAAGAAGAGAGAAAACCAAGAGAGAAAGGGAATAAGCTGAAGATTGAAGGAAGAAGAAAAGGGAGCTCCTCCCCAAGATAGCGATGGTCCAGATGAACTACCTTGTCTCCTTGAAGATGTTGTCCCACCATTTTGTGTGATCTTGTTCCAATCATTAGCTCTTGAGCCCCAAATCTTGTTGTGTTCATCCAAGATTTAGAAATCTTGATGTATGAGATCCTCTAGTTCTATACAGAGAAGAACTTCTTGTATCCCACATTTGATAATAATGGAAGATGATTTGTGTGGCTTACGCCCGTGATTTCCTCCCTCAAGTTGGGTGGGGTGGGGGTGTGTTCCGCCTAAAAATTAGTTTTCTTTATGTTGATATTTGCTACTGATATAAAAGTCACACATGCCATCACACATCGTTTGAGAAGTGTATGGGGTGTTACACTTTCTATCAGACATCGTCTGAGAGGTGTCTAGGGTGCAGTGAAACTTATGTCCTTCATATATATGTTGCTGCATATGTTTCCGTCCGTGCTAAGAAACAATCCTTGAGTTAGTACATGATGTGTTGCTGAGATCACTTTAGTTTGCTGCAGTTTTCAGTTCACCACAAGTGTGTTTGTGTGCTAATTCTAATCAGAGCTTTGGTTGCTTAGGAGGTTGCTAATTCCAGTTGCTTGCTTGTTGCTGGAAGTGCTTCTCACAATGGCTTTGGAGGGAACGGTACAACAAGTGACATGATAAAAATTGATTCTTCCAATTACTCATTATGGAAGTCCATGATGGAAAACATCCTTTATTGCAAGACAATTGTAAAAGACAAGATACCCACCGGTGTCACGGAAGAAGAATGGAGTGTGGTGCATAGAAAGGCAGTAGGTATGATTCGGTTGTACATCAACCACAATATATTTCACCATGTTGCAAATGACATAAATGCGTTTGAGATGCGGCATAAGTTGGAGTGTACGTATGAGAGGAAGACATCAATGAACAAGGCCTCGATGGTCAAAAGACACGCAAAGCTTCAGTACCTAGATGGCACTAGTGTGATTGAGCACTTTAATGTCTTCCAATGGCATATAAATCAACTCTCAGCCATGAAGATCAACTTTGAGGATGAGGTGCAAGCATTGTTGTTGCCGAGTTCCATGACTGATAGTTGGAACACACTTGTTGTGTCACTTAGCAATTCAGCTCCAGATAGTTAGCTGACTTTGGAGATGGTGGCGAATAGCATGTAAATAAAGAAGCCAAAAATAATGAAAAGGGTGATGGCGCCTCTTCTTCTGATGCATATGTGGCTGAAACCCATGGGAAGAATGAGAACCATGCACACGATCACACAAGATCTTAGTAAGGCACAAGTAAATCTAGGGGACACTGGTACAACAAGGTGCTATACAAACATTTTTAACCCCTTTCTGCGACGATGTTCTGAACCGTCGCCTAGTGAGTGACTACGATAGGGGGAGTCCTTCTCACACGACCCAAAAACCGTCGGGGATAGGCTCTCCTAGAACACACGCTCGACAAAACGAGGTCGTGTGCGATGAGCGAGCGATCAAATACGATTATACAGGCCCAAACGGTTCCGGTCGTAAGTACATCCCACACAGTAAGTCCCAAACAAAGGTTGCCATTTGTTATCTACATTCCACACAGTCAATCCAAGGAATACGTTTCTGTTCTTATGTACATCCTACACAGTCAATCCATGGAAAACGTTTCCATTCGTATGTACATCCCACACAGTCAATCCAGGGAAAACGTTCCCGTTTGTATGTACATCCCACACAGTCAATCCAGGGAAAACGTTCCTCTTCGTAAGTACATCCCACAAAATTTTATGTATATGCTTGCTACCTCTTGAGCATGCGTTGGTTTTCCCTTGAAGAGGAAAGGGTGATGCAGCAAAGTAGCGTAAGTATTTCCCTCAGTTTTTGAGAACCAACGTATCAATCCAGTAGGAGACTACACGCAATTCACCTAGTACCCGCACAAACAATCAAGAACCTTGCAACCAACGGGATAAAGGGGTTGTCAATCCCTTCACGACCACTTGCAAAAGTGAGATCTGATAAAGATAATAAGATAAGTATTTTTGGTATTTTTGTTGTATAGATTGGAAAATAAAGATTGCAAAATAAATAGTAAACTAGAATTGTAGATCAGAAACTTATATGATGTAAAGTAGACCCCGGGGCCATAGTTTTTGAAGGAAATATGCCCTAGAGGCAATAATAAAGTTGTTATTTATATTTCCTTATATCATGATAAATGTTTATTATTCATGCTAGAATTGTATTAACCGGAAACTTAGTACATGTGTGAATACATAGACAAAACAGAGTGTCCCTAGTATGCCTCTACTAGACTAGCTCATTGATCAAAGATGGCTATGTTTCCTAGCCATAGACATGAGTTGTCATTTGATCAACGGGATCACATCATTAGGAGAATGATGTGATGGACTAGACCCATCCGTTAGCATAGCACTATGATCGTTTAGTTTTACTGCTATTGCTTTCTTCATGACTTATACATGTTCCTATGACTATGAGATTATGCAACTCCCGAATACCGTAGGAACACCTTGTGTGCTATCAAACGTCACAACGTAACTGGGTGATCATAAAGATGCTCTACAGGTGTCTCCGAAAGTATTCGTGGTATCGGCATAGATCAAGATTAGGATTTGTCACTCCGAATGTCGGAGAGGTATCTCTGGGCCCTCTCGGTAACACACATCACAATAAGCCTTGCAAGCAAAAGACTAATGAGTTAGTCACGAGATGATGTGTTACGGAACGAGTAAAGAGACTTGCCGGTAACGAGATTGAACTAGGTATAGAGATACCGACGATCGAATCTCGGGCAAGTAACATACCGATGACAAAAGGAACAACGTATGTTGTTATGCGGTTTGACCGATAAAGATCTTCGTAGAATATGTAGGAGCCAATATGAGCATCCAGGTTCCGCTATTGGTTATTGACCGGAGATGAGTCTCGGTCATGTCTACATAGTTCTCGAACCCGTAGGGTCCGCACGCTTAACGTTTGATGACGATCGGTATTATGAGTTTATGAGTTTTGATGTACCGAAGGTAGTTCGGAGTCCCGGATGAGATCACGGACATGACGAGGAGTCTCGGATTGTCTGAGACATAAAGATTGATATATTGGACGACTATATTCGGACACCGGAAGTGTTCTGGAAAGTTTCGGAATTTACCGGAGTGCCGGGGGGGTTACCGGAACCCCCCGGGGGAATGGTGGGCCCTGGTGGGCCATAGGGGAGAGAGAGGGCAGCAGCCAGGAGGTGGCGCACCCCCTCCCTAGGAGGAGTCTGAACAGGACAAGGGGAAGGGGGCGCGGCCCCTCTTTCCCTCTCCCTCTCCCTCTCTTTCCTTCCCCCTTCTTCCTTCTTTGGTAGTTCCTACTAGGAATAGGATTGCAATCCTATTCCTAGTAGGATTGCACCCTAGCCGCACCATAGGAGGGCCGGCTGGCCTCCCCCCTTGCTCCTTTATATACGGTGGCAGGGGGGCACCCAAAGACATACAAGTTGAATTGTTCTAGCCGTGTGCGGTGCCCCCCTCCACAGAAACACACCTCGGTCATACCGTCGCGGTGCTTAGGCGAAGCCCTGCGCCGGTAGATACATCATATCCGTCACCACGCCGTCGTGCTGACGAAACTCTCCCGTGAAGCTCAGCTGGATCAAGAGCTCATGGGACGTCATCAAGCTGAACGTGTGCTGAACGCGGAGGTGCCGTACGTTCGGTGCTTGATCGGTTGGATCGCGAAGAAGTTCGACTACATTAACCGCGTCACTTGACGGTTCCGCTTCCGGTCTACGAGGGTACGTAGACACACTCTTCCCTCTCATTGCTATGCATCTGGTAGATAGATCTTGCGTGATCGTAGGAAATTTTTAAAATACTACGTTCCCCAACAGTGGCATCATGAGCCAGGTCTATGCGTAGATGATATGCACGAGTAGAACACAATGAGTTGTGGGCGATACTAGTCATACTGCTTACCAGCATGTCATACTTTGCTTCGGCGGTATTGTGAGATGAAGCAGCCCGGACCGACATTACGCGTACGCTTACGCGAGACTGGTTTCACCGTTACGAGCACTCGTTGCTTAAAGGTGACTGGCGGGTGTCTGTCTCTCTTACTTTAGCTGAATCAAGTGTGGCTACGCCCGGTCCTTGTGAAGGTTAAAACAACACATACTTGACGAAACATCGTTGTGGTTTTGTATGCGTAGGTAAGACCGGTTCTTGCTAAGCCCGTAGCAGCCACGTAAAACTTGCAACAACAAAGTAGAGGACGCCTAACTTGTTTTTGTAGGGCATGTTGTGATGTGATATGGTCAAGACATGATGAGTTATACGGTTTTGTATGAGATGATCATGTTTTGTAATGTTATCGGCAACTGGCAGGAGCCATATGGTTGTCGCTTTATTGTATGAAATGCAATCGCCATGTAATTGCTTTACTTTATCACTAAGCGGTAGCGATAGTCGTAGAAGCAATAGTTGGCGAGACGACAACGATGCTACGATGGAGATCAAGGTGTCGCGCCGGTGACGAAGGTGATCATGACGGTGCTTTGGAGATGGAGATCAAAAGCACAAGATGATGATGGCCATATCATGTCACATATTTTGATTTGCATGTGATGTTTATCTTATTATGCTTCTTATTTTGCTTAGAACGACGGTAGCATTATAAGATGATCCCTTACAAAATTTCAAGGTACAAGTGTTCTCCCTGAGTATGCACCGTTGCGAAAGTTCTTCGTGCCGAGACACCACGTGATGATCGGGTGTGATAAGCTCTACGTTCAAATACAACGGGTGTAAGACAGTTTTGCACACGTAGAAGACTCAGGTTAAACTTGACGAGCCTAGCATATGCAGATATGGCCTCGGAACACTGGAGACCGAAAGGTCGAGCGTGAATCATATAGTAGATATGATCAACATAAGATGTTCACCAATGAAACTACTCCATCTCACGTGATGATCGGACATGGTTTAGTTGATTTGGATCACGTGATCATTTAGATGACCGGAGGGATGTCTATCTAAGTGGGAGTTCTTTAATTAATATGATTAAATTGAACTTTAATTTATCATGAACTTAGTCCTCGTAGTATTAGCATATCTATGTTATAGATCAATAGCTCACGATGTTGCTCCCCGCTTATTTTTTATATGTTCCTAGAGAAAACTAAGTTGAAAGATGTTAGTAGCAATGATGCGGAATTGTTCCGTGATCTGAGGATTATCCTCATTGCTGCATAGAGAATTATGTCCTTGATGCACCGCTAGGTGACAGACCTATTGCAGGAGCAGATGTAGACGTTATGAACGTTTTGACAAAAGCTCGGTATGATGACTACTTGATAGTTTAAGTGCACCATGCTTTACGGCTTAGAATCGGGACTTCAAAAACGTTTTGAACGCCACGGAGCATATAAGATGTTCCAAGAGTTGAAATTAGTATTTCATACTCATGCCCGTGTCGAGAGGTATAAGACTTCTGACAGTACTTTGCCTACAAGATGGAGGAGAATAGCTCAACCAGTGAGCATGTGCTCAGATTGTTTGGGTACTACAATTACTTGAATCAAGTGGGAGTTAATCTTCCAGATAAGATAGTAATTGACAAAGTTCTCTAGTCACTATCACCAAGATAGTAGAACTTCGTGATGAACTATAATATGCAAGGGATGACGAAAGTAATTCCCGAGCTCTTCGCGATGCTGAAGTCGGCGAAGGTAGGAATCATGAAAAAGCATCAAGTGTTGATGGTTAACAAGACCACTTGTTTCAAGTAAAGGGCAAAGGGATAGAAGGGGAACTTCAAGAAGAATGACAAGCAAGTTGTCACTCCCATGAAGAAACCCAAAGCTAGAACTCAAGCCTGAAACTAAGTGCTTCTACTGCAAAGGAAATGGTCACTGGAAGTGGAACTGCCCTAGATACTTGGCGGATAAGAAGGATGGCAAAGTGAACAAAGGTATATTTTGATATACCGATTATTGATATGTACTTTACTAGTGTTCATAGCAACCCCTGGGTATTTGATACCGGTTCAGTTGCTAAAATTAGTAACTCGAAACGAGAATTGCAAAATGAACAGAGACTAGTTAAAGGTGAAGTGACGATGTGTGTTGGAAGTGGTTCCAAGATTGATATGATCATCATCGCACACTCCCTATACTTTCGGGATTAGTGTAAAACCTAAATAAATGTTATTTGGCATTTGCGTTGAGCATGAATATGATTTGATCATATTTGTTGCAATACGGTTATTCATTTAAAGTCATAGAATAATTGTTATTCTGTTTACATGAATAAAACCTTCGATGGTCATACACCCAATGAAAATAGTTTGTTGGATCCCGATCGTGGTGATACACATATTCATAATGTTGAAGCCAAAAGATGCAAGGTTAATAATGATAGTGCAACTTATTTGTGGCACTGCCGTTTAGGTCATAATGGTGTAAAGCGCATGAAGAAACTCCATAATGATGGACTTTTGGAATCACTTGATTATGAATCACTTGGTGCTTGCGAACCATGCCTCATGGGCAAGATGACTAAAACTCCGTTCTCCAGAACAGTGGAGCGAGCAACAGATTTGTTGGAGATCATACATACAGATGTATGTGGACCAATGAGTGCTGAAGCTCGCGACGGGTATCGTTATTTTCTGACCTTCACTGATGATTTGAGCAGATATGGGTATATCTACTTAATGAAGCACAAGTCTGAAACATTTGAAAAGTTCAAAGAATTTCAGAGTGAAGTGGAGAATCATCGTAACAAGAAAATAAGAGTTTCTACGATATGATCGTAGAGGTAAAATATTTGAGTTAGCGAGTTTGGCCTTCAGTAAAAACAATGTGAAATAGTTTCACTACTCACGCCACCTGGAACACCATAGTGTAATGGTGTGTCTGAACGTCATAACCATACTTTATTAGATATGGTGCGATTGATGATGTCTCTTACCGATCTACCACTATCGCTTTTGGGGTTATGCATTAGAGACAGCTACATTCACGTTAAATAGGGCACCATCTAAATCCGTGGAGATGACACCGTATGAACTGTGATTTGACGAGAAACCTAAGCTGTCATTTCTTTAAGTTTGGGACTGCGATGCTTATGTGAAAAAGTTTCAACATGATAAGCTCGAACCCAAATCGGAGAAGTAAATCTTCATAGGATACCCAAAAGAAACTGTTGGGTACACCTTCTATCACAGATCTGAAGGCAAGGTCTTTGTTGCTAAGAGTGGATCCTTTCTAGAGAAGGAGTTTCTCTTGAAAGAAGTGAGTGGGAGGAAAGTAGAACTTGATGAGGTAATTGTACCTTCTCCTGAATTGGAAAGTAGTACATCACAGAAAATTGTTCCAGTGATTCCTACACCAATTAGCGAGGAAGCTAATGATGATGATCATGAAACTTCAGATCAAGTTTCTGCTGAACTTCGTAGATCAACCAGAGTTCGTTCCGCATTAGAGTGGTACGGCAACCCGGTTCTGGAAGTCATGTTACTGGACCATGATGAACCTACGAACTATGAGGAAGCGATGATGAGCCCAGATTCCGCAAAATGGCTTGAGGCCATGAAATCTGAGATGGGATCCATGTATGAGAACAAAGTGTGGACTTTGGTTGACTTGCCCGATGATCGGCAAGCCATCGAAAATAAATGGATCTTCAAGAGGAAGACTGACGCTAACGGTAATGTTACTGTTTACAAAGCTCGATTTGTTGCAAAAGTTTTTCAACAAGTTCAAGGAGTTGACTACGATGAGACTTTCTCACCCGTAGCGATGCTTAAGTCTGTCCGAATCATGTTAGCAATTGCCGCATTTTATGAAATCTGGCAAATGGATGACAAAACTGCATTCTTTAATGGATTTATTAAAGAAGACTTGTATATGATGCATCCAGAAGGTTTTGTCAATCCTAAAGGTGCTAACAAAATGTGCAAGCTCCAGCGATCCATCTATGGACTGGTGCAAGCATCTCGGAGTTGGAATATACGCTTTGATAAGTTGATCAAACCATATAGATTTATACAGACTTGCGGTGAAGCCTGTATTTACAAGAAGTGAGTGGGAGCACTACAACCTTTCTGATAAGTATATGTGAATGACATATTGTCGATCGAAAATGATGTAGAATTTTCTGGAAAGCATAAGGAGTGTTTGAAAGGAGTTTTTTAAAGGCCTTGGTGAAGCTGCTTACATATTGGGCATCAAGATCTATAGAGATAGATCAAAACGCTTGATAAGACTTTCGATGACTACATACCTTGATAAGATTTTGAAGTAGTTCAAAATGGATCAGTCAAAGAAGGAGTTCTTACCTGACTTGTAAGGTGTGAAGTTGAGTAAGACTCAAAGCCAGACCACGACAGAAAAATATAGAGAGAATGAAAGTCATTCCCTATGACTCAGCCATAGGTTCTATAAAGTATGCCATGCTGTGTACCAAACATGTTGTGTACCTTGCCATGAGTTTGTCAAGGGGGTACAATAGTGATCCAGGAGTAGATCACTGTACAACGGTCAAAATTATCCTTAGTAACTAGATGACTAAGGAAATGTTTCTCGATTATGGAGGTGAAAAAGAGTTCGTCGTAAAGGGTTACGCCGATGCAAGCTTTGACACTAAATCCAGATGACTCTAAGTATCAATCTGGATGCGTATTGAAAGTGGGAGCAATTAGCTAGAGTAGCTCCATGCAGAGCATTGTAGACATAGAAATTTGCGAAATACATACGGATCTGAATGTGACAGACCCGTTGACTAAACTTCTCTCACAAGCAAAACATGATCACACCTTATTACTCTTGGGTATTAATCACATAGCGATGTGAACTAGATTATTGAATCTAGTAAACCCTTTGGGTGTTGGTCACATGGCGATGTGAACTATGGGTGTTATTCACATAACGATGTGAACTATCGGTAATAAATCACATGGCGATGTGAGCTAGATTATTGACTCTAGTGCAAGTGGGAGACTGAAGGAAATATGCCCTAGAGGCAATAATAAAGTTTTTATTTATATTTCCTTATATCATGATAAATGTTTATTATTCATGCTAGAATTGTATTAACCGGAAACTTAGTACATGTGTGCATACATAGACAAAACAGTGTGTCCCTAGTATGCCTCTACTAGACTAGCTCATTGATCAAAGATGACTATGTTTCCTAGCCATAGACATGAGTTGTCATTTGATCAACGGGATCACATCATTAGGAGAATGATGTGATGGACTAGACCCATCCGTTAGCATAGCACTATGATCGTTTAGTTTTACTGCTATTGCTTTCTTCATGACTTATACATGTTCCTATGACTATGAGATTATGCAACTCCCGAATACCGTAGGAACACCTTGTGTGCTATCAAACGTCACAACGTAACTGGGTGATCATAAAGATGCTCTACAGGTGTCTCCGAAAGTATTCGTGGTATCGGCATAGATCAAGATTAGGATTTGTCACTCCGAATGTCGGAGAGGTATCTCTGGGCCCTCTCGGTAACACACATCACAATAAGCCTTGCAAGCAAAAGACTAATGAGTTAGTCACGAGATGATGTGTTACGGATCGAGTAAAGAGACTTGCCGGTAACGAGATTGAACTAGGTATAGAGATACCGACGATCGAATCTCGGGCAAGTAACATACCGATGACAAAAGGAACAACGTATGTTGTTATGCAGTTTGACCGATAAAGATCTTCGTATAATATGTAGGAGCCAATATGAGCATCCAGGTTCCGCTATTGGTTATTGTCCGGAGATGAGTCTCGGTCATGTCTACATGTAGGAGCCAATATTGATGTACCGAAGGTAGTTCAGAGTTCCGGATGAGATCACGGACATGACGAGGAGACTCGGAATGTCCGAGACATAAAGATTGATATATTGGACGACTATATTCGGACACCGGAAGTGTTCTGGAAAGTTTTGGAATTTACCGGAGTGCCGGGGGGGGGGGGGGGGG
>LR738713.1:617156148-617175578 GCA_902687465.1 Secale cereale
GGGGGGGGGGTTTACCGGAACCCCCGGGGGAATGGTGGGCCCTGGTGGGCCATAGGGGAGAGAGAGGGCAGCAGCCAGGAGGTGGCGCGCCCCCTCCCTAGGAGGAGTCCGAATAGGACAAGGGGAAGGGGGCGCGGCCGCTCTTTCCCTCTCCCTCTCCCTGTCTTTCCTTCCCCCTTCTTCCTTCTTTGGTAGTTCCTACTAGGAATAGGATTGCAATCCTATTCCTAGTAGGATTGCACCCTAGCCGCACCATAGGAGGGCCGGCCGGCCTCCCCCCTTGTTCCTTTATATACGGGGGCAGGGGGCACCCAAAGACATACAAGTTGAATTGTTCTAGCCGTGTGCGGTGCCCCCCTCCACAGAAACACACCTCGGTCATACCGTCGCAGTGCTTAGGCGAAGCCCTGCGCTGGTAGATACATCATATCCGTCACCACGCCGTCGTGCTGACGAAACTCTCCCGTGAAGCTCAGCTGGATCAAGAGCTCGTGGGACGTCATCAAGCTGAACGTGTGCTGAACGCGGAGGTGTCGTATGTTCGGTGCTTGATCGGTTGGATCACGAAGAAGTTCGACTACATCAACCGCGTCACTTGACGGTTCCGCTTCCGGTCTACGAGGGTACGTAGACACACTCTCCCCTCTCGTTGCTATGCATCTGGTAGATAGATCTTGCATGATCGTAGGAAAATTTTAAAATACTACATTCCCCAACAGTTTTCACTAGTGGTTTCTCTCAAGATAGCATATATTACGGTGGGTGAACAAATTATTGCCGAGCAATTGATAGAAAAGCGCATAGTTATGATAATATCTAGGCATGATCATGAACATAGGCATCACGTCCATGTCAAGTAGACCGAAACGATTCCGCATCTACTTCTATTACTCCACACATCGACCGCTATCCAGCATGCATATATTGTATTAAGTTCATAAGAACGGAGTAACGCCTTAAGCAAAATGACATGATGTAGAGGGATAAACTCAAGCAATATGATATAAACACCATCTTTTTATCCTCGATGGCAACAATACAATACGTGCCGGTTCCCTTTCTGTCACTGGGATCGAGCACTGCAAGATTGAACCCAAAGCTAAGCACTTCTCCCATTGCAAGAAAGATCAATCTCGTAGGCCAAACCAAACTGATAATTCGAAGAGACTTGCAAAGATATTAAATCATGCATATAAGAATTCAGAGAAGAACCAAATATTGTTCATAGATAATCTTGATCATAAACCCACAATTCATCGGATCTCGACAAACACACCGCAAAAAGAATTACATCGAATAGATCTCCAAGAACATCGAAAGAGAACTTTGTATTGAGAACCAAAGAGAGAGAAGAAGCCATCTAGCTAATAACTATGGACCCGAAGGTCTGTGGTAAACTACTCACACATCATCGGAGATGTTATGGTGTTGATGAAGAAGCCCTCAGTGATCGAATCCCCCTCCGGCGAAGCGCCGGAAAAGGCCCCAAGATGGGATCTCACGGTTACAGAAGGTTGCAGTGGTGGAAAAGTGGTTTCGTGGCTCCCCCGGATGTTTTCAGGGTATAAGAGTATATATAGGCGAATGAAATAGGTCGGTGGAGCTATGAGGGCCCCACGAGGGTGGGGGGAGCGCCTACCCCCCCTGGGCGCGCCCTGTTACCTTGTGGCCACCTCGTGGCGTTCCAGACTTCAACTCCAAGTCTCCTGGTTGGCTTTCGGTCCAAGAAAGATCCTCGCAAAGGTTTCATACCGTTTGGACTCCGTTTGATATTACTTTTCTGCAAAACAATGAAATAGGCAAAAAAACAGGAATTGGCACTAGGCCTTCGGTTAATAGATTAGTCCCAAAAGTAATTTAAAAGAGCATAATAAAGCCTATTAAACATCCAAAATAGATAATATAATAGCATGGAAGAATAAAAAATTATAGATACGTTGGAGACGTATCAAGCATGCCCAAGCTTAATTCCTGCTCGTCCTCGAGTAGGTAAATGATAAAAATAGATTTTTTGATGTGGAATGCTACCTAACATAATTTTCAATGTAATTTTCTTTATTGTGGCATGAATATTCAGATCCGGAAGATTCAAAACAAAGGTTTAATATTGACATAAAAATAATAATACTTCAGGCATACTAACTAAGCAGTTATGTCTTCTCAAAATAACATGGCCAAAGGAAGTTCATCCCTACAAAATCATATAGTTTGGCTATGCTCCATCTTCGTCACACAAAATATTCAAATCATGCACAACCCCGGTTTCAGCCAAGCAATTGTTTCATACTTTAGTAATCTAAAACTTTTTCAACTTTCATGCAATACATGAGCGTGAGCCATGGATATAACACTATAGGTGGAATAGGGTGGTGGTTGTGGAGAAGACAAAAAGGAGGAAGATGGTCTCACATCAACTAGGCATATTAATGGGCTATGGAGATGCCCATCAATAGATATCAATGTGAGTGAGTAGGGATTGCCATGCAACGGATGCACTAGAGCTATAAATGTATGAAAACTCAACAAAAGAAACTAAGTGGGTGTGCATCCAACTTGCTTGCTCACGAAGACCTAGGGCATTTGAGGAAGCCCATCGTTGGAATATACAAGCCAAGTTCTATAATGAAAAATTCCCACTAGTATATGAATGTGACAAAACAAGACTTTCTATGATGAAGATCATGGTGCTACTTTGAAGCACAAGTGTGGAAAAAAGGATAGTAGCATTGTCCCTTTTCTCTTTTTCTCTCATTTTTTTGGAGACTCCTCTTTTTTTGGAGACTCTTTCTCTTTTTTTATTTGGCCTTTCTATTTTTTTGGCCTTTATTTTTTTTTATTTTCTCACACGGGACAATGCTCTAACAATGATGATCATCACACTTATGTTTCTTTTACAACTCAAGGATTATAACTTGATACTTAGAACAAAATATGACTCTACATGAATGCCTCTGGCGGTGTACTGGGATGTGCAATGAATCAAGAGTGACATGTATGAAAAATTATGCATGCTGGCCTTGCCACAAATACGATGTCAACTACATGATCATGCAAGGCAATATGACAATGATGAAGCGTGTCATAATAAACGGAAAGGTGAAAAGTTGCATGGCAATATATCTCGTAATGGCTATGGAAATGCCATAATAGGTAGGTATGGTGGCTGTTTTGAGGAAGGTATATGGTGGGTGTATGGTACCGGAAAAAGTTGCGCGACACTAGAGAGGCTAGCAATGGTGGAAGGGTGAGAGTGCGTATAATCCATGGACTCAACATTAGTCATAAAGAACTCACATACTTATTGCCAAAATCTGCAAGTCATCAAAACCAAGCACTACACACATGCTCCTAGGGGAAGGGTTGGTAGGAGTTAACCATCGCGCGATCCCGACCTCCACACAAAGGAAGACAATCAAAGAAATACCTCATGCTTCAAATTTGTTACACAACGGTTACCATACGTGCATGCTACGGGACTTGCAAACCTCAACACAAGTATTTCTCAAATTCACAATTACTCTACTAGCATGACTATAATATCACCATCCTCATATCTCAAAACAATCATCAAGCATCAAACTTCTCATAGTATTCAATGCACTTTATATGGAAGTTTTTATTATACCCATCTTGGATGGCTATCATATTATGACTAATTTTATAGCCAAAGCAGATTACCATGCGGTTCTAAAAGACTCTCAAAATAATATAAGTGAAGCATGAGAGATCAATAATTTCTATAAAATAAAACCACCACCTTGCTCTAAAAGATATAAGTGAAGCACTAGAGCAAAATTTATCTAGCTCAAAAGATATAAGTGAAGCACATAGGGTATTCTAATAAATTCCAATTCATGTGTGTCTCTCCCAAAAGGTGTGTGCAGAAATGATGATTGTGGTAAACTAAAAAGCAAAGACTCAAATCATACAAGACGCTCCAAGCAAAACACATATCATGTGGTGAATAAAAATATAGGCTCAAGTAAAGTTACCGATAGACGAAGATGAAAGAGGGGATGCCTTCCCGGGGCATCCCCAAGCTTAGGCTTTTGGTTGTCCTTGAATTTTACCTTGGGGTGCCTTGGGCATCCCCAAGCTTATGCTCTTGCCACTCTTTATTCCATAGTCCATCAAATCCTTACCCAAAAACTTGAAAACTTCACAATACAAAAGTCAACAGAAAATCTCATGAGCTCCGTTAGTATAAGAAAACAAATCACCACTTTAAGGTACTGTAATGAACTGATTCTTTATTTATATTGGTGTTAAACCTAATGTATTCCAACTTCTCTATGGTTCATACCCCCATATACTAGCCATAGATTCATCAAAATAAGCAAACAACAGACGAAAAATAGAATCTGTTAAAAACAAAACCGTCTGTAGAAATCTGTAACTTTCGAATACTTCTGTAACTCTAAAAATTCTGAAATAAATTGGTGGACGTGAGGAATTTGTCTATTGATCAGCTGCAAAAAGAATCAACCTAAAAGAACTCTCCAGTAAAAAATGGCAGCTAATATCGTGAGCGCAGAAGTTTCTGTTTTTTACAGCAAGATCGCAAAGACTTCACCCAAGTCTTCCCAAAGGTTCTAATTGGCACAAACAGTAACTAAAATATAAATCACATCTAAACAAAAGCTAGATGAATTATTTATTACTAAACAGGAACAAAAAGCAAGTAAAAAAATGAAATTGGGTTGCCTCCCAATAAGCGCTATCGTTTAACGCCTCTAGCTAGGCATAAAAACAAGAATAGATCTAGATATTATCATCTTTGGTATGTAATCCATAAGTGGCCCACATAATAGATTCATAAGGTAATTTAATTTTCTTCCTAGGAAAGTGTTCCTGGCCTTTCCTCAATGGAAATTGGAATCTAATATTTCCTTCTTTCATATCAATAATTGCACCAATCGTTCTAAGGAAAGGTCTACCAAGAATAGTAGGACATGTAGGATTGCATTCTATATCAAGAACAATGAAATCTACGGGAACATAATTCCTATTTGCAACAATAAGAACATCATTAATTCTTCCCATAGGTTTCTTAATGGTGGAATCCACAAGGTGCAAATTTAAAGAACAATCATCAAATTCATGGAAACCTAACACATCACACAAATTTTTTGGAATCGTGGAAACACTAGCACCCAAATCACATAAAGCATAGCATTCATGATCTTTAATATTAATTTCAATAGTAGGTTCCCACTCATCATAAATTTATCTAGGGATATAAACTTCTAATTCAAGCTTTTTTCATAAGATTGCATTAAAGCATCAACGATATGTTTAGTAAAAGCTTTGTTTTGATCATAAGCATGAGGAGAATTTAACACGGATTGCAACAAGGAAATACAATCTATCAAAGAGCAATTATCATAATTAAATTCCTTGAAATCCAAAATAGTGGGTTCATTGCTATGCAAAGTTTTGACCTCTCTAATCCCACTTTTACCAATTTTTGCGTCAAGATCTAAAAACTCTGAATCATTGGGATGCCATTTAACTAAAGTTGACTCATCTCAAGTACCATATTTATCAAAATTCATATTGGAAAACAAAGAGACACATCAATCACTTTTATATATTCATCATTATTATCATGAAAACTAGAAAAACACGCTTTCACAAAGCAATGTTTTTTAGCACGCATCCTAGCAGTTCTTTCTTTGCATTCATCAATGGAAATTCTCATGGCTTTGAGAGACTCATTGATATCATGCTTAGGTGGAATAGATCTATGTCGGGGAAACTGATCGCCCACGAACACCTATGGGACCGGAGCCCCTTTTCGGTACGGCAAGGGAGTGGAGGGTGCACGAAGAGCGGATCGAGATGAACACGCGAGCAGTTTACCCAGGTTCGGGCCGCACGGATGCGTAAAACCCTACTCCTGCCTTGGTTTGTATTACGTTCTTGGCTCGGGAGCAAGAAGAGCTACAGTGCTTATAGGTAGCAACACCGAGCGTGAGAGTGATCGAAGATCGGAACCCCCTCTACGTTGCGCATGGGCCTCCTTTTATAGATCAAAGGGGTCACCGACAGGTGGCAACGCAGGTGAGGGTTTAAACCGTAAAAACGGTGGTAGTTGGAATAGTGTATGCATAGTGCTCTATACCTAACCCTGACGGCGGGGGACAAGGGCATTAAATGCCCGTCGCCGTCGCCCCTAACAGTGCAAAAAGCGTCCGTCAGGGCGTCTCCGTCCGCCACGAAGGTGGCCTCGTCATCGCAGCTCGCCACCGTGTTCCCCAGGCTGCACAGCCTTCCGCCACGTGTGCCTGGAAGGGCCCCAGGGCGATGCGTGGGCGGATGAGCTGGAGCGCGGGTACTTAGTGGAAGCTTGCCGCGGCAGGTGCCTTGCCGCGGCCGCCATCTTGTCGCGCCTGGGAGCTTGTCGCTCTCCGAGCCTTGCCGGGACGCGTGGCGCGTTGCGGCAAGTCTCTTGAAATGCCGTGTTTGGCCTTCCCGGCAAGCTCCTCTTGCCAGGGTCTTGTACCAAAGAGGTGGTCTTGAGCCTTGAATGGCCTTCCCGGCAAGCTCCTTTTACCGGGGCCTTGTTTCTTTAACTTGAATACTTTGTTCTTGAATGGCTCCAAAGGAACCACAGTGGGCCTTGGCGGACGCGCGGCAAGCCCTGCCACGGGACGCTGCTACTACCCGTGCACAAGTTCGGGATACTAAGGTACCCCTACTTTAGTACACCGACAATCTAGGTTTCAAAGAATCAATATCAAGAGAAATTCTATCCACGTTCCTAGCCAACTCATCAATCTTAGGCAATTTTTCTTGAAGCAAAGCATTAAATTCTTTTGCGAATTCATAAATTCTTAAGACTAGTATCAAAATCAGAGGGTATCTTATTAAAAATTCCATAAGAATTGTTGTAGGAATTACCATAATTATTAGAGGAATTACTAGGAAATGGCCTAGGATTAAAATTTCCTCTATACGCGTTGTTACCAAAATTGTTCCCACCAAAAAAAGTCACATCCATAGATTCGTTATTATTCTCAATAAAAGTGGACAAAGGCATATCATTAGGATCAGAAGAAACACTTTTATTATCAAACAATTTCATTAGTTCATCCATCTTTCCACTCAAAACATTAATCTCTTCAATAGCATGAACTTTTTTACTAGTGGATCTTTGGGTGTGCCATTGAGAATAATTAACAATAATATTGTCTAGGAGTTTAGTAGCCTCTCCTAAGGTGATTTCCATAAAAGTGCCTCCCGCGGCCGAATCTAAAAGATTTCTAGAAGCAAAATTCAATCCGGCATTTTTTTTAGTATAATCATCCATAAATTCAAACCATGTGTAGGGCAATTACGTATCATTAATTTCATCCTCTCCCAAGCTTGTGCAACATGCTCATGATCAAGTTGCTTAAAATTCATAATATCATTTCTAAGAGAGATGATCTTAGCTGGAGGAAAATACTTAGAGATAAAAGCATCTTTGCACTTATTCCATGAATCAATACTATTTTTAGGCAAAGAAGAGAACCAAGTTTTAGCATGATCTCTAAGAAAAAAAGGAAATAGCTTCAATTTAACAATATCATTATCCACATCTTTCTTCTTGTGCATATCGCACAAGTCAACAAAGCTGTTTAGATGTGTAGCGGCTTCTTCACTAGGAAGGCCAGAAAATTGATCTTTCATGACAAGATTCAACAAAGCAACATTGATTTCACAAGATTCAGCATTGGTAGTAGGAGCAATCGGAGTGCTAATAAAATCATTATTGTTGGTATTGGAAAAGTCACACAATTTAGTATTGTCTTGAGCCGTCATGACAAACAAACAATCCAACACACAAGCACACAAGAAGCAAGCGAACGGAAAAAAGGGCGAATAAAACGGCAAAGGTGAAGTGGGGGAGAGGAAAATGAGAGGCAAATGGAAAATAATGTAATGCGAGGGAGAAGAGTTTGTGATGGGTACTTGGTATGTCTTGACTTGAGCGTAGATCTCCCCGGCAATGGCGCCAGAAATCCTTCTTGCTACCTCTTGAGCATGCGTTGGTTTTCCCTTGAAGAGGAAAGGGTGATGCAGCAAAGTAGCGTAAGTATTTCCCTCAGTTTTTGAGAACCATGGTATCAATCCAGTAGGAGACTACACGCAAGTCTCTTAGTACCTCCACAAACAATCAAGAACCTTGCAACCAACGCGATAAAGGGGTTGTCAATCCCTCCACGGCCACTTGCAAAAGTGAGATCTGATAAAGATAATAAGATAAGTATTTTTGGTATTTTTGTTGTATAGATTGGAAAATAAAGATTGCAAAATAAATAGTAAACTAGATGTCGGTGTACTAGGATAGGGGTACCTTAGTACCCCAACTTGTGCACGGGCAGTAGCAGCTTCCCGTGGCAGGGCTTACCACGTGCTCGCCAAGAACCGTTCTGGTCCCTATGAAGCCATTCAAGAACAAAGTATACAAGTCAGAAGATCAGGGCCCCGGCAAGAGGAGCTTGCCGGGAAGGCCGCACCAGGCTCAAGGTTATCACTTTAGCACAAGACCCTGGCAAGAGGAGCATACCAGGAAGGCTAAGGAACACATACCTCAAGAGATGTCTCGGCGCATCATGCGCCCCGGCAGGACCCGGAGAGCGACAAGCTTCCGGGCCCGGCAAGATCACGACCCCGGCAAGGTGCTTGCCGGGGAAACCTACGCTGTGTGCCCGCGCTCCAGCTCATTGGCCCACGCGTCGCCCTGGGGCCCTTCCAGGGGCACGTGGCAGACGGCTGTGCAGCCTGGGGCACACGGTGGCAAACCACGGTGACGAGGCTACCGCCGTGGCGAACGGAGAAGCATGGACAGACGCTTTTGGGGGCGACGGCGACGTGCATTTAATGCCCTTGTCCCCCACTGTCAAAGTTAGGTGAAGACCACTGTTCATGCACTGTTCACGCACTGTTACAACTACCACCAAATTTACACTTTTACCCTGCTCTACGTTGACACCTGTCGGTGACCCCTTTGAGCTATAAAAGGAGGCCCATGCACAACGTAGAGGAGGTTCGAAACCTAGCTCACTCTCTCACTCGGTGTAGCTAGTACTGTAGATCTTCAAGCTCCCGAGCCCAAGAACTCAATACAACCTAAGCAGGAGTAGGGTTTTACGCGTCCGCGCGGCCCGAACCTGGGTAAACTGCCCGCGTGTGCCCCTCGATCTGCTCTCCGTGCTCCCTCCGCTCCCTTACCACAACGTAGAAGGGGCTCCGGTCCCATAGGTGCTCGTGGGAGGACAGTTTCCCCCGACATCTTTGGCGCGCCAGGTAGGGGGCGTCGAGGTTGTGCAAACCTGATCCGGCGCTCACGCGGGCGCATTCTTCATCAACCTCTCCAACTTCATCAGCTACATCAACATGCCTCCGAAGAAGAAGGTTTCGGAGGTTGGAGGCCCGTCCGCATCGATCCCACCACCACCGGAGCAACGGTTGGTGGGGTAGACGCCGGCGGAAGGGTGACCGCCGGTGAGGAGACTCACGGCGCCACCAAGTCCAAGGACAAGATGGACGACCGGGCGAATTCCAAAGCCTCGGTATTAGTACACGCCCCACGTCCCTCCCAGGAGGTGCAAGACCAGCAGAGGCATGGTACGGGAGGTACCATACGCTTGCTGGGGCGTGGCCAAGCCGGAGGATCGCGGGATGCTCAAGGCCAGCGCGCTGGTACGAGCAAGGCGCGGTCGCCGGGGCGGGAACATGCTCCTTGTAACGCTGTTAGAAGTCCGAGCGTGTCCCGCTCCTCGCACCGCTCGCCGCCGCTCCCCTCCTCTCCAGCAGAAGCTCTAGCAAGAGCACAGCTGCTCCTCGACTTCCCTCCAGCGGCAGATAAAGCCGAAGACTGGAGGGCGATGATCCAGAGCCTCATTGCCTTCGCCAACAATGACACGCCGCAGCAGCCAGCAACATCGCGGCTGCGGCAAGTCGACCAGACGAAGGCCGATGGAGACAAGACCGCCGGGGGTGCAACCACCGTGCACTCCCCGCCGCGGAAGCAGAAATCGCCACCCCGCCGGATCAACGTCGACGACGACTCTACGGCGTCGTCGGATCCGCGGGCTCGCCGCGATCAGCGCCAAGTCCTAGACGACAGGCGGCAAGAGGACGCTCGGACTCGCATCGAGCGTCGACGAGAAGCCAGAAGACAATCTGATCAGCGCGTTGGGACCGCTGTTGACGTGCACGCGCCCGGTGAACCAGGCGACTTGCCGTACGCGGCAGGCTGTCCTGCGTTCACCCGAGAGCTGCGGCAAGTCCAGTGGCCCAGCATGAAGAATTTCAAGCCCGACGTACCCGAGAAGTACGACGGCAAGACGCACCCCTCGGAGTTCCTCAGCATCTACACCATTGCGGTGCAGGCTGTCGGGGGACGCGACAAGAAGATCCTAGCCAACTACTTCCCGCTCGTGCTTAAGCCAAACGTCCGGTCTTGGCTTATGCACTTGCCGGAGAACTCCATCTCCTCATGGGCAGATCTGTGCCACCAGTTTGTTGGCGCCTTCACGGGCGGCCACAAACCCCACGGCCAGGAGAGGGATCTCCACATCCTCGCCCAGAAGGAGGGAGAGTCCCTGCGCAAATACATCCAAAGATTCAGCCGCGTCCAGCACAACATTCCCGACGTCCACCCTGCCGCGGTTATCAGCGCGTTTCACCAGAACGTGCATAACCGCCGGATGAGAGAGGAGATGGCCATGACCAAGATCCGGGATGTCAGCGAGCTCTACGCTCTGGCTGACAAGTGCGCGCGCGCCGAAGAGGGGAGGAGACTCCCCGGAGAGGATACTGGGGCAGGAGGAAGCGACAGTGAAGACGCCGCCCCGGCAAGGAAAAGCTGGCGGCGGAATAACAGAAAGAAGAAGAGCAAGGAGGTGCTGGTTGTCGAGCAATCCGGCAAGGAGGCTCCCGCCAAGAAGGCACAGGCTGGCGGTTCCGGCAAGGAGCCCGCCCCTGTAGCGGCAGCCGACAAGCAGGATGGCTCCGACAAGCAGTACTGCAAGATCCACCGCACCAAAGGCCACGATCTCCAGAACTGCAAAAGAGTGGAGTACCTCGTAGAGCAGCAGAAGGCTGAATACGAGCGACGCGACAAGGAGAAGGCCCAAGGAGGCGGAGGAGAACCCAGCAAGAAGCGGCCGTTCAATGGCCGGGGAGGACGCCGCTGCAAGGCCAAGCAGCGGCAAGGTGATAGACCTCCCCGGGGCCGCGACAAGGATGAGGATGAAGACGACGATGATGACATGGAAGAAGGAGACAACAACGAGCAGGAGTTCCAGAAGGCCACAGAGGTTCTGTGTGTCGACGGAGGTGCCTCTCTGCACACTTCCCACCGCCAGCTCAAGCAGTGGGTGCGAGAAGTGAATGCAGCTGAGCCGCCCGTCGAGTCACGCAGGCTGCTGAAATGGTCCGGCACGCCCATCATCTTTGACCTTGAGGACCACCCTGACTGCACAACTGCGGTCGGGTGCTTGCCGATGTTGGTCTCACCAATTATCCGCAACCTCAAGGTCACCAAGATGTTGGTTGACGGCGGGGCCGGTCTGAATTTGATCTCCTCAGCTGTGATAAAAAAGCTACAGATCCCAGACAGCGAGCTCGAGGAAACCGGGTCGTTCCAAGGGATCAACCCGGGAAGGAGCAAGCCGAAGGGGAAGATTACGCTGCCAGTGACCTTTGGCGGGGAGCTCAACTTCAGGACGGAGAGGATCACGTTTGACGTCGCCGATATGCCATTACCATATAATGGGATACTTGGCCGTCCTGCCCTCGCCAAGTTCATGGCAGCTTCCCACTACGCGTACAATATGCTCAAGATGCCAGGGCCGATAAGCGTCATCTCTGTCCCCGGCGACAAGAAAGATGCGCTTATTTGCGCCGACAAGATCAACCGGGATGCAGCAGCCGAAGAAGAAAGCAAAACACTTGCCGCTGAAGCTCCCGGGGGGAAGACCAAGACCAAGTCCGGCAAGAGCTCTCGAGCCCACTCCGGCAAACGCACCTCCTCGCAGTGCTGCGCTGCCGTCAAGGACGCGCCATCGAGCTCCACCGGCAAGTGCAAGAAAGGAATGGCAGCTCCACCGGCAACCAAGAAGGTGTCCGCCAAGGAGGACGGCACTGGTGGTATCTTCACCATCAGTGCTACACTCGACCACAAATAGGAAAGCGCGCTCGTTGCCTTCCTGCGGGCGAATGTCGACGTGTTTGCATGGCAACCGTCTGACATCCCCGGCGTTCCCAGGAAGGTAATGGAGCACAAGCTTGCTGTTTGTCCTCACGCGCGGCCCGTCAAGCAGAAGGTCAGAAAGCAAGCCGTGGAGCGCCAAGAGTTCATCGCCGAAGAGATAAAGAAGTTAGAAGCAGCAGGCCTAGTTAGAGGCGTAATACATCCCACGTGGTTGGCCAATCCAGTTGTCGTGCGAAAGGCTAATGGAAAGTGGAGACTTTGTATAGACTTCACCGACGTGAACAAAGCTTGTCCCAAGGATCCCTTTCCCTTGCCGTGCATCGACCAAATTGTTGACTCCACAGCTGGATGTGAGTTGCTCTCATTCCTTGATGCATACTCAGGTTACCACCAGATATTCATGGCCAAGGAAGATGAAGAGAAGACTGCATTCATTACTCCATGCGGCACATATTGCTTCATACGCATGCCCTTTGGATTGAAGAATGCAGGCTCAACATTTGCGAGGGTGGTGCACACTGCTTTTGAGCCACAAAACCACAGGAATATAGAAGCCTACATGAATGATATAGTGGTCAAGAGCAAGAGCAAAGATACCCTGATACAGGACTTGGAGGAAACCTTTGAGAATCTGCGCAAGATCCAACTCAAGCTGAACCCTGAGAAGTGCGTCTTCGGAGTTCCCTCCGGCAAGCTTCTCGGGTTCTTTGTGTCCCAGAGGGGGATTGAAGCCAATCCCGACAAGATAAAAGCCATCCGTTACACCATCAGTTGGGCAAAACAAGAAGAGGAAGTTGGTCTCCGGCGACTACTTGCAGGCGGATCTTCCCGAAGCCGCCGCCAAGGTCCCCAAGATCAACAGCCTAGATGCTGAGGAACAGTTTGCTCCTGCAGATCCAAGGGTCTGTACAGTTGAAGCAGGCATTCCCGACAAGCCTTGCCCCGGCAGGCTTGCCGGGGGACCATCAGCTTCGGCAGAGCCGCAGGTTCTTGCCGTAGAAGCTGAGGTTCCCGCAGCAGCCCTCATGCCTTTAGTCCTTGTTGTTGAGCCTCAGGCTCCAACATGGGCACAGCAAATCGTCCGTTTTCTGCAAACTGGAGAACTTCCCGACGAGCCAGAAGAGATAGAGAAATTAACCAGGCAGTCAAGTATGTACCAATTCGTTGGCAATGAACTGTACATAAGAAGACTCAACGGTGTCAGGTTGAAGTGCATTTCCAGGGAAGATGGACAGAAGCTGTTGGCAGAGATACATGGAGGCATATGTGGCCACCACATTGGTGCAAGGGCACTTGCCGGGAAGGCGTTCCGGCAAGGGTTCTTCTGGCCAGAAGCCCTCCAAGATGCAACTGCACAAGTAACCAAGTGTGAAGCGTGCCAGTTCCATGCCAAGCAAATTCACCAGCCAGCTCAAGCTCTCCAGACGATCCCTTTGTCCTGGCCCTTCTCGGTCTGGGGGCTCGATATTCTCGGCCCCTTTCCCCGCGCTGCCGGGGGCTTTGAGTACTTGTACTAGTTGGTGTGGGCATCTTTTTCCCGCTCCACGTTGAGCGCAGTGACCCTCTCCTCGCTCGCCTTCAGGTACAGCTCCGTCTGCGCCACCTTGGCCTCCAGGTCCTTCTTGGCGGTCTCTGCGGCGGCTGCGGCGTTCCTTGCCTCCTTCAGAGCCCCACCAATGGCATGCTCCCGGGCGACGAGGTCGTCCTCGTGGGCATCGAGGTCGACCTTCCGCTGGTTGAGTACTCCCTACCGCCGAGACAGCTCCTCGGCGGCCAATCGTTGCTGCTCCTCGGCCTCACCTTTTTCAAGGAGGAAGGCTTGCTGCGCCCTGGCAAGCTCTTCACGCTCCTCCGCCAAGTTGCGGAGGGCCGCCTGGTTGGCGGCGCGGAGCTCCGCGGCGCGCTTCTCCAAGTCAGCTCCAGCCTTGGCAGCCAGAGCCTCCCGAGACTCCAACTTCGCCTGCCTGGCCCGGTACAAGGCCAGGAGCCGACGAAGGAGTCTCTCCTCTTCGGGCTCGTCGCTGCTGCCGGGTGCTTCAACAACCTTCAATCCGGCGGAGGCGAGGACCTCTCCGTCAAAGGTCTCTCCCTTCGCGGGTGCTCGAGACGAGGACGCCCACGGGACTTGTATGAAAACCCCGTTGGCGGCCTCCAGGTAGACGCCCTGCCCAGCCGCGGAGGCAGAAGGGTCGGCGACCGGTGCAGCGTCCGGCGCTCCTGCGGCCTCCGGGCCGGCAGTGCGGTCGCCGGTCCCTTCCCCAGCCGCGGCGTCTGCGGTCGGGGCGGTCTTTTCAGCAGCAGGCTCGTCGGCTCCAGCCATTCCCTCGGTGGCAGTGGCGTTGCCGCCGTCGCCGTGCACCTCCTCCTCAGCGATGGCCTCCGTCTCCATCAGCTCTGGGGCAGGAGGATCTAGTGGAAGAAGAAGAAAAGAAAGAATCAAGCAAATATCCAAAAAAGACGAATCCGGGAAGAAGAAATTACAAGCTTTACCTTCGCGGACTTCTTCGACGACGGGGTCCCTCGCCGGGGAATTCTCCCTTGGCGGCGGAGTAGTGGCCCCTGCTGGCGGAGGGCCGCCTGCGCCCTCCCTTGGCGCGGTGCTCACCCTTGTCGGGCTGCTCACTCTTGGCGGGGTACTCGCCCTTGGCGGAGTGCCCGTCCTTGGCGGAGCGTTCTCCCTTGCCGGGGAGTTCATCCTTGGCGGGGAGGGTGGAGCAAGTGGCTCGTCGGGGGCGACCTCCTGGCGCTCCTGTGGCTGCGGCTCCACTTCTGCACAAGACAACAAGACATCAACCAAGACGATAACCTCAAGCGCACCCGTCAAGCAGAAAGATAAATACCAGACTTACGCTGGGGGCTGCGCTGGGGGCTGCTCCTCGGAGCAGCAGGCTGATCCGGCAAGCTTGTCGCCGGCACGTCGCTTGTCGCCGCGACGGGCTCGTCGTCCTCGATATTGACCACAGGGATCTTGGCCCTCTTCGCCATCCGCTGGGTCAAGGTCCTGCGAAGCAAAACAAAAACAAGATCAGAACCAGCAAGGAAAATCAAGACAAAATCAAAGAAACTAAAAGAATTGCAAGTACTTACTCCTCTTCCTCTTCGTCGGAGCTGAGGGCGGAGAAGCCAAACTCTGCCTGGTGTGCTCCCGCGCGAGGAGCTGGAGGAGAAGGCTCCCTCGGGCGCTTGGCGGTCTCCGGGGCTGTGGGCTGTGAAGACCCGCCCCCGTTGTCGCCGAGGACCGAGGGGCAGAAGGAGCACCCGTTCCGCTCCGGGAAGATCCTCCTCCGCTTGGCGCTCGAGCACGGGGCGCCTCCTTGACGACTTCGCTCGTCTTGGTGGCGCGCGTCGCACGGCGCGTCGGCTGCTGCCGAGGCGCCTGTGGCCTCGCCGTCTCAGTTGCCTTGCGGAGGCGCTTCTTCGGTTGCTGCGAAGGGCTTGGCGGAGACGGGGAGTTCTCCGAGGATGAGGAGGCATCGTCGTCAAGATTCAGAGATCCACCAGAGTCTCCATCGGAATCTCCAGCCCCGGCGTCCTCCTCCTCCTCGGCAGGCCCGCTGGACTCAGTGCCATGCCCGACGGCCTCGCTCCCCCCGGCAATCTCGCTCGTCCCGGCAAGCTTCACGGAAGGCTCCCCGGCAAACTCCTCGGGCGCAATCTTCAGCAGCTTGAGGATTTCCGCCTCCTCTGCTTGACTCACTGCGTCCGCGGCCTGTGCCTCGTCCACAGTGTATCCAAAGTCGCCCGCAGCCGCAGCTGCGGCGGCCTCCTCCATCCTGGAGGCAATGTAAGCTACATCCCGGTCAGTAGTATCCCGGGTGAGGCCCTTCTTATCCTCGGCGTTGCGGGGCTTCTCGACCAAGTTGTCGAAGAAGGTCAGCACTGTCTTCGATGGAGGCTCCAGCCAAGTGAGGACGACGCCATGGGAGTCGCACTCGGGCATCATCGCGCGTATGGAATCGCGGGCAGTGCTGTTGCACAGCGTCACCACTCCCCGGGAAGGTTTGAACCACTCCAGGTGGGCGGGGTCATGCTTGAAGAGCTCCCGAACCATCCCCTTCAACTCCAAGGCGGTGAAGTTGTAGTTCAATCCAGGGCGCAGCCTCATGATGTCTGCCGCATTGCCGAATTCCCAGGCGGGCCTCTTCCTTTCTTGTAAAGGGGCGATGCGGCGGCGGAGGAAATCTGCTCCAACTTCTCCAATAGTCAGATTGGCGACCCGGAGACGAATGATCCTAATGAGGGCGATCTGAAGCTTGATGTCCTCCGGGGCCAATTCACTCCAATCCCTGCCGCGCACTATGGCAGTCTTGCGCGGCGAGGTAAAGGGCTCAGGATTAGCTTCCAGCACCCAACACCAATCGGCTCTCCACTCCTCCCACTTGCCACAGAGCTCTCCCTTCAAGTACTCGTCCTTCTTGTTCAGCCTGAAGATCCAGGAGATGCCGCCAGAGAGGGGAGCACCAGACTCTACTCTAGGCATGAAGAAGTGGCGGAAAAGAGCTACATTTGGATGAACCCCAACATAGTTTTCGCACATATGTGCGAAAACGGCCATCGTAAGGATGGCGTTGGGGGTGAAATCTAGGAGCTGGAGGCCATACGTATTCATTACATCACAAAAGAACTCCGAGTACGGAGGGCACAGACCACAATGGAAGAATGCGGCAAAGAAAAAGTACCCGCCGGGGAACATGTCAGCGGCGACGGCGAGGAGGACTCTGGTGCGGGGATGAGCTTTGGTCTCCCTCGCCCAGAACAAATAGTATTTGTCCCGCAGCTCCCTCGCGCCAAGCCTCAGCGCGAAGACCACACACTTCTTCCGCAGGGCTGCCAGCTTCGCCGCCTGCTCGGACTTCTCCTTCTTGGCCTTGTCACTCTTCGCCTTGTCGCTCTTCGGAGCCATGGCGGGGGCGGCGAGGAAAGAGGCGAGGAGGTCGACGGTGCCGCGGATGCGGGAGACGGCGGAGGTAGGGAGGGGCTTGGCTCTCTGTCGACCTTTGGGAGGCGGAGGGCGACGGGGGTTTCTGGAGAATCAAGGCGCAATGAAGACGATGGAGGGGACTGCCCCTGCTTCCTCTGCTTTTAAGGGGGAAGTGGGGGACGTTCCGCATTTCCCATTAAAGAACAGGCCACGATCTCTCCCACGACGCCGCAATCGACGCGTGCTGTTAGGGAGGGATGCGGCGGATACGGAAGGGGATACGGCTTGCCGTGGGCCGCGTGTGCCCGTGCACTGTCTTGGGCCTGGCCCAACAGCGCTCGGCACCGTGTGTGGCCCAGGCCCGGGGGCTCCTGTCGGTGTACTAAGATAGGGGTACCTTAGTACCCCAACTTGTGCACGGGCAGTAGCAGCTTCCCGTGGCAGGGCTTACCACGTGCTCGCCAAGAACCGTTCTGGTCCCTATGAAGCCATTCAAGAACAAAGTATACAAGTCAGAAGATCAGGGCCCCGGCAAGAGGAGCTTGCCGGGAAGGCCGCACCAGGCTCAAGGTTATCACTTTAGCACAAGACCCTGGCAAGAGGAGTATGCCAGGAAGGCCAAGGAACACATACCTCAAGAGATGTCTCGGCGCATCATGCGCCCTGGCAGGACCCGGAGAGCGACAAGCTTCCGGGCCCGGCAAGATCACGACCCCGGCAAGGTGCTTGCCGGGGAAACCTACGCTGTGTGCCCGCGCTCCAGCTCATCGGCCCACGCGTCGCCCTAGGGCCCTTCCAGGGGCACGTGGCAGACGGCTGTGCAGCCTGGGGCACACGGTGGCAAACCACGGTGACGAGGCTACCGCCGTGGCGAACGGAGAAGGATGGACAGACGATTTTGGGGGCGACGGCGACGGGCATTTAATGCCCTTGTCCCCCACTGTCAAAGTTAGGTGAAGACCACTGTTCATGCACTGTTCACGCACTGTTACAACTACCACCAAATTTACACTTTTACCCTCCTCTACGTTGACACCTGTCGATGACCCCTTTGAGCTATAAAAGGAGGCCCATGCACAACGTAGAGGAGGTTCGAAACCTAGCTCACTCTCTTGCTCGGTGTAGCTAGTACTGTAGATCTTCAAGCTCCCGAGCCCAAGAACTCAATACAACCTAAGCAGGAGTAGGGTTTTACGCATCCGCGCGGCCCGAACCTGGGTAAACTGCCCGCGTGTGCCCCTCGATCTGCTCTCCGTGCTCCCTCCGCTCCCTTACCACAACGTAGAAGGGGCTCCGGTCCCATAGGTGCTCGTGGGAGGATAGTTTCCCCCGACACTAGAATTGTAGATCGGAAACTTATATGATGTAAACTAGACCCGGGGGCCATAGGTTTCACTAGTGGCTTCTCCCAAGATAGCATATATTACGGTGGGTGAACAAATTACTGCCCAGTAATTGATAGAAAAGCGCATAATTATGAGAATATCTAGGCATAATCATGAACATAGGCATCACATCCGTGTCAAGTAGACCGAAACGATTCTACATCTACTACTATTACTCCACACATCGACAGCTATCTAGCATGCATCTAGAGTATTAAGTTCATAAGAACGGAGTAACGCCTTAAGCAAGATGACATGATGTAAATGGATAAACTCAAGCAATATGATATAAACCCCATCTTTTTATCTCGATGGCAACAATACAATACGTGTCGGTTCCCTTTCTGTCACTAGGATCGAGCACCGCAAGATTGAACCCAACGCTAAGCACTTCTTCCATTGCAAGAAAGATCAATCTAGTAGGCCAAACCAAACTGATAATTCGAAGAGACTTGCAAAGATATTAAATCATGCATATAAGAATTCAGAGAAGAACCAAATATTGTTCATAGATAATCTTGATCATAAACCCACAATTCATCGGATCTCGACAAACACACCGCAAAAAGAATTACATCGAATAGATCTCCAAGAACATCTGGGATAACTTTGTATTGAGAACCAAAGAGAGAGAAGAAGACATCTAGCTAATAACTATGGACTCGAAGGTCTATGGTAAACTACTCACACATCATCAGAGAGGCTATGGTGTTGATGTAGAAGCCCTCCATGATCGAACCCCCCTCCAACGGAGCACCAGAAAAGGCCCCAAGATGGGATCTCACGGGTACAGAAGGTTGCGGCGGTGGAAAAGTGGTTTCGTGGCTCCCCTGGATGTTTTAGGGTATAAGAGTATATATAGGCGAATGAAGTAGGTCGGTGGAGCTACGAGGAGCCCACGAGGGTGGGGGGGGGG
>LR738713.1:617175648-617191308 GCA_902687465.1 Secale cereale
GGGGGGGGCGCGCCTACCCCCCTGGGTGCGCCCTGGATGTTTTAGGGTATAAGAGTATATATAGGCGAATGAAGTAGGTCGGTGGAGCTACGAGGAGCCCACGAGGGTGGGGGGGCGCGCCTACCCCCCTGGGCGCGCCCTACTACATCGTGGCCGCCTCGTGGTGTTCCAGACTTCAACTCCAAGTCTCCTGGTTAGCTTTCGGTCCAAGAATGATCCTCGCAAAGGTTTCATTCCGTTTGGACTCCGTTTGGTATTACTTTTCTGCAAAACACTGAAATAGGCAAAAAATCAGGAATTGTCACTTCACCTTCGGTTAATAGGTTAGTCCCCAAAATAATTTAAAAGAGCATAATAAAGCCCATTAAACATCCTAAACAGATAATATAATAGCATGGAACAATAAAAAATTATAGATACATTGGATTCGTATCAAGGCTCGTGTGTGATAGGTGTAACTATCACACACTCTCTGCCTCGGTTAACCGTTTGCTTTTATTCAACTAAATCACACACGATTTGATGAAGAAAACTGTGTGGCATTGGGCTATCCATCACAAGCGCTTTTATTGATAGAACCATTTGCAAAGTCCCATGACCCATTTCGTAGGTGTATTAGTTTACAATTAATAATTCTAGTATTGCGCAAATTCATATTTCATATCGAACATCCGTTTGCCAATTTCGTATCAGGCACATAAATATATTTTAACATCACAGAACGATAGCTACCTAAAAACAACACTACAACATATAGCTAGTTCAGCTTCATAAGAACATTATTATAACAATATATTCATTTCCCTAATCTAGATCATCCAGGCTCGTCTTATCCACCTCTGCTTTCAGTTAGTAAGAACCTGTTTTGCACTGGCCAACTGGGAATGTGCCTCCTCATTCGCCAACATCATCTTAGCAAAGTCTGATTTAAAAAATCCGAGTTCATTCTCCACCTTCAGCTTTTAATCCTGCATATTCAAATATTCTTCAGTGTTGACAACACTTTCTCTAAGCCTACCTTTGTTATCTTCCTCATACATGCTCCTGTTGGGGAACGTAGTATTTAAAAACATTTCCTACGATCACGCAAGATCTATCTAGGAGAAGCATAGCAACGAGTGGGGAGAGTGTGTCCACGTACCCTTGTAGACCAAAAGCGAAAGCATTTAGTAACGCGGTTGATGTAGTCGAACGTCTTCACGATTCAACCGATCCAAGTACCAAACGTACGTCACCTCCGTGTTCAGCACACGTTCGGCACGATGACGTCCCTCAAGCTCTTGATCCAGTTGAGGATGAGGGAGAATTCTGTCAGCATGACGGTGTGGCAACGGTGTTGATGATGTGATCTGCGCAGGGCTTCGCCTAAGCACTACGACAATAGGACCTGAGGTGTGATCTGTGGAGGGGGGCACCGCACACGGCTAAAACAAATGTTAACTGTGTGTTCTAGGGTGCCCCCTGCCCCCGTATATAAAGGAGCAAAGGGGGAGGCCGGCTGGCCCCTATAGGGCGCGCCCAAGGGGGCAATCCTACTCCTACTAGGAGTAGGAACCCCCCTTTCCTAGTCCAACTAGGAGAAGAAGGGAGGGAGGGAGAAGAGAAGGAAGGAGGGGGTGCCGCCCCTACCCCTAGTCCAATTCGGACAAGGCCCATGGGGGGCGCGCGGCCAGCCCTTGGCCGCCTTCCTCTCTCTCCCCTAAAGCCCAATAAGGCCCATTACTTCCCCGATGGTTCCGATAACCCTTCCAGCACTCTGAAATTCATCCGGTGACCCCCGGGACTCATCCGACGTCCGAATAACGTCGTCCAATATATCATTCTTTATGTCTCGACCATTTCGAGACTCCTCGTCATGTCCGTGATCTCATCCGTGATTCCGAACAATCTTCGGTCATCAAAGAACACATAACTCATAATACAAATTGCCATCGAACGTTAAGCGTGCGGACCCTACGGGTTCGAGAACTATGTAGACATGACCGCGACACATCTCCGGTCAATAACCAATAGCGGAACCTGGATGCTCATATTGACTCCTACATATTCTACGAAGATCTTTATTGGTCAAACCGCATAAAAAGATACGTTGTTTCCTTTGTCATCGGTATGTTACTTGCTCGAGATTCGATCATCTGTATCATCATACCTAGTTCAATCTCGTTATCGGCAAGTATCTTTACTCGTTCCGTAATACACCATCTCGTGGCTAACTCATTAGTCATTTGCTTGCAAGGCTTATTATGACGTGTATTACCGAGAGGGCCCAAATATACCTCTCCGACACTCGGAGTGACAAATCCTAATCTTGATCTATGCCAACACAACAAACACTTCCGTAAACACCTGTAGAGCATCTTTATAATCACCCAGTTACGTTGTGACATTTGATAGCACACAAGGTGTTCCTCCGGTATTCGGGAGTTGCATAATCTCATAGTCATAGGAACATGTATAAGTCATGAAGAAAGCAATAGCAATAAAACTAAGCGATCATAGTGCTAAGCTAATGGATGGGTATTGTCCATCACATCATTCTCCTGATGATGTGATCCCGTTGATCAAATTGCAACACATATCTATGGTTAGGAAACACAACCATCTTTGATTAACGAGCTAGTGTAGTAGAGGCATACTAAGGACACTTTGTTTTTATCTATGTATTCACACATGTTTCAAGTTTCCGGTTAATACAATTCTAGCATGAATAAAAGACATTTATCATGTTATATAAGGAAATATAAATAACAATTTTATTATTGCCTCTAGGGCATATTTCCTTTAGTCTCCCACTTGCACTAGAGTCAATAATCTAGATTACATAGCAATGATTCTAACACCCATGGAGTCTTGGTGCTGATCATGTTTTGCTCGTGGAAGAGGCTTAGTCAACGGGTCTGTGACATTCAGATCCATCTGTATTTTGAAAATCTCTATGTCTCCCTCCTTGACTTGATCGCGGATGGAGTTGAAGCTTCTCTTGATGTGCTTGGTTCTCTTGTGAAACCTGGATTCCTTCGCCAAGGCTATTGCTCCAGTGTTGTCACAAAAGATTTTCATTGGACCCGGTGCACTAGGTATTACACCTAGATCGTATATGAACTCCTTCATTTGCTGCTTCCGAAGCAGCTACGTACTCCGCTTCACACGTAGATCCCGCCACGATGCTCTGCTTGGAACTGCACCAACTGACAGCTCCACCGTTCAACAAAAATACGTATCCGGTTTGTGACTTAGAGTCATCCGGATCAGTGTCAAAGCTTGCATCGACGTAACCATTTACGATGAGCTCTTTGTCACATCCATAAACGAGAAACATATCCTTTGTCCTTTTCAGGTACTTCAGGATGTTCTTGACCGCTGTCTAGTGATCCACTCCTGGATTACTTTGGTACGTCCCTGCTAGACTTATAGCAAGGCACACATCAGGTCTGGTACACAACATTGCATACATGATAGAACATATGGCTGAAGCATAGGGAATGACTTTCGTTTTCTCTCTATCTTCTGTAGTGGTCGGACATTGAGTCTTACTCAATTTCACACCTTGTAACATAGGCAAGAACCCTTTCTTTGACTGGTCTATTTTGGACCTTTTCAAAACTTTATCAAGGTATGTGCTTTGTGAAAGTCCAATTAAGCGTCTTTATCTATCTCTATAGAACTTGATGCCCAATATATAAGCAGCTTCACCGAGGTCTTTCATTAAAAAATTCTTATTTAAGCATCCTTTTATGCCATCCAGAAATTCTACATCATTTCCAATGAACGATATGTCGTCCACATATAATATCAGAAATTCTACAGAGCTCCCACTCACTTTCTTGTAAATACAGGCTTCTCCAAAATTCTGTATAAAACCATATGCTTTGATCACCTCATCAAAGCGTATATTCCAACTCCGAGATGCTTGCACCAGTCCATAGATGGATTGCTGGAGCTTGCACACTTTGTTAGCACCCTTAGGATCCACAAAACCTTCTGGTTGCATCATATACAACTCTTCTTTGAGATATCCATTAAGGAATGTAGTTTTGACATCCATTTTCCAGATTTCATAATCATAAAATGCAGCAATTGCTAACATGATTCGGACAGACTTAAGCATCGCTACGGGTGAGAAAGTCTCATCGTAGTCAACTCCTTGAACTTGTCGATAACCTTTCGCAACAAGTCGAGCTTTGTAGACAGTAACATTACCATCTGCGCCAGTCTTCCTCTCAAAGATCCATTTATTTTCAATTGCTTGCCGATCATCAGGCAAGTCAACCAAAGTCCACACTTTGTTCTCATAAATGGATCCCATATCAGATTTCATGGCCTCAAGCCATTTTGCAGAATCTGGGCTCATCATTGCTTCCTCATAGTTCGTAGGTTCATCATGGTGTAGTAACATGACTTCCAGAATAGGGTTACCGTACCACTCTAGCGCGAACGTACTCTGGTTGACCTACGAGGTTCAGTAGTAACTTGATATGAAGTTTCATGATCATCATCATAGCTTCCTCACTAATTGGTGTAGGAATCACTGGAACTAATTTCTGCGATGAACCTACAAACTAACTCATCAAGTTCTACTTTCCCCCCACTCACTTCTTTCGAGAGAAACTCCTTCTCTAGAAATAATCCATTCTTAGCAACGAATATTTTGCCTTCGGATCTGTGATCGAAGGTGTACCCAACAGTTTCCTTTGGGTATCCTATGAAGACACATTTCTCTGACTTGGGTTCGAGCTTATCAGGTTGAAGCTTTTTCACATAAGCATCGCAGCCCCAAACTTTAGGAAACGACAACTTGGGTTTCTTGCCAAACCATAGTTCATAAGGTGTCGCCTCAACGGATTTAGATGGTGCCCTATTCAACGTGGATGCAACTGTCTCTAAAGAATAACCCCAAAACAATAGTGGTAAATCGATAAGAGACAACATAGATCGCACCATATCCAATAAAGTACGGTTACGACTTTCGGACACACCATTACGTTGTGGTGTTCTAGGTGGCGTCAGTTGTGAAACTATACCACATTGTTTCAAATGAAGACCAAACTCGTAACTCAAATATTCGCCTCCGTGATCAGATCGTAAACACGTTATTTTCTTGTTACGATGATTCTCTACTTCACTCAGAAATTCTTTGAACTTTTCAAATGTTTTAGACTTGTGCTTCATCAAGTAGATATACCCATATCTGCTCAAATCATCTGTGAAGGTCAGAAAATAACGATACCCGCCGCGAGCTTCAACACTCATTGGACCGCATACATCAGTATGTATGATTTCCAATAAGTCAGTTGCTCGCTCCATTGTTTCGGAGAGTGGAGTTTTAGTCATCTTGCCCATGAGGCATGGTTCGCAAGCACCAAGTGATTCATAATCAAGCGATTCCAAAAGTCCATCAGCATGGAGTTTCTTCATGCGCTTTACACCAATATGACCTAAACAGCAGTGCCAGTAATAAGTTGCACTATCATTATCAACTTTGCATATTTTAGCTTCAATATTATGAATATGTGTATCACTGCGATCGAGATCCAACAAAAATAGACCCTTCATCAAGGGTGCATGACCATAAAAGATACTACTCATATAAATAGAACAACCATCATTGTATGACTTAAATGAATAACTGTCTCGCAACAAACAAGATCTAGATATAATGTTCATGCTCAACGCTGGCACCAAATAACAATTATTTAGGTCTAAAACTAATCCTAATGGTAGATGTAGAGGTAGCGTGCTGACAGCGATCACATCGACTTTGGAACCATTTCCCACGCGCATCGTCACCTCGTCCTTAGCTAATCTTCGTTTAATATGTAGCCCATGTTTCGAGTTACAAATATTAGCAACCGAACCAGTATCAAATACCCAGGTGCTACTACGAGCATTAGTAGAATACACATCAATAACATGTGTATCAAATATACTTTTGTTCACTTTGTCATCATTCTTATCCGCCAAATACTTGGGGCAATTCCGTTTCCAATGACCAGTCCCTTTGTAGTAGAAGCACTCAGTTTCAGGCTTGGCTCCAGACTTGGGTTTCTTTGCGGGAGTAGCAACTGGCTTGCTATTCTTCTTGAAGTTCCCCTTCTTTCCCTTGCCCTTTTTCTTGAAACTAGTGGTCTTGTTAACCATCAACACTTGATGCTCCTTTTTGATTTCTACCTCCACAGCTTTGAGCATATCGAAGAGCTTGAGAATTGTCTTCTGCATCCCTTGCATATTATAGTTCATCACGAAGCCTTTATAGCTTGGTGACAGTGATTGAAGAACTCTATCGATAACACTATCTTCATCAACTTTGCCTCCAAGTTGAGTCATGTGATTGTAGTACCCGGACATTCTGGGTATGTGTTCACTGATAGAACTGTTCTCCTCCATCTTGCAGCTATAGAACTTATTGGAGACTTCATATATATCAATTCGGGCATTTGCTTCAAATATTAACTTCAACTCTTGGAACATCTCATATGTTCAAACTTCTTTGAAGTCCCGATTCTAAGACGTAAAGCATGGCACACTGAACTATTGAGTAGTCATTAGATCGAGCTTGTCAGACGTTCATAACATCCGAAGTTGCTCCTGTAGCAGGCCTGTCACCTAGAGCTGCTTCAAGGACATAATTCTTCTGTGCAGTAATGAGTATAATCCTCAAGTTACGAACCCAGTCTACGGTAGCACGGGCCATTGATCTACAACAACATAGATATGCAAAAACTATCATGACTAAGTTCATGATAAATTAAAGCTCAATTAATCATATTACTAAAGAACTCCCACTTAGATAGACATCCCTCTAGTCATCTAAATGATCACGTGATCCAAATCAACTAAACCATGTCCGATCATCACTTGAGATGGAGTAGTTTTCAATGGTGAATATCTTATGTTGATCATATCTACTATATGATTCACACTGGACCTTTCGGTCTCCAGTGTTTCGAGGCCATTTCTGTACATGCTAGGCTCGTCAAGTTTAACCCGAGTATTCTGCATGTGCAAAACTGTCTTACACCTGTTGTATTTGAACGTAGAGCTTATCACACCCGATTCATCACGTGGTGTCTCGGCACGATGAACTGTCGCAACGGTACATACTCAGGGAGTACACTTGTACCTTGAAATTCTGTAAGGGATCATCTTATAATGCTACCGCCGTACTAATAAGAAGCATAATAAGATAAACATCACATGCAATCAAAATATGTGACATGATATGGCCATCATCATCTTGTGCTTTTGATCTCCATCTCCAAAGCATCGTCATGATCTCCATCGCCACCGGCTTGACACCATGATCTTCATCGTAGCGTCGTGGTCGTCTTGCCAACTATTGCTACTACTACTATCGCTAACTCATAGTGATAAAGTAAAGCAATTACATGGCTGTCACAATTCATACAATAAAGAGACAACCATAAGGCTCCTGCCGTTTGCCGATAATTTACAAAACATGATCATCTCATACAGTAACGTATAACCCATCACGTCTTGTAATGCCCAGTATGAGATTATACCTCCCACGTGTCGAGGCACGACTTGAAGGTATAAGCTCATACTAGAATGATCTCAAGTATGGCATCTTTGCACGACTCATGTAAAAGAGGGATGCAATTGCAAAAGAGTAGTTGGCTTACACTCGCCATGTCACATAATACATTACATAAACATTCATCATCCAAATAACATCACAGTCCGACTACGGACGAAGATCTGAT
Source organism: Secale cereale (assembly GCA_902687465.1). Lineage (NCBI taxonomy): Eukaryota > Viridiplantae > Streptophyta > Magnoliopsida > Poales > Poaceae > Secale > Secale cereale. The sequence goes on from LR738713.1 coordinate 617,183,370, forward strand.
GTCTACACACGCTTCTACTCTTGTAGACTATGTTGGGCCTCCAAGCGCAGAGGTTTGTAGGACAACAGCAATTTCCCTCAAGTGGATGACCTAAGGTTTATCGACCTCAGGGAAGTAGAGGCTGAAGATGGTCTCTCTCAAGCAACCCTGCAACTAAGATACAAGAAGTCTCTTGTGTCCCCAACACACCTAATACACTTGTTAGATGTATAGGTGCACTAGTTCGGTGTCGGTGTACTAAGATAGGGGTACCTTAGTACCCCAACTTGTACACGGGCAGTAGCAGCTTCCCGTGGCAGGGCTTACCACGTGCTCGCCAAGAACCGTTCTGGTCCCTATGAAGCCATTCAAGAACAAAGTATACAAGTCAGAAGATCAAGGCCCCGGCAAGAGGAGCTTGCCGGGAAGGCCGCACCTGGCTCAAGGTTATCACTTTAGCACAAGACCCTGGCAAGAGGAGCTTGCCAGGAAGGCCAAGGAACACATACCCTAAGAGATGTCTCGGCGCATCATGCGCCCCGGCAGGACCCGGAGAGCGACAAGCTTCCGGACCTGGCAAGATTACGACCCCGGCAAGGTGCTTGCCGGGGAAACCGACGCTGTGTGCCCGCGCTCCAGCTCATCTGCCCACGCGTCGCCCTGGGGCCCTTCCAGGGACGCATGGCAGACGGCTGTGCAGCTTGGGGCACACGGTGGCAAGCCACGGTGACGAGGCTACCGCTGTGGCGAACGGAGAAGCATGGACGGACGCTTTTGGGGGCGACGGCGATGGACATTTAATGGCCTTGTCCCCCACTGTCAAAGTTAGGTGAAGACCACTGTTCACCCACTGTTCATGCACTATTCACGCACTGTTACAACTACCACCAAATTTACACATTTACCCTCCTCTACGTTGACACCTGTCGGTGACCCCTTTGAGCTATAAAAGGAGGCCCATGCCCAACGTAGAGGAGGTTCGAAACCTAGTTCACTCTCTCTCGCTCGGTGTAGATAGTACTGTAGATCTTCAAGCTCCCGAGCCCAAGAACTCAATACAACCTAAGCAGGAGTAGGGTTTTACGCGTCCGCGCGGCCCGAACCTGGGTAAAACTGCCCGCGTGTGCCCCTCGATCTGCTCTCCGTGCTCCCTCCGCTCCCTTACCGCAACGTAGAAGGGGCTCCGGTCCCATAGGTGCTCGTGGGAGGACAGTTTCCCCCGACATCTTTGGCGCGCCAGGTAGGGGGCGTCGAGGTTGTGCGAACCTGATCCGGCGCTCACGCGGGCGCATTCTTCATCAACCTCTCCAACTTCATCAGCTACATCAACATGCCTCCGAAGAAGAAGGTTTCGGAGGTTGGGGGCCCGTCCGCGTCGATCCCACCACCACCGGAGCCAATGGTTGGTGGGGTAGACGCCGGCGGAAGGGTGACCGCCGGTGAGGAGACTCACGGCGCCACCAAGTCCAAGGACAAGACGGACGACCGGGCGAATTCCAAAGCCTCGGTGTCAGTACACGCCCCACATCCCTCCCAGGAGGTGCAAGACCCGCAGCGGCGTGGTACTGGAGGTACCATACGCTTGCTGGGGCGTGGCCAAGCCGGAGGATCGCGGGATGCTCAAGGCCAGCGCGCTGGTACGAGCAAGGCGCGGTCGCCGGGGCGGGAACATGCTCCTTGTAACGCTGTTAGAAGTCCGAGCGTGTCCCGCTCCTCGCACCGCTCGCCGCCGCTCCCCTCCTCTCCAGCAGAAGCTCTAGCAAGAGCACAGCTGCTCCTCGACTTCCCTCCAGCGGCAGATAAAGCCGAAGACTGGAGGGCGATGATCCAGAGCCTCATTGCCTTCGCCAACAACGACACGCCGCAGCAGCCAGCAACATCGTGGCTGCGGCAAGTCGACCAGACGAAGGCCGATGGAGACAAGACCGCCGGGGGTGCAACCACCGTGCACTCCCCGCCGCGGAAGCAGAAATCGCCACCCCGCCGGATCAACGTCGACGACGACTCTACGGCGTCGTCGGATCCGCGGGCTCGCCGCGATCAGCGCCAAGTCCTAGACGACAGGCGGCAAGAGGACGCTCGGACTCGCATCGAGCGTCGACGAGAAGCCCGAAGACAATCTGATCAGCGCGTTGGGACCACTGTTGACGTGCACGCGCCCGGTGAACCAGGCGACTTGCCGTACGCGGCAGGCTGTCCTGCGTTCACCCGAGAGCTGCGGCAAGTCCAGTGGCCCAACATGAAGAATTTCAAGCCCGACGTACCCGAGAAGTACGACGGCAAGACGCACCCCTCGGAGTTCCTCAGCATCTACACCATTGCGGTGCAGGCTGCCGGGGGACGCGACGAGAAAATCCTAGCCAACTACTTCCCGCTCGTGCTTAAGCCAAACGTCCGGTCTTGGCTTATGCACTTGCCGGATAACTCCATTTCTTCGTGGGCGGATCTGTGCCACCAGTTTGTTGGCGCCTTCACAGGCGGCCACAAACCCCATGGCCAGGAGAGCAATCTCCACATCCTCGCCCAGAAGGAGGGAGAGTCCCTGCGCAAATACATCCAAAGATTCAGCCGCGTCCAACACAACATTCCCGACGTCCACCCTGCCGCGGTTATCACCGCATTTCACCAGAACGTGCGTAACCGCCGGATGAGGGAGGAGATGGCCATCACCAAGATCCGGGATGTCAGCGAGCTCTACGCTCTGGCTGACAAGTGTGCGCACGCCGAAGAGGGGAGGAGACTCCCCGGAGAGGATACTGGCGCAGGAGGAAGCGACAGTGAAGACGCCGCCCCGGCAAGGAAAAACCGGCGGCGGAATAACAGAAAGAAGAAGAGCAAGGAGGTGCTGGTTGTCGAGCAGTCCGGCAAGGAGGCTCCCGCCAAGAAGGCACAGGCTGGCGGTTCCGGCAAGGAGCCCGCCCCTGTAGCGGCAGCCGACAAGCAGGACGGCTCCGACAAGCAGTACTGCAAGATCCACCGCACCAAGGGCCACGATCTCCAGAACTGCAAAAGAGTGGAGTACCTCGTAGAGCAGCAGAAGGCTGAATACGAGCGACGTGAAAAGGAGAAGGCCCAAGGAGGCGGAGGAGAGCCCAGCAAGAAGCGGCCGTTCAATGGCCGGGGAGGACGCCGCGGCAAGGCCAAGCAGCGGCAAGGTGATAGACCTCCCTGGGGCCGCGACAAGGATGAGGATGAAGACGACGATGATGACATGGAAGAAGGAGACAACAACGAGCAAGAGTTCCAGAAGGCCACAGAGGTTCTGTGTGTCGACGGACGTGCCTCTCCGCACACTTCCTACCGCCAGCTCAAGCAGTGGGTGCGAGAAGTGAATGCAGCTGAGCCACCCGTCGAGTCACGCAGACTGCTGAAGTGGTCCGGCACGCCCATCATCTTTGACCTTGAGGACCACCCTGACCGCACAACTGCGGTCGGGTGCTTGCCGATGTTGGTCTCACCAACTATCCGCAACCTCAAGGTCACCAAGATGTTGGTTGACGGCGGGGCCGGCCTGAATTTGATCTCCTCAGCTGTGATAAAAAAGCTACAGATCCCAGACAGCGAGCTCGAGGAAACCGGGTCGTTCCAAGGGATCAACCCGGGAAGGAGCAAGCCGAAGGGGAAGATTACGTTGCCAGTGACCTTTGGCGGGGAGCTCAACTTCAGGACGGAGAGGATCATGTTTGACGTCGCCGATATCCCATTACCATACAATGGGTACTTGGCCGTCCTGCCCTCGCCAAGTTCATGGCAGCTTCCCACTATGCATACAACATGCTCAAGATGCCGGGGCCGATAAGCGTCATCTCTGTCCCTGGCGACAAGAAGGACGCGCTTATCTGCGCCGACAAGATCTACCGGGATGTAGCAGCCGCAGCAGAAAGCAACACACTTGCCGCTGAAGCTCCCGGGGGGAAGAACAAGACCAAGTCCGGCAAGAGCTCTGGAGCCCACTCCGGCAAACGCACCTCCTCGGAGTGCTGCGCTGCCGTCGAGGACGTGCCATCGAGCTCCACCGGCAAGTGCAAGAAGGGAATGGCAGCTCCACCGGCAACCAAGAAGGTGTCCGCCAAGGAGGACGGCACTGGTGGTACCTTCACCATCAGTGCTACACTCGACCACAAATAGGAAAGAGCGCTCGTTGCCTTCCTGCGGGCGAATGTCGACGTGTTTGCATGGCAACCATCTGACATCCCAGGCGTTCCCAGGAAGGTAATGGAGCACAAGCTTGCTGTTTGTCCTCACGCGCGGCCCGTCAAGCAGAAGGTCAGAAAGCAAGCCGTGGAGCGCCAAGAGTTCATAGCTGAAGAGATAAAGAAGTTAGAAGCAGCAGGCCTGGTTAGAGGCGTAATACATCCCACGTGGTTGGCCAATCCAGTTGTCGTGCGAAAGGCTAATGGAAAGTGGAGACTTTGTATAGACTTCACCGACGTGAACAAAGCTTGTCCCAAGGATCCCTTTCCCTTGCCGCGCATCGATCAAATTGTTGACTCCACAGCTGGATGTGAGTTGCTCTCATTCCTTGATGCATACTCAGGTTACCACCAGATATTCATGGCCAAGGAAGATGAAGAGAAGACTGCATTCATTACTCCATGCGGCACATATTGCTTCATACGCATGCCCTTTGGATTGAAGAATGCGGGCTCAATATTTGCGAGGGTGGTGCACACTGCTTTTGAGCCACAGATCCACAAGAATATAGAAGCCTACATGGATGATATAGTGGTCAAGAGAAAGAGCAAAGATACCCTGATACAAGACTTAGAGGAAACCTTTGAGAATCTGCGCAAGATCCAACTCAAGCTGAACCCTGAGAAGTGCGTCTTCGGAGTTCCCTCCGGCAAGCTTCTCGGGTTCTTTGTGTCCCAGAGGGGGATTGAAGCCAATCCCGACAAGATAAAAGCCATCGAGCAGATTGAAGCCCCGAAGCGCGGCAAGGACGTAAGAAGACTTGCTGGTTGTGTGGCTGCCCTCAGCAGGTTCATTTGAAAGTCTGCAGAACGCGCCCTGCCTTTCTTCAAAATTTTGAAAAAGGCATGCCCTATGAAATGGACTCCGGAAGCGGAGGCAGTGCTGCAAGACTTGAAAGGATACCTGTCCTTCACTCCGATACTTGTCGCACCTAGGCCACAAGAGAAATTGCTGCTGTACCTAGCGGCAACCAATCAAGTGGTTAGTGCTGCGTTAGTAGCGGAGAGGGAGGCAGATGAGGAACCCACATCCCCGGTAAGCGAATCCAGCGACAAGCAGGGGGCTTCCCCGACAAGCTCTGGCCCCGACAAGGACAAGTCTGCGCAGGAACAAGGTGAAGTGCGAAGGAAGATGGTGCAGCACCCAGTGTATTTCGTAAGTTCCCTTCTGCAGGGGGCTAGATCAAGATACTCTGGGGTGCAGAAGTTGCTTTTCGGCCTCCTCATGGCCTCAAGGAAGCTGCGCCATTACTTCCAAGCACACGAGATAACGGTGGTCACTCGCTTTCCGTTGAAGAGGATATTGCAGAATCCCGAAGCAACAGGCAGGATCGTCGAGTGGGCACTGGAGCTGTCAAGCTTTGGTCTCAAGTTTGAGAGTACTTCAACCATACAGAGCAGAGCTTCGGCAGAATTCATAGCAGAATGGACCCCAACGCCAGATGAAGAAGTCCCAGAGACAAGCGTCCCCGTCCAAGAAGCGAGCAGCGAATGGATAATGTACTTTGATGGTGCTTTCTCGCTGCAAGGCGCCGGTGCCGGCGTGGTACTCATAGCGCCCACCGGAGAGCACCTCAGGTATGTTGTCCAGATGCACTTCCCCAAGGAGCAAGCGACAAACAATACTGTAGAGTATGAAGGTTTGCTTGCCGGCCTCAGAATTGCGGCCGAGCTTGGGATCAAGAAGTTGATTGTGCGGGGAGATTCACAGTTGGTGGTCCGACAAGTGAATAAGAGTTACCAGAGCCCTTTGATGGAAGCTTATGTTGATGAAGTAAGGAAGCTTGAAGAACACTTTGAAGGTCTGCAAATGGAGCACGTCCCAAGAGCTCAGAATGATATTGCAGATGGCCTCTCAAAGTGTGCTGCAATGTAGTTACCTGTGGAACCAGGGACCTTCGTGCTCAAGTTAACTCAGCCATCCGTTACACCATCAGTTGGGCAAAACAAGAAGAGAAAGTTGGTCTCCGGTGACTACTTGCCGGCGGATCTTCCAGAAACCGCCGCCAAGGTCCCCAAGATCAACAGCCAAGATGCTGAGGAACAGTTTGCTCCTGTAGATCCAAGGGTCTGTACAGTTGAAGCAGGCGTTCCCGACAAGCCTTGCCCCAGCAGGCTTGCCGGGGGACCATCAGCTCCGGCAGAGCCGCAGGTTCTTGCCGTAGAAGCTGAGGTTCCCGCAGCAGCCCTCATGCCTTTAGTCCTTGTTGTTGAGCCTCAGGCTCCAGCATGGGCACATCAAATCGTCCGTTTTCTGCAAACTGGAGAACTTCCCGACGAGCCAGAAGAGATAGAGAAAATAACCAGGCAGTCAAGTATGTACCAGTTTGTTGGCAATGAACTGTACAGAAGAAGACTCAATGGTGTCAGGTTGAAGTGCATTTCCAGGGAAGATGGACAGAAGCTGTTGGCAGAGATACATGGAGGCATATGTGGCCACCACATTGGCGCAAAGGCACTTGCCGGGAAGGCGTTCCGGCAAGGGTTCTTCTGGCCAGAAGCCCTCCAAGATGCAACTGCACAAGTAGCCAAGTGTGAAGCGTGCCAGTTCCATGCCAAGCAAATTCACCAGCCAGCTCAAGCTCTCCAGACGATCCCTTTGTCCTGGCCCTTCTCGGTCTGGGGCCTCGATATTCTCGGCCCCTTTCCCCGCGCTGTTGGGGGCTTTGAGTACTTGTACGTTGCGATCGACAAGTTCACAAAGTGGCCAGAAGTGGAACCGGTGAGAAAGGTGACAGCACAGTCAGCAGTCAGGTTCTTCAGATCGATTGTTTGCCATTTCGGAATCCCTAACAGGATCATCACCGACAACGACACACAGTTTACAAGTCGCACCTTCATGCAGTACGTCCAGGACCTTGGCGCCAAGGTCTGCTTCGCTTCTGTTGCTCACCCGAGGAGCAATGGTCAAGCGGAGAGGGCCAATGCTGAAGTGCTGCGCGGACTCAAGACAAGAACCTTCGACAGGCTGCACAAGTGCGGAAGAAACTGGATAGAGGAGTTGCCGGCGGCTCTTTGGTCAATCAGGACGACACCAAATCGAGCCACCGGACAGACACCCTTTGCTCTTGTCTATGGACCAGAGGCAGTTCTCCCCACGGAACTCGTATACGGATCTCCTCGAGTGCTCGCTTACGATGAGCTCGAGCAAGAGCAACTGCGACAAGATGATGCATTGCTCCTTGAGGAGGAACGTCTCCAGGCTGCTGTACGAGCTGCTCGATACCAGCAAGCCTTGCGTCGCTATCATAGCCGCAAGGTCAGGGCCAGGAGTCTCGAGGAAGGCGACCTTGTTCTTCGGCGTGTTCAGTCCGCCAAGAATTCCAACAAGTTGACGCCGAGGTGGGAAGGCCCTTATCGGGTGAGGCAAGTCACAAGGCCCGGCGCTGTCCGCCTTGAGACCGAAGAAGGCTTACCGGTGAGCAACTCCTGGAACATAGAGCATCTTCACAAGTTTCACCCATAAGGCGCGGTTGCCGCGATCCGCTCCAGCAACCACCTTTTGCACAAGTCTTGCCGCTGTTGCATGTAAACCTTTGTACAAAGCCAGACGCAGATCCCGTGCATCAGTAAAGCTTTTGTGCTTCGCACTATTTGTCATTTCCATGCTTTTCTTTGTTATTTGCATGCATCATCTGACACCTTGTGCAACGCACATCCCCGGTAAGCACTAGCAAGCCATGAGGCCCTATACTTGTTTTTCCTCCTCTTTTTCTTTCCCTCTTAAGCAGAAGGAATATTCCTCGCGCACAAGTTTGCCGGGGGGG
>LR738713.1:617191347-617224896 GCA_902687465.1 Secale cereale
GGGGAGGGGAAGGAGATGGAGGCATGAACCAAGTACTGTTCAAGAAAGAGAAGCCTTGTCGGGGAGCAAGCAACCCATGAAAGCTAAGTTACCCAAGTTTGAGAAAGAGAAGCCTTGTCGGGGAGCAAGCAACCCATGAAAGCTAAGTTACCCAATTTGAGTATTTCAAACTTTTCAAATTTTTTAGTTGTCTTCCTTGAACAACCACACTTTGTATGGAAAACCTATGCGCGGAGGAACCTACCCGTGGCTAGCCGCACCCTTACTTTGTTTCGAGCATGGACTTAAGTGAGCTGCGACAAGTGTCGCGCCCTTACTTCGTTTTCGAGTTCGCTTAGCAACCTAAGTGTGCTGCGACTAGCTGCGGCAAGGTTTCTTGCCGGCGAAGGTATTGCCAGCAGGCTGCTAAGAGTCCAGCACTCAGCGCTCGTGGCAAGGGTCCTTTGCCGGCAAGTTCCCTAAAAACGTAGGGTGGAATGCGTACAAAGTGAAGGGACCAAAGCAAGGGAGATAACACTGCATTGGTTGCTCGAAATAAGATTGTATATTACAAAGATGACTTGCCGCAATACTAATAGATTCTTGTCCGTAACACGCTTTGCAGCAGCAAAGGAAGCAGAAAGAAAGGAATCTAATCTACGCGGTCGCCTTCACGCCTTGTGATCTTGCCCACCTTGGCGACGATGTGGGCAACCTGCGCCTTCAACGCCTCCTGATCAGCTTCGGGCGGCAAGGAGCGGAGGACATTGACGAGGTTGATGCCGGGGTTGCGGTAGACGATCTTCGACAAGACCCGCTCCATGGTGCCCATGCAGAGCCGACGCGCCTCGTCAGCCAGCTGCACGGGGATCTTCTCCCGCAGCCGCGCAAGCGCCGACGCAATTCCCCTGAAGAACAGACTCAACTTGGCGCTGTGGGGGAGACTCTCGTCCGGAGAGTACACGAGATGCTCCGCCCTCAGCGCCATCATCTCCATGTCGATATTGGCAGCGGAGGTGACCAGCTCATCAGTCCACTGCTCCACTGCCCGGTTGAAGTTGTTCGCCGAGACGGCGGCGCTCTCCACCAAGGCCCTTTCCTTGCGGAGTTCGTCCTTCAGCTTCGTCTCGCGGTCCCGGGCAGCGTCGAGCGAGTCAGTCAAGGTGGAAACCTTCAGCTCTAAGTCAGCGATGGAGTTCCTGGCGTCAGAGAGCTCTTTGCCCTTCTCGGAGAGACGTACCTGCAGCTCAGAGTTGGTGTGGGCATCTTTTTCCCGCTCCACGTTGAGTGCAGTGACCCTCTCCTCGCTCGCCTTCAGGTACAGCTCCTTCTGCGCCACCTTGGCCTCCAGGTCCTTCATGGCGGTCTCTGCGGCGGCTGCGGCGTTCCTCGCCTCCTTCAGAGCCCCGCCAATGGCCTGCTCCCGGGCGGCGAGGTCGTCCTCGTGGGCATCGAGGTCGACCTTCCGTTGGTTGAGTACTCCTTCCCGCCGAGACAGCTCCTCGGCGGCCAATCGTTGCTGCTCCTCGGCCTCAGCTTTTTCAAGGACGAAGGCTTGCTGCGCCCCGGCAAGCTCTTTACGCTCCTCCGCCAAGTTGCGGAGGGCCGCCTGGTTGGCGGCGCGGAGCTCCGCGGCGCGCTTCTCCAAGTCAGCTCCAGCCTTGGCAGCCAGAGCCTCCCGAGACTCCAACTTCGCCTGCCTGGCCCGATACAAGGCCAGGAGCCGACGAAGGAGTCTCTCCTCTTCGGGCTCGTCGCTGCTGCCGGGCTGTAATGCCCAGGATGGAGTTATACCTCCTACGTGTCGAGGCACGACTTAAAGGCATAAGTCCATCCTAGAATGATCTCAAGTTTGGTATCTTTGCACAACTCATGTAAAAGAGGGATTAAAATGCAAAAGGAGATAGTTGGCTTACACTCGCCACTTCACACAATACATTACATAAGCAATCATCATACAGAACATCACAACCCGACTACGGGTGAAGATCCAAAAGAAAGATACCAAAACAACATAAAGCCACAGGTCAGGAACGAATCCTAGTAGAAACCACTACTGAACATCGAAACGTCACAAGCAAACGGTCAAACTCTTCAACGAGCTCCTGGTGAAGCACTGAACCAGCTCCTGCATCAAACTCGGCTGAACCTGCAACTGGTGTGGTGAAGTAACTGTGAGCCACAAAGGACTCAGCAATCCCGTTCCCGGGTAACAAGACTATTTAAGCCTTGGGTGAGGATAAGGCTGAAGAAAGAACGAGAGGTGAAGGAACAAACAAGAGTCTGCAGCAGCAACTAGCACTAACTTACGTAATAGAGAGCGAGAAGAGAAGAGCATCGGTCGAAAGATGATCACGAAGTGATCCTAACTAAAGCCGGTCAAACATAACCCCACCGTGTTCAACTCCCGAATCCCTATTCGGAAATTGACAGTCACGGTACACACGCTGGTAGTGTATTAGTAACATTGTGTCAAGTTATCTACAACCGGAATTAACAAGCTCCCATCTGCCACATAACCGCGGGCACGGCTTTCGAAAGTTCAAACCCTGCAGGGGTGTTCCAACTTGGCCCATCACAAGCCCACGATCCGCGAAGTCGCAACTCCATAGGTGGGAAGACCCGAGTATTCTCGGAATCCCGTGCTCGAGTTAAACCGAACTAAGGTAAGGCTAATCCAGCAAATCCTCCCGGCGTGCCGACACCCTGATAGTAGCCGCGCGTATCTCGTCTCAGGCCACGACCGGATGGGTGATCCCACAGGTTTTTACCAAACCTTGAGTTTCCTCGAGGTGGCCCCGCGTAACCCCCGTTTCGGACCAACACTCATGTGGAGCACTGGCCCGGGGTTGTTGAATTAAAATAAAAGGGTTTATAACTCCCTATGCATGTTTAGTTTGTTATTATGCAAATAGTACCAATGTTGGGATTTGCTGGAAAAGACTTAGCACTTAGCGGTTTATCGAGGGGGTCCCATACACCCCAACCGTGTTAGGAACGCATAATCAAGGAACATAAAACCGGCTTATACGGATCCTAACGGCATGAGTGGAACAAAACACCAAGCAAAAGGCTTAGCCTTCCACCCTTGCCAATATATAGGTGATTCCAATTAAAGCATATATATTGTGTGATATAACCCAACCAAACTTCAACATGAAGCAAGCATCTTCACTTCACCTGCAACTAGCAACGCTATAAGAAGGGCTGAGCGAAGCGTACTTAGCCAAGCAACGGTTTGCATAGGTAGGGTGGTTAAACATGGCAATTGGTTACAAGTAGGAGGCTGACAAGAAGAACATGGGCATCGAGGCAAAACTATAGATCGAGACTACTAGCAATAGGCAAAGATAGTAATGTTATCGGGGTTCGGTCATCTTGCCTGAAGAGAAGTCGTTCGGATCGTAAGAAGGGTCCTCGTGCTCAACCTCGTTGGAAACCTCGTGCTCAACTTCGTACCCGGTCTCAGCTTCCGGCTCTAAACAAAACAATCACACCAAGCACCAATCAACAAGATGCAATGCGCACTCGAAAAACATGAATGCATGATGGATGCACTAAGGATGCACACGGAGCACAGAAAACATCACTCAAGCAAAACACCTCAAAACATGATAACAATCTGATACCAACTTGTAATGCCCAGGATGGGACTATACCTCCTACGTGTCGAGGCACGACTTAAAGGTATAAGCCCATCCTAGAATGATCTCAAGTTTGGTATCTTTGCACGACTCATGTAAAAGAGGGATTAAAATGCAAAAGGAGATAGTTGGCTTACACTCGCCACTTCACACAATACAATTCATAAGTAATACATCATTCAAAACATCACAACCCGACTACGGGTGAAGAACCAAAGAAAGATACCAAAACAACATAAAGCCACAGGTCAGGATCGAATCCTAGTAGAAACCACTACTGAACATCGAAACATCACAAGCAAACGGCCAAACTCTTCAACAAGCTCCTGGTGAAGAACTTGAACCAGCTCCTGCATCAAACTCGGCTGAACCTGCATCTGGTGTGGTGAAGTAACTGTGAGCCACAGAGGACTCAGCAATCCCGTTCCCGGGTAACAAGACTATTTAAGCCTTGGGTGAGGACAAGGCTGAAGAAAGAACGAGAGGTGAAGGAACAACAAGAGTCTGCAGTAGCAACTAGCACTAACTTACGCAAAAGAGAGCGAGAAGAGAAGTGCCTCGGTCGAAAGATGATCAAGAAGTGATCCTAACTAAAGCCGGTCAAACATAACCCCACCGTGTTCAACTCCCGAATCCCTATTCGGAAATTGACAGTCACGGTACACACGCAGGTAGTGTATTGAAACATTGTGTCAAGTTTTCTACAACCGGAATTAACAAGCTCCCATCTGCCACATAACCGCGGGCACGGCTTTCGAAAGTTCAAACCCTGCAGGGGTGTTCCAACTTGGCCCATCACAAGCCCACGATCCGCGAAGTCGCAACTCCATAGGTGGGAAGACCCGAGTATTCTCGGAATCCCGTGCTCAAGTTAAACCGAACTAAGGTAAGGCTAATCCAGCAAATCCTCCCGGCGTGTCGACACCCTGATAGTAGCCGCGCGTATCTAAGTCTCAGGACACGACCGGATGGGCAAAGCTACGGGTATACCAAATACCTCGGGTTGCCCCAAGGCGGCCCCGCAGGCTCCCCGTTTGGGACCAACACCATCAGCACTGGCCCCCCCTGCTATGTAGAAATAAAGGATCCTCGAGGGAGCGACCCTCTATGCAAATTTAATTAATTAATTAAGTTGTTATTATGAGGCAAATAGTACCAAATGTTGGGACTTGCTGGAAAAGACTTAGCACTTAGCGGTTTATCAAGGGGGTCCCATACACCACAACCGTGTTAGGAACGCAAAATCAAGGAACATAACACCGGTTTATACGGTTCCTAACGGCATGAGTGGAACAAAACACCAAGCAAAAGGCTTAGCCTTCCACCCTGCCAGTATATAGATGATTTCATTTTAAGCATTTATATAGTGTGATATAACCCAACCAAACTTCAACATGAAGCAAGCATCTTCAATCTTCACCTGCAACTAACAATGCTATAAGAGGGGTTGAGCGAAGCGTACTTAGCCAAGCAACGGTTTGCATAGGTAGGGTGGTTAAACAGGGCAATGGTTACAATAGGAGGCTGACAGGAAAACATGGGCATCGAGGCAAAACTATAGATCGTGACTTCTAGCAAGAGGCAAAAATAGTAATGGTATCCGGGTTCGGTCATCTTGCCTGGGATTCCACAGAGGGAGAAGAACAGATCCAAGAAGAAGACGGAGCAACAGTCGAGCGAATCCTCACAACTCCGGAACGAAACCGAAGCTAACAAGAGAAGCAACCGGAAAGAAAGAACAACACGGTAAACACACAAACATAAACATGGCATACAATGCACAAGCAAGCATGATGCATGTCCGGTTTAAATATGCATGGCATGGCAAAGTGCACAAACAAAACTACAAGTTAAGTGGAGCTCAATATGCAACGAGTTGCATATTGACGAAACACCACATTTAATTATTTAGTTGACTCTCGTTATTTACAAGACAAGGATAAATGTTTTTAACATGGCAAGAGGTGAAGCATAAAGAAACTACACTATTAAGACATTTTAAATGAGGCCGGAAAATAACAACAACATATCCGGAAAATCCCCATAAGCATGTTTAATAATTAAAAGCAACAACAATTAAACATTCAGGGTTGTTAACATGATGCGGAGGACATGATTAAGTTTATGCAATTTTTATTAAAAGGGTTGACTTAAGAGGAAGACATGAAGTGTTTGTCACCGTGGTGGAAATAAAGAGTGCCACGGCAACGATTCGAAAATGAAGCCACGGCAACATATGGGTTCCGGTATCTCGTTGAGAGACCGGTGCAAAAGGTGACGAAGCGAGTCAAACGAGATGATGGGGTGTTCCCGTTGCCGGGTTCCCACGAGTCGGCGACGAGGCAACCGAGGAACATGACAAAGGTCGGAACGGGCACGAAGCACAAGCGGGAAACATTTCATACAACACAAGCAAGCATCACACGGGTCACGTCTCGGGTTATACCTTCGAAGCGTGCGTTTCGGGGCGGTTCGAGACGTAGAGGAAGGAGTCGTTCACGTCGGAGAGGAAGTAGATGAAGTAGTGGTTCACATGGCGGTAGTTGTACTCGGGCGACGGTAGTGGTACTCGCGCCGTAGAGGTACTTGAGGGTGCCGACGGATCCGGGCGTCGGTAGTGGTACTTGTCGCGGTCGTCGTCGACGTAGGGGTACACGGGCGACGGTAGTCGTTCATGTAGTCGTTCTCGAGCTCGTAGTCGTTCGGTCATCGTTATGTAGTTGTACTCGGGTCGTAGAGGTACTTGAATCTTCGGTCTCGAGCCGTAGATGTACACGTTCCCTGTGAAGAACACAAGCAACCGAAACAACACAAAAACTACAGCACGTCTCGGGACGACGAGGCCAGGCAGCAGCAGTCTAGCACGGGTGACGAGGCGAGGACGCGGCCTCGAGGCACGGCAGCTCCTGGCCGCGGAACACGGCACGGGCGTGCTGAGATCGACGGGCTTCGGTCTTGCTGGAGTTGAAGACGGAGGGCACCGGCGCTGGCCTGGACGGAACCTGGCCGAGACGAGCGGAGGGAAGGGAGCGGGAGGAGAGGCCGCGGCCTGGGGCGGCGCGTGGGCGCGAGGAAGAGGCTGGGAACGGATTGGCGATGCGGGGCGGCACGGCAGCCGGGCGAGGGAGGCGCATCGGTCGAGCTGCTCCGGAGGGACCCTGGCGCGGCTGATGCGCGGCGAGAGGAGGGGCGGCCGCTCCACGAGGCGAGGAGGGAGCGCTCGTGCTGGGGCGGCGACGAAGGCGGACAGAGGGAGCAGCATGGGCGCATGAGGGCGAGGGGCCGCTCGGGCTGCGGCGCCTGCGCGACGGAGGGACCCGGGAGGAGGTCGGGCTGGAGGCGCGGCGCCGCTGAAGGGAGAGGCGGGCGAGGGGAAGGGGGTCGCGAGAGAGAGAGGAAGGCAAGAGTGCGAGGGGATCGGGGAAAACGAAGGGGACGAGGGGTTCGGTCGCTACGGGATTGAAGCTGGCGGCGGGGGTGGGAGCGACGGGAGAAGGGGGTGCCTCGCTAGGGTTGCGGGGTGGTCGGGCTGAGGCCTGGAGAGGTGTTGGGCCGGCTTAGGGAGGTGGAGCTGGGCCTGGTGAGGGAAGCTGAAGCCCAAGAGGCTGGGCCAAGAAGGGTGGTTGCTCTGTTGTTTAAAAGATTTAGCAGAAAACAAAGAGGGAAGAAAGAAAGAAGAGGGGGGTTAGGAGCCGAATTGCACAAGGGAATATTTTTCCCGGGCTCGTAAAAATGAGCACGACCGGAGAAAAAATACAAAAGGCCAGGACGGAAAATAATTCAAACATATTTGAATTTAATTCAAATAGGTTTGAACTAAGACGAGATTATTGAAGTGTCCAAAAATGTTCAAATTTTTGGAGGAACCTCGAAACAACGGAAAGAATTATTTGGCAAGGTTTTGAAGTAGAAACTTGAAGTGAAATAAACATGGGGAATTTGCAAGTGTGTTGGGGTAATTCCAACAATGGAATATTTATTTATAATAGCACCATAATATTTGGAGGATATGTTATAAAGAGAAGTCACCTTCCCTCGATTTAAATGGACCGAAGGTCCACATGATTTATATAAGTTGAGATGCAAAGATTAAAATATGACATGATGGCATGATGACATGATGCAATGCAAAAAAAATAAATAACACAAGCAAAAGAAACACGGGCAACCCGGAACATCTGGAACCTTCTGGAATCTTCTGGGACGTCAGTCTCGGGCGTCACAACTCTCCCACACTAACAGAGGATCTCGACCCGAGATCCTAGAGATATCACCGGGTAACAATGGAAGAGGAAGAGGTAAAACAAAGTTGCTTCTTCGACAGACGAGTGAAACCAGGAACCTTGAGAGGTTAAACAAGTTGAAAGAAAGAAAGCAACGGAGATGAACGAAGTTAGGAGCACTCCGGTAAGCAGGAGGAACAAGGAACATAACAAGAACCTTGTGGGTTGAAAGACATGAAACAGAGCTCACGAACGAAAAGAATATGAAACCAGAACGATATAGCCAAGGAATAAGAATGACAGAATTCGGACAGCACTCCGTCTGAAAATTGAAAGAATTAACAAGAACTAGCCAAGTTGGGAAGATACTTGATAAAAACAACAACATATTGCCTCCGAAACAATTGAGAGAATGGCACAAGGGGTAAGAAAGATTCAGACAGCACTCCGGTTAAAAGATAGGCAAAACTTGATAAGATGACGGAACTAGAATGAAGAATACAACACTCCTGTTAAAGATAAGCAAGGAAAGAACATGATCTTGATAAAAACGAGATGATGGTTAAAGAGAGCAATATCACAAGGCCTCCGGAATGAAAGAATAGCATATAGTTCAATGAAAGAAATGAACGGAGAAGAAAAAAGACAACTTCTCCCACAATTGAATTAGGAAAACCTCCTTACAAAGAAGGGTTGAAGGGATTCGTTGGAAGAATCAACAACGAAAGAATAAGCTTGAAGTGGGCTTATGGAAAATATCTCAAAATTATGAGGTGACAACCAGCCACTGACGGAAACAATTGATTTGATTGAGATCAGCAAGGAGACGAAAGAGTTATCTCAGCAGAATGATAAATGAAGAACTTGGGTCATTTATTAGCACCACAATTAGCAACAATCCTTAGGGAAAGCTTTAGGTGAAATATAACCCAAGATAACTCCAATGAATAAATTGAAGGGTTGGAAAGATCTCTTGAACAACGAAAAATGATGGTTTTAAATATCTCAATCTTGACAACTTGTGAATCATGAAACATGGAGGAAAAATTATCAAGAATGACATAACACCACCTGAAAAAACAAGGTAGAAAGAATTGCAATTGGAAAGCATGATGAAGAATGCTTGAGTTCCAACAAGAATCTTGATGAAGACTTTGAGGATGAATTAAATGAATGATGAACCACCATGAGAACTCCGGTAATGAAAGCATGAGAAGTGAAAGATGAAAAGAATAAGATTCAAGGCCTGCGATGAATTAGATGGAGGTTTGAAATGATATAATTGAAATAACTTGGAGCTCCGGAAACAAGATGAACAACTTAGAACCGAGAATATGATATGATGAACAAGCTCCAGACAACAGAATTAAATCACCTGGAAGGAATAAGAATAAGAATTATGTCATGCATAACCTTCACCAATTTAAATTGATGACAACCAAAGGATTTGGCATACTACTTATTCTCATTGCAAAGAATTAAAGAGAGATCTAGCACAAACTCGGATTCAACGAACCACCGGTAGGATTATGAAAAGAACAAATGAATTAACACGATAACAACGGAAGGGTAAACTTGAAAGAACCACCGTAAGAATATTGAGACGAACGAAGAGACATCAATGAAGAATAGTTGGAGGTTGAAGTTGAAAACTGAGAACGAAGAAGTATTCTGAAATGATGGCCTTCGGAGGATCACAAAGAAAAGAATTCATGAAATGCTCTGAAGGGGCATGAAAACAATTCCCACAATCGAAAACAATTATGAGGATGGCATGAAGCTAGAACAACAACTCTTGAGAGAACGGGCCAAGATTAAGAGAAACACTTCTCCGGTCTTCAAATGTTGAAAGTGAAGACAAGAAATGCCATAAGAATTGTTGAGCACTCCGGAATGAAGAATTAAAAAGGTAGAACCAACGATGAAAAAGAATTTGAAAGCGATCTTGGAGAAGGCATGTGACTGATGGAGATCATTCTTACGTCACACTTTCAAAAGAATTTAAGTATAACTCCAGAAAAAATAGAAGAGTCAGGTAAGATCCTGGGAAAAGACCTGTGGGTTAAGGCCCACTCAAAAGAAATCACCGTTGAAAAAGATAGCTGAAGAGATATTGCACCGGTTGAATTAAAAGGCTTGAATAAGATGACAATGCTCAAAATAGCTCAGAATAGTTTGAACGGATTAAGAATGGAATTATGAATCTTCAGCACTCCGGATATGAATAGCAAGAGGAGAATGATTAATTGGTGCACCGGAATAAGAAAGAATTGTGAAAAGAGGAAAAGGATAAGATCAACACCGAAATCTTGAATTACATCCACCGGAAGAATTATGAAAACAAAAGAATGATGAACTTGAAGCTCTTGAGCATCTTCACGATAAGCACCGGATAAGAACATTGAAGGAAAAGAATGAAGAAACATCACATGAATAAAATGGATATTTCATCTGAGATTTCTTGCTCCGAGAAGAAGAAGGGTGGGAGGGTGGGAAAACAAAGACATCTTGGGACGAACAAAATGGACACCGGTTGAAAAGAATTAACATGATGATCTTGATGGTCAAGAAGAATTAGGACTCCCATAGAAATATGAGAACACCGATAAGGAGGTATGGAATCAACATTTGACATTGAAGCAACTCGAATACCAGAATCAAAACAAAAACAAAGGATAGATATGTAGCAACAGAATCTTCACAATATCATCCGAACAGAGAATTGAACGAATGAATTCCGCAGGTACATCAACTGGTCGAGAAGCCACTTGGAGAACAAAAAGTAAATAAAAAGGAACAAGGATCAGATAGAACAAATACAAGATAGAAGTTTCGTTCTAACATCTTTGTGCTGAAAGCTCATGGAACGTGTTACAAAAGGGTTTTGTCATCCCCGGATCAGCATAGCCAAGGACCCTTTAAGATGCAACTCCCGATCAGAACAAGTCCATAAAACCACTTCACTCAATGTAGAACCCCAAACTTCATATCGAGCATCCGTTGGAAGAATGCCTAGAACTACTAGATGAACCCACCTATAGATTTCCGAAAGTTTCCAGTTATGCAATCAGGTGTTGGGGATACACGGGAAGCACCGCGCAATCAACTCTAAACCTACATCCAGGTGTATCCATCCTTCAACACATAACGAGTCTTTCTCGGAAACTGTTTACCTCGGACCTTCGAAAAGCATCCACTATAACAAGCTATGGCAATACTCTCGAACTACCTCCCCAGTACTGGGTGATGTCGGGGTTATCTTGCCACTGGCCGTATAGGAGAGATTTTCGATGTCGGCCGTCTTAAGTATTTAGTACTGTCGCGATATGCTTGTGTCAATGATACCCCGAAGCTCAACTCCTCGGTAACAGGAGGCATCGAGAACAATATCCTTGTCACAAGAACATCGAAACAATCCCAGAATACTCGCGGGATCCTAAAAAAAATTTGGTGCAATTTTTGAAAGTAGAAGAGAAAAGAGTAATCGTCAGGAGTCCTCACCAGAGAGAAAGGGGATGAGAAGCAAAGAAATCCTACTCTCCGATATAAATATAGGACTCAAAACATTTTCAGTGTGTGCCTAGACTCAACCGTCAACGATTCGATCAATCAGTGGGGGCTTCTAGGTCGGAGAAGGCTCTGATACCAACTTGTAATGCCCAGGATGGAGTTATACCTCCTACGTGTCGAGGCACGACTTAAAGGCATAAGTCCATCCTAGAATGATCTCAAGTTTGGTATCTTTGCACAACTCATGTAAAAGAGGGATTAAAATGCAAAAGGAGATAGTTGGCTTACACTCGCCACTTCACACAATACATTACATAAGCAATCATCATACAGAACATCACAACCCGACTACGGGTGAAGATCCAAAAGAAAGATACCAAAACAACATAAAGCCACAGGTCAGGAACGAATCCTAGTAGAAACCACTACTGAACATCGAAACGTCACAAGCAAACGGTCAAACTCTTCAACGAGCTCCTGGTGAAGCACTGAACCAGCTCCTGCATCAAACTCGGCTGAACCTGCAACTGGTGTGGTGAAGTAACTGTGAGCCACAGAGGACTCAGCAATCCCGTTCCCGGGTAACAAGACTATTTAAGCCTTGGGTGAGGATAAGGCTGAAGAAAGAACGAGAGGTGAAGGAACAAACAAGAGTCTGCAGCAGCAACTAGCACTAACTTACGTAATAGAGAGCGAGAAGAGAAGAGCATCGGTCGAAAGATGATCACGAAGTGATCCTAACTAAAGCCGGTCAAACATAACCCCACCGTGTTCAACTCCCGAATCCCTATTCGGAAATTGACAGTCACGGTACACACGCTGGTAGTGTATTAGTAACATTGTGTCAAGTTATCTACAACCGGAATTAACAAGCTCCCATCTGCCACATAACCGCGGGCACGACTTTCGAAAGTTCAAACCCTGCAGGGGTGTTCCAACTTGGCCCATCACAAGCCCACGATCCGCGAAGTCGCAACTCCATAGGTGGGAAGACCCGAGTATTCTCGGAATCCCGTGCTCAAGTTAAACCGAACTAAGGTAAGGCTAATCCAGCAAATCCTCCCGGCGTGTCGACACCCTGATAGTAGCCGCGCGTATCTAAGTCTCAGGACACGACCGGATGGGCAAAGCTACGGGTATACCAAATACCTCGGGTTGCCCCAAGGCGGCCCCGCAGGCTCCCCGTTTGGGACCAACACCATCAGCACTGGCCCCCCCTGCTATGTAGAAATAAAGGATCCTCGAGGGAGCGACCCTCTATGCAAATTTAATTAATTAATTAAGTTGTTATTATGAGGCAAATAGTACCAAATGTTGGGACTTGCTGGAAAAGACTTAGCACTTAGCGGTTTATCAAGGGGGTCCCATACACCCCAACCGTGTTAGGAACGCAAAATCAAGGAACATAACACCGGTTTATACGGTTCCTAACGGCATGAGTGGAACAAAGCACCAAGCAAAAGGCTTAGCCTTCCACCCTGCCAGTATATAGATGATTTCATTTTAAGCATTTATATAGTGTGATATAACCCAACCAAACTTCAACATGAAGCAAGCATCTTCAATCTTCACCTGCAACTAACAATGCTATAAGAGGGGTTGAGCGAAGCGTACTTAGCCAAGCAACGGTTTGCGTAGGTAGGGTGGTTAAACAGGGCAATGGTTACAATAGGAGGCTGACAGGAAAACATGGGCATCGAGGCAAAACTATAGATCGTGACTTCTAGCAAGAGGCAAAAATAGTAATGGTATCCGGGTTCGGTCATCTTGCCTGGGATTCCACAGAGGGAGAAGAACAGATCCAAGAAGAAGACGGAGCAACAGTCGAGCGGATCCTCACAACTCCGGAACGAAACCGAAGCTAACAAGAGAAGCAACCGGAAAGAAAGAACAACACGGTAAACACACAAACATAAACATGGCATACAATGCACAAGCAAGCATGATGCATGTCCGGTTTAAATATGCATGGCATGGCAAAGTGCACAAACAAAACTACAAGTTAAGTGGAGCTCAATATGCAACGAGTTGCATATTGACGAAACACCACATTTAATTATTTAGTTGACTCTCGTTATTTACAAGACAAGGATAAATGTTTTTAACATGGCAAGAGGTGAAGCATAAAGAAACTACACTATTAAGACATTTTAAATGAGGCCGGAAAATAACAACAACATATCCGGAAAATCCCCATAAGCATGTTTAATAATTAAAAGCAACAACAATTAAACATTCAGGGTTGTTAACATGATGCGGATGACATGATTAAGTTTATGCAATTTTTATTAAAAGGGTTGACTTAAGAGGAAGACATGAAGTGTTTGTCACCGTGGTGGAAAGAAAGAGTGCCATGGCAACGATTCGAAAATGAAGCCACGGCAACATATCGGTTCCGGTATCTCGTTGAGAGACCGGTGCAAAAGGTGACGAAGCGAGTCAAACGAGATGATGGGGTGTTCCCGTTGCCGGGTTCCCACGAGTCGGCGACGAGGCAACCGAGGAACATGACAAAGGTCGGAACGGGCACGAAGCACAAGCGGGAAACATTTCATACAACACAAGCAAGCATCACACGGGTCACGTCTCGGGTTATACCTTCGAAGCGTGCGTTTCGGGGCGGTTCGAGACGTAGAGGAAGGAGTCGTTCACGTCGGAGAGGAAGTAGATGAAGTAGTGGTTCACATGGCGGTAGTTGTACTCGGGCGACGGTAGTGGTACTCGCGCCGTAGAGGTACTTGAGGGTGCCGACGGATCCGGGCGTCGGTAGTGGTACTTGTCGCGGTCGTCGTCGACGTAGGGGTACACGGGCGACGGTAGTCGTTCATGTAGTCGTTCTCGAGCTCGTAGTCGTTCGGTCATCGTTATGTAGTTGTACTCGGGTCGTAGAGGTACTTGAATCTTCGGTCTCGAGCCGTAGATGTACACGTTCCCTGTGAAGAACACAAGCAACCGAAACAACACAAAAACTACAGCACGTCTCGGGACGACGAGGCCAGGCAGCAGCAGTCTAGCACGGGTGACGAGGCGAGGACGCGGCCTCGAGGCACGGCAGCTCCTGGCCGCGGAACACGGCACGGGCGTGCTGAGATCGACGGGCTTCGGTCTTGCTGGAGTTGAAGACGGAGGGCACCGGCGCTGGCCTGGACGGAACCTGGCCGAGACGAGCGGAGGGAAGGGAGCGGGAGGAGAGGCCGCGGCCTGGGGCGGCGCGTGGGCGCGAGGAAGAGGCTGGGAACGGATTGGCGATGCGGGGCGGCACGGCAGCCGGGCGAGGGAGGCGCATCGGTCGAGCTGCTCCGGAGGGACCCTGGCGCGGCTGATGCGCGGCGAGAGGAGGGGCGGCCGCTCCACGAGGCGAGGAGGGAGCGCTCGTGCTGGGGCGGCGACGAAGGCGGACAGAGGGAGCAGCACGGGCGCATGAGGGCGAGGGGCCGCTCGGGCTGCGGCGCCTGCGCGACGGAGGGACCCGGGAGGAGGTCGGGCTGGAGGCGCGGCGCTGCTGAAGGGAGAGGCGGGCGAGGGGAAGGGGGTCGCGAGAGAGAGAGGGAGGCAAGAGTGCGAGGGGATCGGGGAAAACGAAGGGGACGAGGGGTTCGGTCGCTACGGGATTGAAGCTGGCGGCGGGGGTGGGAGCGACGGGAGAAGGGGGTGCCTCGCTAGGGTTGCGGGGTGGTCGGGCTGAGGCCTGGAGAGGTGTTGGGCCGGCTTAAGGAGGTGGAGCTGGGCCTGGTGAGGGAAGCTGAAGCCTAAGAGGCTGGGCCAAGAAGGGTGGTTGCTCTGTTGTTTAAAAGATTTAGCAGAAAACAAAGAGGGAAGAAAGAAAGAAGAGGGGGGTTAGGAGCCGAATTGCACAAGGGAATATTTTTCCCGGGCTCGTAAAAATGAGCACGACCGGAGAAAAAATACAAAAGGCCAGGACGGAAAATAATTCAAACATATTTGAATTTAATTCAAATAGGTTTGAACTAAGACGAGATTATTGAAGTGTCCAAAAATGTTCAAATTTTTGGAGGAACCTCGAAACAACGGAAATAATTATTGGGCAAGGTTTTGAAGTAGAAACTTGAAGTGAAATAAACATGGGGAATTTGCAAGTGTGTTGGGGTAATTCCTACAATGGAATATTTATTTATAATAGCTCCATAATATTTGGAGGATATGTTATAAAGAGAAGTCACCTTCCCTCGATTTAAATGGACCGAAGGTCCACACGATTTATATAAGTTGAGATGCAAAGATTAAAATATGACATGATGGCATGATGACATGATGCAATGCAAAATAAATAAATAACACAAGCAAAAGAAACACGGGCAACCCAGAACATCTGGAACCTTCTGGAATCTTCTGGGACGTCAGTCTCGGGCGTCACACGGGCGCTTCAACAACCTTCAATCCGGCGGAGGCGAGGACCTCTCCGTCAAAGGTCTCTCCCTCCGCAGGTGCCCGAGACGAGGACGCCCACGGGACTTGAATAAAGACCCCGTTGGCGGCCTCCAAGTAGACGCCCGACCGGTCCGCGGAGGCGGAGGGGTCGGCAGCCGGTGCAGCGTCCGGCGCTCCTGCAGCCTCCGGGCCAGCGGTATGGTCGCCGGTCCCTTCCCCAGCCGCGGCATCGGCGGTTGGGGCGGTCTCCTCGACGACCGGCTCGTCAGCTCCAGCCACCTCCTCGGCGGTAGTGGCGTTGCCGCCGTCGCCATGCACGCCCTCCTCGCCGGTGGTCTCCGTTTCCATCCGCTCCGGTGCAGGAGGATCTAGCAGAAGAAAAAGAAAAGAAAGAATCAAGCAAATATCCAAAAAAGACAAATCCAAGAAGAAGAAGTTGCAAGGTTTACCTTCGCGGATCTCTTCGACGACGGGGTCCCTCGCCGGGGAATTCTCCCTTGGCGGCGGAGTAGTGGCCCCTGCTGGCGGAGGGCCGCCTGTGCCCTCCCTTGGCGGGGTACTCACCCTTGTCGGGCTGCTCACCCTTGGCGGGGTACTCGCCCTTGGCGGAGTGCCCGTCCTTGGCGGAGCGTTCTCCCTTGCCGGGGAGTTCATCCTTGGCGGGGAGGGTGGAGCAAGTGGCTCGTCGGGGGCGACCTCCTGGCGCTCCTGCGGCTGCGGCTCCACTTCTGCACAAGATAACAAGACATCAATCAAGATGATAACCTCAAGCGCACCCGTCAAGCAGAAAGATAAATACCAGACTTACGCTGGGGGCTGCGCTGGGGGCTGCTCCTCGGAGCAGCAGGCTGGTCCGGCAAGTCTGCCGCTGGCGCATCCTCCGTCGCTGCGGCAGGCTCGTCGTCTTCGATGGTGACCACGGGGATCTTGGCCCTCTTCGCCATCCGCTGGGTCAAGGTCCTGGAAACAAAAGCAAGATCAGAACCAAGCAAGGAAAATCAAGACAAAATCGAAGAAACTAAAAGAATTGCAAGTAATTACTCCTCTTCTTCTTCGTCGGAACTGAGGGCGGAGAAGTCAAACTCCGCCTGGTGCGCTTCCGCGCGAGGAGCAGGAGGAGAAGGCTCCCTCGGGCGCTTGGCGGTCTCCGGGGTTGTGGGCTGTGAAGACCCGGCCCCCGTTGTCGCCAAGGACCGAGGGGCAGAAGGAGCACCCGTTCCGCTCCGGGAAGATCCTCCTCCGCTTGGCGCTCGAGCACGGGGCGCCTCCTTGACGACTTCGCTCGTCTTGGTGGCGCGCGTCGCACGGTGCGTCGGCTGCTGCCGAGGCGCCTGTGGCCTCGCCGTCTCAGTTGCCTTGCGGAGGCGCTTCTTCGGTTGCTGCGAAGGGCTTGGCGGAGGCGGGGAGTTCTCCGAGGATGAGGAGGCATCGTCGTCAAGATTCAGAGATCCACCAGAGTCTCCATCGAAATCTCCAGCCCCGGCATCCTCCTCCTCCTCGGCAGGCCCGCTGGACTCAGTGCCATGCCCGGCGGCCTCGCTCCCCCCGGCAACCTCGCTCGTCCCGGCAAGCTTCACGGAAGGCTCCCCGGCAAACTCCTCGGGCGCAATCTTCAGCAGCTTGAGGATTTCCGCCTCCTTTGCTTGACTCACTGCGTCCGCGGCCTGTGCCTCGTCCATAGTGTATCCAAAGTCGCCCGCAGCCGCAGCTGCGGCGGCCTCCTCCATCCTGGAGGCAATGTAAGCTACATCCCGGTCAGTAGTATCCCGGGTGAGGCCCTTCCTCTCCTCGGCGTTGCGGGGCTTCTCGACCAAGTTGTCGAAGAAGGTCAGCACGGTCTCCGGTGAAGGCTCCAGCCAAGTGGGGACGACGCCATGGGAGTCGCACTCGGGCATCATCGCGCGTATGGAATCGCGGGCAGTGCTGTTGCACAGCGGCACCACTCCCCGGGAAGGTTTGAACCACTCCGGGTGGGCGGGGTCATGCTTGAAGAGCTCCCGAACCATCCCCTTCAACTCCAAGGCGGTGAAGTTGTAGTTCAATCCAGGGCGCAGCCTCATGATGTCTGCCGCATTGCCGAATTCCCAGGCGGGCCTCTTCCTTTCTTGTAAAGGGGCGATGCGGCGGCGGAGGAAATCTGCTCCAACTTCTCCAATAGTCAGATTGGCAACCCGGAGACGAATGATCCTAATGAGGGCGATCTGAAGCTTGCTGTCCTCCGGGGCCAATTCACTCCAATCCCTGCCGCGCACTATGGCAGTCTGGCGCGGCGAGGTAAAGGGCTCAGGATTAGCTTCCAGCACCCAGCACCAATCGGCTCTCCACTCCTCCCACTTGCCGCGGAGCTCTCCCTTCAAGTACTCGTCCTTCTTGTTCAGCCTGAAGATCCAGGAGATGCCGCCAGAGAGGGGAGCACCAGACTCTACTCTAGGCATGAAGAAGTGGCGGAAAAGAGCTACATTTGGATGAACCCCAACATAGTTTTCGCACAGATGTGCGAAAACGGCCATCGTAAGGATGGCGTTGGGGGTGAAATCTAGGAGGTGGAGGCCATATGTATTCATTACATCACAAAAGAACTCCGAGAACGGAGGACACAGACCACAATGGAAGAATGCGGCAAAGAAAAAGTATCCGCCGGGGAACATGTCAGCGGCGACGGCGGGGAGGACTCTGGTGCGGGGATGAGCTTTGGTCTCCCTCGCCCAGAACAAATAGTATTTGTCCCGCAGCTCCCTCGCGCCAAGCCTCGGCGCGAAGACCACGCACTTCTTCCGCAGGGCTGCCAGCTTCGCCGCCTGCTCGGACTTCTCCTTCTTGGCCTTGTCACTCTTCGCTTGTCGCTCTTCGGAGCCATGGCGGGGGCGGCGAGGAAAGAGTCGAGGAGGTCGACGGTGCCGCGGATGCGGGAGACGGCGGAGGAAGGGAGGGGCTTGGCTCTCTGTCGACCTTTGGGAGGCGGAGGGCGACGGGGGTTTCTGGAGAATCAAGGCGCAATGAAGACGATGGAGGGGAACTGCCCCTGCTTCCTCTGCTTTTAAGGGGGAAGTGGGGGGACGTTCCGCATTTCCCATTAAAGAACAGGCCACGATCTCTCCCACGAAGCCGCAATCGACGCGTGCCGTTAGGGAGGGATGCGGCGGATACGGAAGGGGAAACGGCTCGCCGTGGGCCGCGTGTGCCCGTGCACTGTCTTGGGCCTGGCCCAACAGCGCTCGGCACCGTGTGTGGCCCAGGCCCGGGGGCTCCTGTCGGTGTACTAAGATAGGGGTACCTTCGTACCCCAACTTGTGCACGGGCAGTAGCAGCTTCCCATGGCAGGGCTTACCACGTGCTCGCCAAGAACCGTTCTAGTCCCTATGAAGCCATTCAAGAACAAAGTATACAAGTCAGAAGATCAAGGCCCCGGCAAGAGGAGCTTGCCGGGAAGGCCGCACCAGGCTCAAGGTTATCACTTTAGCACAAGACCCTGGCAAGAGGAGCTTGCCAGGAAGGCCAAGGAACACATACCCTAAGAGATGTCTCGGCACATCATGCGCCCCGGCAGGACCCGGAGAGCGACAAGCTTCCGGGCCCGGCAAGATCACGACCCCGGCAAGGTGCTTGCCGGGGAAACCGACGCTGTGTGCCCGCGCTCCAGCTCATCTGCCCACGCGTCGCCCTGGGGCCCTTCCAGGGATGCGTGGCAGACGGCTGTGCAGCCCGGGGCACACGGTGGCAAGCCACGGTGACGAGGCTACCGCCGTGGCGAACGGAGAAGCATGGACGGACGCTTTTGGGGGCGACGACGACGGGCATTTAATGCCCTTGTCCCCCACTGTCAAAGTTAGGTGAAGACCACTGTTCATCCATTGTTCATGCACTATTCACGCACTGTTACAACTACCACCAAATTTACACTTTTACCCTCCTCTACGTTGACACCTGTCGGTGACCCCTTTGAGCTATAAAAGGAGGCCCATGCCCAACGTAGAGGAGGTTCGAAACCTAGTTCACTCTCTCTCGCTCGGTGTAGCTAGTACTGTAGATCTTCAAGCTCCCGAGCCCAAGAACTCAATACAACCTAAGCAGGAGTAGGGTTTTACGCGTCCGCGCGGCCCGAACCTGGGTAAAACTGCCCGCGTGTGCCCCTCGATCTGCTCTCCGTGCTCCCTCCGCTCCCTTACCGCAACGTAGAAGGGGCTCCGGTCCCATAGGTGCTCGTGGGAGGACAGTTTCCCCCGACATTCGGCGAAGAGATGTTAAATGGCAAATGATATGGATGGCAAAACAAAGTAATATAAATCTGTAATAAAAAGTGCAGCAAGCAAACAAGTGGTAAACATGAGCACAAATGGTATTGCAATGGTGGAAACAAGGCCTAGGCTTCATACTTTCACTAGTGGCAACTCCCAACAACATTAACATAATCGAATCACATGATATTTCCCATAAAACATGCACAGGGGACACACTCGGAGGTCATTCCTTTGTGGTCAAGAGAGGACGAGAATTATGTTGGGCTACAAAAGCACACCTCAAAGTTCGTAGTTCTCAATCTAAGGATTTCCCAATGTCACCGCGGCCATCCAAAGAGAGTCCCACAATCACCACAACATATCTAAAGGATAGTCAAAGACAAGCACCGAGAGACTCTCAATCTTCAATCAACACACAAGAGAGGAAATCACTCATGAAAATATTTTTCTAATCCATGTCCAATAGACCGCTGTCACCATGGTCTCGGGGATTATACTAGATAAGGACAAGTGAGTACATCAATGCAATACATAGAGGAAGGGGAAACATCATGGGATCACCCTAGATTAACATAGCCTATGATCACAACGAAGATCACATCATGGGAGAGAGAATTGACCACATAGCTACTGGTAGAAACCTCAGCCCCGAGGAGGAACTACTCCCGCATCATGGAGGGAGGAAGCAACGTCGATGGAGATGAATCCGGGGGCACTTCCCCGTCCCGGCAGGGTGCCGGCATAGGAATTCTGGTCCCCCGAAGCTTGATGGCGATGGTGGCAGAGATCGGAATTGCGTCTGGAGAAAAGGGGTCTGGAATCAAGGTTTCCTCGACGGGTGTTAAATATATGCCAAAGGGGGTCGCCAGGGGAGCTACGTGGGGCCCAGGCGGCCTGGCCAGGCGGCCAGGGGTGGGGCCGCCTGGGCAGGGCGCCTGGAGCCCCTCTGGCCCCCTCCGGCCCTACTTTTGCCGCATGGAAGCTTCCGGAACGCTGATTTTTTATATAATTTTTCTGGGATTTTTCTGGCAGTTTACGTAATGGGAAAACCTGAAATACAAAAACAGCAGAAAACAGAAACTGGCACTGGGGTGCACTGAGTTAATAGGTTAGTCCAAATATGATCAAAAGTGTATGGAAGTGTATAAATATCATAGCAATATCACACAAAAGAGGCATGGAGCAAGCAGAAATTATAGATACGTTTTGGACGTATCAACATCCCCAAGCTTAATTCCTGCTCGTCCTTGAGTAGGTAAATGATAACAAGCATAATTTCTGTGGTGACATGCTATTAACCATATAAGGACTTTTCACAGTCACATGACAAATGCTTACTGAGATAATGAATCTATAGTAATTAAGTTGCCTCATGAGAAAATCGCAAAGAACTGAAAGTTTTACAATATGATATTGAAACACTCAATAGATTTGTAGTGAGCATGGTGTGCAAATATGATAAAGTGGTACCTCGCTTGCCCCCTTTAGTGAAGCAAAACATAAATGCAGGGGCACCTCCAAGGTTTAAGTGACGACTAGATACAATGATTTCAGAATAAACGATATCATAATCATGCAAAAACAATGGTACTTTGGGACAATGCACATTACACTCAGAATGACAATCATGCTCTCAATAGTTGGTGCTTTAAAGAAGGTGGATACTCTCGAACCGTGGCTTTTGTTGGCAAGGTTGAAAACCCGTGGTCGGAAACAAAAACTAAACATGTACCAGAGCTCTTGGTTTTAAAAACAGAGGTAATTTTTTTAGAATATGCATATTTCGTCAACGAATGCTAGTAGATAACTCAATTACTTCTTGAGATGGAAAAGTTTCGAGGAATTGCTCCCGAATGAGGACGATCACATCCTCTTAATCTCCTTTGTTTATCACTGCCAAAGTTTTCTGATTTCTCATGAACAAAGCGTGAAGGAGGGTTTGTTTCTTTATATTTTTTTTTAATGAGCCGGGCGCACTCTATGCCAGTTCCTTCTCGTATTATGGGTTTGCACATTAGACATGCAATCCCGGGGTGAAGCTTGTCCAACTTAAAAAGATCATGAATTAACTACTACTTCCTCATGAGCTAAAACAGAGGCACAAAAGAGAAATGCTTTTTTGAATAATTTCAAGATGGTACATGAAAGTCTTCGTTAGGAATGGCAGGTAAATACCATGTATAGGAAGGTATGGTGGACTCATATGGCATAACTGGTTTAAAGGATTTGGATGCACAAGCAGTCAGTCCGCTTAGTACAGGTGGAGGTTAGCAAAAGACTGGGAGCGACCAACTAAGAGAGCAATGACGGTCATAATCATGCAGAGCGACAAAGCAACATTGAATCAGGCATGTAAGTTATATCGCTACTCAGAAATTAAAGATCATCAAGGCTTGACAGACTTTCTTTACAGTCTTAAATATGCATGAGAATACGCCGAGTCAATCAAAATAAATTCTCGAAGGAAGATATCACTAAACCATACCACATCATAGGCAAACAAATCATGTTGGTACTCCAATAACACATTGGGAACCCCCCAGCTCTTTGAGACTAACCATAAGAAAACATGAACTACTAAGCACCATTATGCACGTAGCATTTTTATCATAGACATATCAACCAATGCAATAGAAGCAAACTCTCTTAATAAGATAAGCATGATAAATAAAGAGAGTTCAAGCGACCAACTAAACAAAAGCTCTTTAAAAAGATAAGCATGAAACTAAGAGCTAAGCATGACAGTAGCTATTGAAAGACCAAGAACATACACAACAAAGATAAACATGAAAATTCTATGTTGTGTTCTAGGTTGAAGCGGAGCGTGTTTCTCTCCCACACAAAGAAAGCTGAGTTCCAACTCGTTATGAAAAGCTAAAGAAAACTAAAAAGGAAAACTAAAAGCAAGACGTTCCAAGCATAGCACATAACACATGAAGTGATAAAAATATAGTGGAACGAAAGACGAACTGATAATGTTGATGGAGAAGGGGATGCACGGGGGCATCCCCATGCTTAGACGCTTGAGTCTTCTTGAATATTTCTTGGGGGTGCATGGGGGCATCCCCAAGCTTGAGCGTTTGACACTCCTGAATCTTTTTATCATCTTCCCTCGCGCACTTGAAAACTCCCTTCATACATAACTCATCATAATCTGATTAGCGAGGTTAGTACCCTAAATAAAATAATTGTTCCTTGCTGGAAATGAAGATATTCTTGAAGGTCTACTGTTTCTCCAGATTGCCAAAAGGTTTTTGCAAAGAAAAATCAAGCTCAAGATTTGCAAAATGAAGAAAAGGCAAAACAGGACAGAATCTGTGAAAAACAGACCAGCAGGTAGTAAATGATTTTTCCGGGGCACTTCTGCAACTCTAATAAAAAAACTCAGAACAGACGCCCGAAAGAAAATTGTATAGAGCATGCTGTCGAAAAAATTCAGACCAAAAAGATGATCTGGTGATTTTATACGAATTTTTCTGTCCAAGGACAGAATCTGTTTCCTGGACAGCACGTCAGAACTTTTGAACTTTCTTGCAATCAGAGGCTAAACTTGGCACAAAGCTGAAAAATAAAGATACAATGATGTTGCTACAGTAGTAACAAACATCAAGACCACTAAAAACTGAAAGAACAAACTGAAGGTAAAGATAACAAGGGTTGTCTCCCTAGAGCTCTTTCTTTATAGCCATAAAGATAGGCTTAAGACTTTAATGATGCTCTCGTAGGAATAAGAGCTGAAGAACAAAAGAGAGCATCAAGAAGCAAATACCAAATATATTTAAGCCTAACATGCTTCCTATGCAAAGGAATATTGTAATAGAATAATTCATTGAAGCACAAAGCAACTAGCATAGGAAGGCAAAACAAGCATAACTTCAAAATATTCACCATAAAGAGACGAAACTTCTTATTATTAAGATATTTAGAACCAAGTCTCCCTCTCTCATTATAAATTTCAGTGGCATCATGGATGAACTCAACAATATAAGCATCACATAAAGCATTGTTACCATGATCCACATGCAAAAAGGTACTCTTACTCTCCACATAAGCATAATCTTTCTCATTGGTAATAGTGGGAGTAGGACTATCATAAACAACTTGAACACTATAGATTGGAGTTATAACATCATCATAGTAGAGAAGAGCATTATCATTGCTAGCAACTATATTTGTAAACATGTTGTCTTTGTTCTTACTAGCAAAAGAATTATCAATTATCACATCACTAGTGGGTAAAGGATTTGCAATCCTATCATCCCCAAGCTTAGAGCTTTCCATATCATCACTTTCAGAGTTGGTACCAAAAAGATTTTCAAGATCATAAGTAGCATTATCATCATTTTCCCAATCACAATAAGTAACATGCATATAATAATCTAAATCATCTTCAATAGTACCTATGGACGTATCATCAAGATGATAATTAAGGCAATAAACTTCACCTTCTTCTTTAAGCTTACAATCGTTAGGATAAAAGTTGATGGGAGGAATATGCTCAGGCCAGGTTGATACCCATTCTTCTTCCTTCTTGCTCCTCTTCCTCCTCTTTTTCTTTTTCTTCTTCTTCACCTTAGGAGGGAGTGGTTGGAGATGAAGCTTCTCCACATATCCTGGTTTATCATTAGAAACAATAGGGGAAACTTGGGAGAAACTCTCCTTTTTATTAGCAGAAATATAAGAGACATTTTTATACTTCGGTAAAGTTCCCTCCTTTCTAATCTTACTTATGTAATCATTTTCATGGCAATTAACAACACAATAGAGATGGCAATTTTGCAAAGTGTTTTTTATTCCTATGGCATTAACATCTAGCCAAGAAGTCTTTTCTGATAACTCTTCACACATCAAAAATAACATAAGCTCATCATAAAGATCAGAGGTGATCATGTTATCACACAACCGGTTAACAGTTATGTTTTGAAAGTTCATGCATTGAAAATTAAAGTGACCCTCTATACGGCAAAGTTCACAAGTAAAAGGATAAAGGTCACACAATTCTCTAGCAATTTCATTTAAATCTCTGACCCAAGTGATTGTTCTTTCATGCTTATGTTGCTTACAATACTTCTCTTCTTCAATCATAGGCCTTTCACAAGGTCTATCCACTCCACAAAAATTAACATGCTTATATAAAACTTCATTTTTAGGAATTGGATCATGC
This sequence comes from Secale cereale, assembly GCA_902687465.1. NCBI lineage: Eukaryota > Viridiplantae > Streptophyta > Magnoliopsida > Poales > Poaceae > Secale > Secale cereale. The sequence continues at coordinate 617,216,495 of LR738713.1, forward strand.
ATGTTGCAATCATCATGAACAATTTCATTTTCTTTGCAAGTCTCTTTAAAAGGTTTATGATACTTGATCCAATCCTCCTTAGGCATATTAAGATGGGAAGCAAAAGATTTGAGGAAATCAACAAGGAGTTGAGAATCAAGCCCAAACTTAGCACTAAACTTATTAAAACTTGTAGTTTCAACAAAGGACTTAATGCAATCATACTCATAAATTATACCTGACTCTTTACCTTTATCGATCTCCCAATCTTCAGTGTTGCGTTAAATTCTTTCAAGGAGTTCCCATTTAGCATCAATCTTTTCGTTTGTGAAAGAACTCATAGAGGAAGCATCGATCAAATCTTTATCCTGTCGAGAGAGCCTCGCATAGAAATTAGTAATAATCATATCTTTGGGGAGCCCATGGTTAGGACATTTTAGCATTAACGTTGAGCTATGCTCTCTCCGTCATGAAGATAGAAATTATAAACATAATTCCTATTCTTATGGACTTCATGAAGAGGATAAAACTTAGAGTAAAAGAGAGACATAAGCTCTTGCCAATCAAGCAAGTGCGAGTTATCGAGAAGCTTATACCAATCTGAAGCTTTATCTATAAGTGATACGGCGAACAATTTCCTCATGACAAACTCCCTTGATACACCTGCAAGCTTTAATAATGAACATAATTGTGACATATATAGCAAGTGTTCACCGGGATGTCTGTCTCCTGCATAAGGATTAGCCAAAACATAATTGATAATACCAGCTGGTATTTTATAGGGCACAATTTCAGTAGGGGGAGGAGCAACCACCACAGGTGTGGGGCGTCTTCCCGCAAGCAACGATCCAATAGCAAGGTTTTCCATAAACATAACCACTGAAATAAAAACAAGAAACAAAAATATTTAATTGCAAGATCTAAAGATATACCTTCAAGCACTCACTTCCCCGGCAACGGCGCCAGAAATAGCTTGATGTCTACACACACTTCTACTCTTGTAGACTATGTTGGGCCTCCAAGCGCAGAGGTTTGTAGGACAGCAACAATTTCCCTCAAGTGGATGACCTAAGGTTTATCGAACTCAGGGAAGTAGAGGTTGAAGATGGTCTCTCTCAAGCAACCCTGCAACTAAGATACAAGAAGTCTCTTGTGTCCCCAACACACCTAATACATTTGTTAGATGTATAGGTGCACTAGTTCGGCGAAGAGATGTTAAATGGCAAATGATATGGATGGCAAAACAAAGTAATGTAAATCTGTAATAAAAAGTGCAGCAAGCAAACAAGTGGTAAACGTGAGCACAAATGGTATTGCAATGGTGGAAACAAGGCCTAGGCTTCATACTTTCACTAGTGGCAATTCCCAACAACATTAACATAATCGAATCACATGATATTTCCCATAAAACATGCACATGGGACACACTCGGAGGTCATTCCTTCGTGGTCAAGAGAGGACGAGAATTATGTAGGGCTACAAAAGCACACATCAAAGTTTGTAGTTCTCAATCTAAGGATTTCCCAATGTCACCGCGGCCATCCAAAGAGAGTCCCACAATCACCACAACATATCTAAAGGATAGTCAAAGACAAGCACCAAGAGACTCTCAATCTTCAATCAACACACAAGAGAGGAAATCACTCATGAAAATATTTTTCTAATCCATGTCCAATAGACCGCTGTCACTTTGGTCTCGGGGATTATACTAGATAAAGACAAGTGAGTACATCAATCCAATACATAGAGGAAGGGGAAACATCATGGGATCACCCTAGATTAACATAGCCTATGATCACAACGAAGATCACATCATGGGAGAGAGAATTGACCACATAGCTACTCGTAGAAACCTCAGCCCCGAGGAGGAACTACTCCCGCATCATGGAGGGAGGAAGCAACGTCGATGGAGATGAATCCGGGGGCACTTCCCCGTCCCGGCAGGGTGCCGGCACAGGAATTCTGGTCCCCCGAAGCTTGATGGCGATGGCGGCGGAGATCGGAATTGCGTCTGGAGAAAAGGGGTTTCGAATCAGGGTTTCCTCGATGGGTGTTAAATATATGCCAAAGGGGGTCGCCAAGGGAGCTACGGGGGGCCCAGGCGGCCTGGCCAGGCGGCCAGGGGTGGGGCCGCCTGGGCAGGGCGCCTGGAGCCCCTCTGGCCCCCCTCCGGCCCTACTTTTTCCGCATGGAAGCCTCCGGAACGCTGATTTTTTATATAAATTTTCCGGGATTTTTCTGGCAGTTTACGTAATGGGAAAACCTGAAATACAAAAACAGCAGAAAACAGAAACTGGCACTGGGGTGCACTGAGTTAATAGGTTAGTCCAAATATGATCAAAAGTGTATGGAAGTGTATAAATATCATAGCAATATCACACAAAAGAGGCATGGAGCAAGCAGAAATTATAGATACGTTTTGGACGTATCAAGATCCAAATGAAAGATACCATAAATAAAGCCACAAGGTCCGAATCGCCCCTAGTAGAAGCCACTACTAATCGTCAGGATAAGACACATAGTATCACCCACGTTCTTCATCGAACTCCCAGTATAGCTCTGCCCCATCTCCTGTGTAGTTCACCATGGTACCTGCATCTAGTGTTGTGTAGAATCTGTGAGCCACAGAGGACTCAGCAATCCCGTTCCCGGGTAGCAAAACTATCTAAGCCTTGGGTGTGGAACAAGGCTGAAGAACAAGGTTGCAGCTGCACTAGCACTAGCTTACGTGTTTAGAGTGAGAAGAGAAGTGCCACGAGCATCAAAGTGATCACGAAGTGATCCTATCTAAGCACGTCATTCATAACCCCACCGTGTTCACTTCCCGAACCCCTTCGGAAAGCGACCGTCATGGTTACTCACGCTGGTAGTGTATTATGAACATGGTGTCAAGTTTTCTACAACCGGATATTAACAAATTCCCATCTGCCACATAACCGCGGGCACGGCTTTCAAAAGATCAAACCCTGCAGGGTGTCCCAACTTAGCCCATCAAAAGCTCACGATCTGCGGAGTCGCAACTCCAAGGTAGGAAGACTCGAGTATTCTCGGAATCCCGTGCCCAAGATATTCGGACAAAGGTAAAACTAATCCAGCAAGACCTCCCGACGTGCCGACACCCTGATAGTAGCCGCGCGTATCTCGTCTCAGGCCACGACCGGATGGGCGATTCTACAGGTTATACCAAATACCTCGGTTTTCCCCAAGGCGGCCCCGCAGAAGCCCTAGTTTGGACCAACACTCATGAGGAGCACTGGCCCGGGTTGTTAATTAATTCCTCGAGTTTGCAACGCCCTAGGCAAGTCTTAGTTATTAGTCAAATGTAAAACCAAAGTCGGGCTTTGCTGGAAAAGCTTTAGCACTAAGCGAGTTATCGAGGGGGGCCCATAAACCCCAACCGTGTTAGGGACGCATAATCAAGGAACATAACACCGGTTTAAACGGTTCCTAGGGCGGCATGAGTGGAACAAAACACCAAGGAAGAGGCTTAGCCTTCCACCCATTACCAATATATAGATGATTTCGTTTAACAGACTATATATTGTGATATCCCAACAATAACTTCATCATGAATCAAGAATCTTCAAGTCTTCTCCTGCAACAAACAACGCTATAAGAGGGGCTGAGCGAAGCTTACGTAGCCAATCAAAGGTTTGCTAGGTTGGGTGGTTAGAGAGGTTCATGGCTACAATAGGAGGCTGACAAACAAACATGGGCATCGAGGCAATAAGCTAAAGAGCGAGACATCTAGCAATAGTCAAATATATTAATGATATCTGCGTCAGGTCATCTTGCCTGTTGAGTTGTCGATGGGATCGTAACCTTGCTCCTCACACTCATCCTCGGTAGGACCCTCGTTCTCGGCCTCGGCTCCCGGCTCTACTCAACACAAGAACACAACATGGCACAATATCAAACACGGTGCAATGCACAATCAACATGATGCAAGTATGATATGCGTATGCATGTGGAAGCACTTGAGCCTATGGAGAAGATGATGAAGAAGGCCTCATATTGGAAAACCAAGCAAGCCACTGGATAGAGGGGAAGATTTCGGTTGAAACCGATATAAAGATCACCGGAAACGGACACACGGTTTGCAAATGGCAAGCAAAACAATATTCACACAAAGCTGTAGTTTACAACCACATGGCATCTTTGGAGCAAGAAATAATTATGCTACATCACTCAAACATGGAGACAAAGGCATGTACATGAAGTAGACATGTTACTTAACAAGCATGAACATAGAACACACCCCAAAACCTACTGGAACACAATTAACCAAGCATGGCAAGTTGCAATAAATTTATCCAGACTTAGCCAAAATCTGGGAAGGCAAAAACATCAAAACGATCCTGCCTTCGGAGGCACAAAACAACATGCATATCAACTCCACTAAGCATATAAAGATCATGAACATGTAGTAGACATAGCATACATCAAACAACTCCATTGGAGAAATTCCATAGGAGGCATGGATCAATAGCAACAAGCTACACCAAATTGATCATGCTGACAAAAACCTGACAGGTATAATTTATAGCAACTTGAGAGCAAGAAATAAATAAGCTACAGCAGGCCATATGTGCAAACAAGGGCATGGATCGATAGAGCATAACATGGACAACAAGACATGGTCATTTGACATACCAAAACATGCACGGATTTGAGTGGGGCATCAAGCAAACATAACATCAGGTTAACAGATTTCCAGACTTGGTAGTTTTTTAACTATGTATAAAACAACAACATTGGCATGACATGTTTACAAGCTTGTTTAAGTCACCTCAAGGCATATCAAAAGACCATATGATAGTGCTTCTAAAACATATTGACATGTGACATGAAGACAAACACATCAATATCAATGAGCACTTCAAATCAGCATCTCATAACAAGTTTCAGCACTTAACAGCCACATGCACTTTTGCAACAGAGATTAACATGGCAATATGACACCTAACATGAATGCTACAACAACCATCATGTAGAGCACTTCACAATGAACATCTTGACATATCATATGCTCCATTTGGATAACCATGCACAAAGTTATCATATGTCAAACATGGCAACAAAATTACAAGTAACAACAGTTTTAAACATATATCACTCTTGCCTCGATGATTAGGTCATCAAGATGAACTCAAACAAGCATGCCACAGTGGAACAAAATTAAGAGCACATCTCAACGAACATTTTGATATATTACACGTCCAAAACGGATCTACGAGCACGAAGTTACAACCATGCAAAGGAGGCAACAAATTATGGAAATCTGGGGACTTGGTGGATTTTTACCCTCCGAAAAGTCAACCGTGGATGAGGAGATTCTGGGACGGAGGTATCCGGGCTGCGGGACGCGTTTGCTTCGTGGGATTGGTGGATCTGGTCCACCTGACCAGATCCACCGGATCGGTGGCGGCGGTGGCCGGAGCGGCTGGCGGCGAGGCGACGGCCGGCCGGGGCGGCGGGACCGGCCGGCGTGCGGGGCAGCGGAGGCGCCGGCGTACGGGGCGGCGGAGGCGCGCCGGTGGCCTGGGCGGCGGAGGCGCTGCGCGCGGGGGCGGCGGCGGAGCTTCGGGCCGCGGGGGCCGGGGTTGGGCCTCGGTGGGCCCGTGGCGGCGCGCGGTGGAGGCGGGTCGCGATCTGCCACGTGGCGCGACGAGACTGGCCGGGCGCGTCTGGCGGACGTTTCCGGCGCCGTCCGGACGTGTCCGGCGGCCGGGGGAGCTGCGGGGCGCGGGGAAAAGGAAAAAAAAGGAGAGGACTAGGGTTTCGCCCGAAAATGGAGGGGATGGGGCCTTTTTATAGGCATAGGGAGCTAGGAGACTCCAAATGGGGAGCGGTTTTCGGCCACATGTTCGTGATCCGACGATCGAGATGATGGGAGGGGTTGTGCTGGGTTAGTGGGCTGTTGTGGAGGGGGTCTTGGGCCAAAAGGAAGAGGTGCTTTTAGCCCACTAGGTTAACCGTTGGAGTACCAAACGAACTCCAAACGCGACGAAACTTGATAGGCGGCCTACACGTACCAAAACAACAACGCACGACAAGTCTCACCTCATTCCGGGAATGTTACAAGGCCATAGACGAAAGAAGGACTCGGGGTGCCACGACCACGTGTGTGAGTGTCGGAACTCGAAACGGACAACGGGAAGAGGCGAGTGGGACCGGGTGCAAGTGACAACACGAATGCAATGCAATGCACATGATAACATAACATGGATGAAATGCACACACACACGCGACAAAACGAAGAAACCCGAAATGAAAGAATAGCCCAGAATGGAATTGTTGAAGCCAACGTTTCATATATTGCCATAAATGGAAGGTGTTACATCTGGGGTGTTACAAACTCTCCTCTACTACAAAAAGATCTCGTCCCGAGATCTAGGATTGGAAGAAGGAGGGATACTCGGAACGAAGGTGATCTTCTCGTTCCCACGTAGCTTCTCGGTCCGTATGGTGTGACCATTTCACTTTCAAGAACTTGATGGACTTGTTGCGGGTCTTGCGCTCAGTTTCTTCAAGAATAGCAACAGGGTGCTCACGGTAAGACAAGTATTGTTGAAGATCAATCTCCTCGAACTGAATGGTGCGTTCAGGTGTCTTGAAGCACTTGCGGAGTTGAGACACGTGAAACACATCATGAACATTAGCAAAGTTGGAGGGTAGCTCAAGTTGATAGGCTAGGTCGCCTCTTTTGCCAAGAATCTTGAAAGGGCCCACGTATCTAGGAGCAAGCTTTCCTTTGATACCAAATCTTTGGGTGCCTTTCATAGCAGAAACACGGAGATAGACATGATCTCCAATGTCGAAAGCCAAATCACGATGCTTGCCGTCATAGTAACTCTTTTGACGCGACTGAGCGACTTTGAGATTCTCACGTATGACTTTGCACATTTCTTCGGCTTCTGAGATCAAGTCATTGCCAAGAAGTTGACGTTCACCAGTCTCGGACCAGTTGAGAGGGGTACGACACTTTCTGCCATAGAGGATTTCAAAAGGAGCTTTGCCGGCACTTGCTTGGAAACTATTGTTGTAAGAGAACTCGGCAAACGGGATACAATCTTCCCACTTCATGCCGAAAGAGATGACACAAGCTCTCAGCATGTCTTCGAGGATCTGGTTCACTCTTTCGACTTGACCACTAGTCTGAGGGTGAAACACAGTGCTGAAACGAATCTTAGTGCCCATGGCTGACTGAAAGGAGTCCTAGAACTTGGATGTGAACAAACTTCCATGGTCTGAGGATATAACTTGAGGAATGCCATGCAACGAAACAATTCTGGAAGTGTACAACTCCGCCAACTCAGCTGCGTTGATGGATTCTTTGCCGGGAAGGAAGTGAGCTACTTTGGTTAGCTTGTCAATCACAACAAAGATGAAGGAAATATGCCCTAGAGGCAATAATAAAGATGTTATTTGTATTTCCTTATATCATGATAAATGTCTTTTATTCATGCTAGAATTGTATTAACCGGAAACTTAGTACATATGTGAATACATAGACAAAATAGTATGTCCCTAGTATGCCTCTACTAGACTAGCTCATTGATCAAAGATGGCTATGTTTCCTAGCCATAGACATGAGTTGTCATTTGATCAATGGGATCACATCATTAGGAGAATGATGTGATGGACTAGACCCATCCGTTAGCTTAGCACTATGATCATTTAGTTTTACTGCTATTGCTTTCTTCATGACTTATACATGTTCCTATGACTATGAGATTATGCAACTCCCGAATACCGTAGGAACACCTTGTGTGCTATCAAATGTCACAACGTAACTGGGTGATCATAAAGATGCTCTACAGGTGTCTTCGAAAGTGGTCGTGGTGTTGGCATAGATCAAGACTAGGATTTGTCACTCCGAGTGTCGGAGAGGTATCTGTGGGCCCTCTCGGTAATGCACATCATAATAAGCCTTGCAAGCAAATGACTAATGAGTTAGTCACGAGATGATGTATTACGGAACGAGTAAAGAGACTTACCGGTTACGAGATTGAACTAGGTATAGAGATACCGACGATCGAATCTCGGGCAAGTAACATACCGATGACAAAAGGAACACCGTATGTTGTTATGCGGTTTGACCGATAAAGATCTTTGTAGAATACGTTGGAGCCAATATGAGCATCCAGGTTCTGCTATTGGTTATTGACCGGAGATGAGTCTCGGTCATGTCTACATAGTTCTCGAACCCGTAGGGTCCGCACGCTTAACGTTTGATGACGATCGGTATTATGAGTTTATGAGTTTTCATGTACCGAAGGTATTTCGGAGTCCTAGATGAGATCACAGTCATGACGAGGAGTCTCGGAATGTCCGAAACATAAATATTGATATATTGGATGACTATATTCGGACACCGGAAGTGTTCCCTAAAGTTTCGGAATTAACCGGAGTACCGGGGG
>LR738713.1:617224923-617280445 GCA_902687465.1 Secale cereale
CCTGGGGAAGCTATGGGCCTTAATGGGCCGTAGGAGAAAGAGGGAAGGAGGGCCAGGGCTAGGCCGCGCGCCCCCCACCCCTTGGTCCGAATTGGACAAGGAAGGAGGGGGGGGGGCCCTTTCCTTCTCCTCCCTCTCCTTCCTTTCCCCCTTCTCCCTTTTTGGTAGTTCCTAATAGGAATAGGATTGCAATCCTATTCCTAGTAGGATTACTCCTCCTAGGCGTGCCATAAGGGTCTGGCCGGCCACCCCCTTGCTCCTTTATAGACGAGGGCAGAGGGGCACCCAAACACACACAAGTTGAATTGTTTTAGCCGTGTGCGGTGCCCCCCTCCACGAAAACACACCTCGGTCATACTGTCGCGGTGCTTAGGCGAAGCCCTGCGACGGTAACTTCATCATATCCGTTACCACGCCGTCGTGCTGACGAAACTCTCCCGTGAAGCTCAACTGGATCAAGAGCTCATGGGACATCATTAAGCTGAACGTGTGCTGAACGCGGAGGTGCCGTACGTTCGGTGCTTGATCGGTTGGATCGCGCAGAAGTTCGACTACATCAACCGCGTCACTTGACGCTTCCGCTCCCGGTCTACGAGGGAGCGTAGGCACACTCTCCCTCTCGTTGCTATGCATCTGGTAGATAGATCTTGCGTGATCGTAGGAAAATTTTAAAATACTACGTTCCCCAACAAAACATAGCATCATTCCCCTTCTTGGACTTAGGAAACCCAGTGACGAAATCCATTTCAATGTGGTCGAATTTCCACTCGGGAATAGGTAGAGGTTGGAGGAGACCGGCTGGACGTTGATGCTCTGCCTTCACTCTTCTGCAGACATCACATTCACTCATGAATTGGGCAATCTCCCTTTTCATTCGAGTCCACCAGTAAGATTGCTTGAGGTATTGGTACATCTTGGAACTTCCGGGTTGGATCGAAAGGAGGGAGTCATGTGCTTCATTCATTATGAGCTTCCTGAGATCACCCTTGGGAACCACAATTCTATCCTCAAAGAACAAGGTGTCTTTCTCATCAACGCGATAGCACTTGTACTTGGGAGTACCCTTAGCAATACCATGTTTCACTTTCTGCACCATAGCATCACTGAGTTGGGCCTCACGGATCTGATCTTCCAAGGTAGGAGCAACTTGAAGATTTGCAAGAAAGCCTTGCGGAACAACTTGGAGGTTGAGCTTCCTGAATGATTCACAAAGTTCAAGCTGGAACGGTTTGAGAAGGAGACTGTTGCAATATGCCTTTCTGCTCAAGGCATCTGCAATGACATTGGCCTTGCCAGGTGTGTACTCAATGCTTGGATCATACTCTTGGATCATCTCAACCCAACGAGTCTGGCGAATGTTCAGGTTCGGCTGTGTGAAGATGTACTTCAAGCTCTTGTGATCGGTGAAGATGTCCACTTTTCTGCCCAACAGAAGGTGTCTCCACATGATCAAGGCATGTACCACTGCTGCTAGCTCGAGATCATGTGTGGGGTAATTCTTCTCATTTGGTTTCAATTGATGAGAAGTGTGTGCCACAATCTTCTTGTCTTGCATGAGAACACCACCAAGTCCTTGTAGAGAAGCATCACATCATACTTCATAGGGCTTGGACTCATCCGGAGGAGTAAGAACCGGAGCAGAAATGAGATTCTCTTTGAGTGTTTTGAATGCCACATCACAATCAGGAGTCCAGTTGTACTTGACATTCTTCTGCATCTGGTTTGAGAGAGGCTTGGCAATCTTGGAGAAGTTCTCAACGAACCTTCTGCAATAGCTAGCGAGACCAAGGAAGCTTTGGAGTTGCTTGACGTTCCGCGGGAGTTCCCAGTTGACAATAGCTTCAAATTTCTTGGGGTTGACAGAAATACCCTCAACAGAGATGATATGGCCAAGATATAAGACTTTATCCAGCCAGAATTCACATTTGGAGAACTTCGCATAGAACTTGTGTTCACGGAGTTTGTCCAGGACCAAACGGAGGTGCTTGACATGATCTTCTTCATTCTTGGAGAATACCAAGATGTCATCCAGATAGACAAGAACAAATTCATTGGTGTAGGGGTTGAATATGAAGGGCATCATGCTCGAGAAAGTGGGTGGAGCATTTGCGAGGCCAAAAGACATGACCGTGTATTCATAGGAGCCGTAGCTTGTTCTGAATGCGGTCTTGTGAATATCCTCCTCACGGATACGAATCTGGTGTTAACCCATCCGGAGATCGAGCTTTGAGAACACCTTTGCTCCTTTGAGCTGCTTGAACAATTCATTGATATTGGGGAGCAGATACTTGTTCTTTATTGTCTTCTTGTTCAATGGCCGGTAATCAACGCAAAGGCGCTCCGTGCCATCCTTCTTCTTGACAAATAGAACACCACATCCCCAAGGAGAAGTGCTAGGCCTGATTAGGCCCATACGCTCTTGCTCATTGAGTTGTTTCTTCATCTCCTTCAACTCATCAGGGGAAAGCTTGTACGGACGCCGACATGCTTGCTCGGTATCGGGCTCGAGTTCAATGACAAATTCAACTTGACGATGTGGAGGCATGCTTGGAAGCTCTTCAGGGAAAACATCTTCATACTCATTGACCACTGGAATCTGAGAGATGGCATTAATCGCGCCCTTGTCATTGAGAGAGAATAGCCTGATTGTGTTATCTCGAGAGGTGAAGATAATCACGTCTTCGTCAGGATGAGTAAGCTTGACTTCTTTATTTGCACAATCAATGTTTGCATCATGCTTGGAGAGCCAATCCATCCCAAGAATAAGATCAATGTCGGAGTTGCCGAGAATAACCGGAGAAACCAGAAAGCGCTAATCTCCCATATAAATAGGTATATCCGGAGCATACAAGCTAGAATGCATTTGTTTCCCCGGAGACGTAATAGCCAATTGCCTTGGTAAAGCCACTGTGTTCACATTATGATTGGATGCAAATGGACATGACATGAAAGAATGTGATGCACCAGAATCAAACAAAACTTTAGCATGTTTAAGGTTGACTGGAAGGTTACCAAGTATCACATCTGAAGAATTCTCTACTTGAGCTGCATTCATCAGATTCACTCTTGCAACCTTGGGATTGTGCTTGACAATAGCAGTGCTGACAGGTGGAGGAGGCGGAAGGCGCCTTTGAGTACACTTGTTAGCATAGTGACCCTTCTGACCACACTTGTTGCAAACCACTTCTGAGAGAGGATGGTGATAAGGAGCACTTGACTTCGAAGCTTGAAAGTGATTCTTGGACTGATTGCTTGGGTTGGGTGGGTGGGAGAAACCACGGCCACTAGAGTGCTTGTTTTTGTTGTTGGGAGGGCGGAGCACTGGAGGATGTGGAAGCTAAAACTTCTGCTGCTTTGCAACCACTTGGGAAGAAGAGGAGGAGTTGACAGCATCTCTGATCCTCTTTTTGGAAGCTTCAACCTTGAGCTGGGCTGCCTCTTGCTTAAGGGCCATGTTATAGAATTGATCAAATTCATCCGGCTCAAACAAGGTGAGAGTTAGTTGGAGTTCATCCTTCAGACCACCACTGATCTGATAAATCTTGCTCTTGGAATCTAGGATGTCTTGCTTGGCATAGCAGGCAAGGTTCTGGAACTTGACATTATATTGATAAACAGACATGGTGCCTTGCTTCAGGTTGTGGAATTGCTCACGCGTGCCTTCGGTGACACTAGTTGGAATGGGGTGAGAGCGAAAATCCTTGCAGAAGTCAGTCCACGAGATGTCACGTCCACCTTTGGAATCTTTGTACTGTTGCCACCAATCAGCGGCTTGGTCCTTGAGTTGGAAGGCGGCAAACTTGACATAATCCTCAGGTCTCACGTTAGTGCACTCGAAATGCTTTTTGATGTCTGTTATCCAGTCTTCAGCATCTAGTGGATCCACACAGTAACTGAATGCCTTCGGTTGGTTTGCCAGGAATTGGTTGAGAGTGGCAAAGTGAGGTTGGTTGAACAAATTTCCTTGGCCTTGGTTCCCATGACCACCTTGATTTGCTTGGTTGGCTTGAAAGTTCTGCATCATTTGCATAAGCATCTGGGTGTTCTGGTTTGTCGCTTGCATAATTGCTCTCCAGGTCTCAGACGGAGGAGGAGGGGAAGGAGGACGATCAGGAACTTCTTCACCCTCTAGGTTAGCATTGGGAACACTTTTAGGAGCCATCCTGAATGAGATGACAACTATTAGCCATTGATTGAAAATATATAAGCTGAATCAACGGCTATAAATTACAACATAAGTCTTCACAAGAACATTCGAACAAAATGAACGAATGTAATCCACAGTTTAATGGTACAACAATCTTCTCGAGAAGCCACTTGGGAGAACAAAAGGTAAATAAAAACAACAAGGAGCAGGTAGAACAAATACAAGATAGAAGTTTCGTTCGACAAATTCGTGCTGAAAGCTTATGGAATATGTTACAAAAGGGTTTTGCAATCCCCGGATCAGCATAGCCAAGGACCCTTTAAGATGCAACTCCTGATCGGAACAACGCCCATAAAACTACTTCACTCAATGTAGAACCCCGAACTCCATATCATGCATTCGTTGGGAGAATGCCGACGAGCTACTAGATGAACACACCTATTAATTTCCGAAAGTTTCCAGTTATGCAATCAGGTGTTGGGGATACAGGGGAAGCATCGCACACTCAACTCTAATCCTACATCCAGCTGTATCCATCCTTCAACACATAACCAGTTATTTCCGCAAACCGTCTACCTGGGACCTTCGAAACGCATCTGCTATACAAGCTATGGCAATACTCCCGAACTACCTCCCCAGTACTGGGTGATGTCGGGGTTATCTTGCCACTAACCGCATAGAAGAGTTTTCGATGTCGGCCGTCTTAAGTATTCGAGAACTACTACGATAGATTTGTGACGACAACACCTCAGAGCTCAACTCCCCGGGACACTGCCACAACCCCTAAATGACAGGAGGCATCAAGAACAATGTTCTTGTCACAAAGACATCGAAACAATTCAAACAATACTCGCGTGATCCTAATTTTTTTAGTGAATTTTGAGAGTAGAAGAGATAGAGTAATCATCAGGAGTCCTCACCAGAGTGATAAGAGATGAGGAGTAAAAAGAAATCCTACTCTCCGATATATATATATATATATATATATATATATATATAGGACTCAAAACATTTTCAAGTGTGTGCCTAGACTCAACCGTCAACGATTCAATCAATCAGTGGGGGCTCCTAGGTCGGAGAAGGCTCTGATTACCAACTTGTAATGCCCAGTATGAGATTATACCTCCCACGTGTCAAGGCACGACTTAAAGGTATAAGCTCATACTAGAATGATCTCAAGTATGGTATCTTTGCACGACTCATGTAAAAGGGGGATGAAATTGCAAAAGAGCAGTTGGCTTACACTCGCCACGTCACACAATACATTACATAAACATTCATCATCCAAATAACATCATAGTCCGACTACGGACGAAGATCCAAATGAAAGATACCATAAATAAAGCCACAAGGTTCGAATCGCCCCTAGTAGAAGCCACTACTGATCGTCGGGATAAGACACATAGTATCGCCCACGTTCTTCATCGAACTCCCAGTACAGCTCTGTCCCATCTCCTATGTAGTTCACCATGGTACCAGCATCTGGTGTTGTGTAGAATCTGTGAGCCACGGAGGACTCAGCAATCCCGTTCCCGGGTAGCAAAACTATCTAAGCCTTGGGTGTGGAACAAGGCTAAAGAACAAAGTTGCAGCTGCACTAGCACTAGCTTACGTGTTTAGAGCGAGAAGAGAAGTGCCACGAGCGTCAAAGTGATCACGAAGTGATCCTATCTAAGCACGTCATTCATAACCCCACCGTGTTCACATCCCGAACCCCTTCGGAAAGCGACCGTCATGGTAACTCACGCTGGTAGTGTATTATGAACATGCTGTCAAGTATTCTACAACAGGATATTAACAAATTCCCATCTGCCACATAACCGCGGGCACGGCTTTCGAAAGATCAAACCCTGCAGGGGTGTCCCAACTTAGCCCATCACAAGCTCACGATCTGCGGAGTCGCAACTCCAAGGTGGGAAGACCCGAGTATTCTCGGAATCCCGTGCTCAAGATATTCTGACAAAGGTAAAACTAATCTAGCAAGACCTCCTGGCCTGCCGACACCCTGATAGTAGCCGCGCGTATCTCGTCTCAGGCCACGACCGGATGGGTGATTCTACAGTTTATACCAAATACCTCGGGTTTCCCCAAGGCGGACCTGCAGCACCCCCAGTTTGGACCAACACTCATGAGGAGCACTGGCCTGGGTTGTTAATTAATTCCTTGGGTTTGCAACGCCCTATGCAAGTTTTAGTTATTAGGCAAATGTAAAACCAAAGTCGGGCCTTGCTGGAAAAGCTTTAGCACTAAGCGAGTTATCGAGGGGGCCCCATAAACCCCAACCGTGTTAGGGACGCATAATCAAGGAACATAACACCGGTTTAAACGGTTCCTAGGGCGGCATGAGTGGAACAAAACACCAAGCAAGAGGCTTAGCCTTCCACCCATTACCAATATATAGATGATTTGGTTTAACAGACTATATATTGTGATATCCCAACAATAACTTCATCATGAATCAAGAATCTTCAAGTCTTCTCCTGCAACAAACAACGCTATAAGAGGGGCTGAGCAAAGCTTACGTAGCCAATCAAAGGTTTGCTAGGTTGGGTGGTTAGAGAGGTTCATGGCTACAATAGGAGGCTGACAAACAAACATGGGCATCGAGGCAATAAGCTAAAGAGCGAGACATCTAGCAATAGATGTAGATATTAATGATATCTGGGTCAGGTCATCTTGCCTGTTGAGTCGTCGATGGGATCGTAACCTTGCTCCTCACACTCAACCTCGGTAGGACCCTCGTTCTCGGCCTCGGCTCCCGGCTCTACTCAACACAAGAACACAAAATGGCACAATATCAAACACTGTGCAATGCACAATCAACATGATGCAAGTATGATGTGCGTATGCATGTGGAAGCACTTGAGCCTATGGAGAAGATGATGAAGAAGGCCTCATCTTGGAAAACCAAGCAAGCCACTAGATAGAGGGGAAGATTTCGATTGAAATCTATATAAAGATCACCGGAAACGGACACATGGATTGCAAATGGCAAGCAAAACAATATTCACACAAAGATGCAGTTTACAGCCACATGGCATCTTTGGAGCAAGAAATAATTATGCTACAACACTCAAACATGGAAACAAAGGCATGTACATGAAGTAGACATGTTACTTAACAAGCATGAACTTAGAACACACCCCAAAACCTACTGGAACAGAATTAACCAAGCATGGCAAGTTGCAATAAATTTATCCAGACTTAGCCAAAATCTGGGAAGGCAAAAAAAATCAACACGATGCTGCCTTCGGAGGCACAAAACAACATGCATATCAACTCCACTAAGCATATAAAGATCATGGACATGTAGTAGACATAGAATACATCAAACAACTCCATTGGAGAAATTCCATAGGAGGCATGGATCAATAGCAACAAGCTACACCAAATTGATCATGCTGATAAAAACCTGACCGGCATAATTTATAGAAACTTGAGAGGAAGAAATAAATAAGCTACAACAGGCCATATGTGCAAACAAGGGCATGGATAGATAGAGCATAACATGGACAACAAGACATGGTCATTTGACATACCAAAACATGCATGGATTTGAGTGGGGCATCAAGCAAACATAGCATCAGGTTAACAGATTTCCAGACTTAGCAGTTTTTTTAACCAAGTATAAAACAACAACATTGGCATGGCATGTTTACAAGCTTGTTTAAGTCACCTCAAGGCATATCATGGAAAGTGGTTTGCACCACAACAAAGATCATATGATGGTGCTTCTAAAACATATTGACATGTGACATGAAGACAAACACATCAATAGCAACGAGCACTTCAAATCATCATCTCATAACAAGTTTCAGCACTTAACAGCCACATGCACTTTTGCAATAGAGATTAACATGGCAATATGACACCTAACATGAATGCTACAACAACCATCATGTAGAGCACTTCACAATGAACATTTTGACATATCATATGCTCTATTTGGATAAACATGCACAAAGTTATCATATCTCAAACATGGCAACAAAATTACAAGTAACAACAGTTTTAAACATATAGCACTCTTCCCACGATGATCAGGTCATCAAGATGAACTCAAACAAGCATGGCACAGTGGAACAAAATGAAGAGCACATCTCAATGAACATTTTGATATATTACACGCCCAAAACGGATCTACGAGCACGAAGTTACAGCCATGCAAAGGAGGCAACAAGTTATGGAAATCTGGGGACTTAGTGGATTTTTACCGTCCGAAAAGTCAACCGTGGATGAGGAGATTCCGGGACGGAGGGATCCGGGCTGCGGGACGCGTTTGCTTTGTGGGATTGGTGGATCTGGTCCACCTGACCAGATCCACCGGATCGGTGGCGGCGGCGGCCTGCGGCGAGGCGACGGCTGGCCGGGGCGGCGGAGGCGCGCCGGCGGCCGGGCCGGCGGAGGTGCTGCACGCGGCGGCGGCTGGGGCGGCAGAGGCGCTGCCCGCGGCGGGGCCGAAGGGCGGCGGCGGCGATGCGCCCGAGGCGCGGCGGAGCTTCGGGCCGCGGGGGCCGGGGTTGGGCCTCGGCGGGCCCGCGGCGGCGCGCGGTGGAGGCGGGTCGCGATCTGCCACGTGGCGCGACGGGACTGGCCGGGCGCGTCCGGCGGACATGTCCGGTGCCGTCCGGAAGTGTCCGGCGGCCGGAGGAGCTGCGGGGCGCGGGGAAAAGGGAAAAAAGGAGAGGACTAGGGTTTCGCCCGTAAATGGAGGGGATGGGGCCTTTTTATAGGCATAGGGAGCTAAGAGACTCCAAATGGGGAGCGGTTTTCGGCCACACGTTCGTGATCCGATGACCGAGATGATGGGAGGGGTTGTGCTGGGTTAGTGGGCTGTTGTGGAGGGGGTATTGGGCCAAAAGGAAGAGGTGCTTTTAGCCCACTAGGTTAACCATTGGAGTACCAGACGAACTCCAAACGTGACGAAACTTGACAGGCGGCCTACACGTACCAAAACAACAACACACGACAAGTCTCACCTTATTCTAGGAACGTTACACGGCCACACACGAAAGAAGGACTCGGGGTGCCACGGCCACGTGTGTGAGTGTCGGAACTCGAAACGGACAACGGGAAGAGGCGAGTGGGACTGGGTGCAAGTGACAACACGAATGCAATGCAATGCACATGATAACATAACATGGATGAAATGCACACACGCACGTGAGAAAATGAAGAAACCCGAAATGAAAGTATAGCCCAGAATGGAATTGTTGAAGCCAACGTTTCATATATTGCCATAAATGGAAGGTGTTACATCTGGGGTGTTACACGTCTTGACCATATCACATCAGAACATGTCCTGCAAAAACAAGTTAGACGTCCTCGACTTTGTTGTTGCAAGTTTTACGTTGCTGCTACGGGATTAGCAAGAACCGTTCTTACCCACGCATCAAAACCACAATGATTTTTTGTCAAGTGTGTTGTTTTAACCTTCAACAAGGACCGGGCGTAGTCACACTTGATTCAACTAAGTTGGAGAAACTGACACCCGTCAACCACTAATGTGCAAAGCACGTCGGTAGAACCAGTCTCAAGAACGTGGTCATGTAATGTCGGTCCGGGCCGCTTCATCCAACAATACCGCCGAATCAAAGTATGACATGCTGGTAAGCAGTATGATTATTATTGCCCATAACTCATTGTGTTCTACTCGTGCATATCATCTACGCATAGACCTGGCTCATGATGCCACTGTTGGGGAACGTAGTATTTCAAAAAAAAAAATCATACGATAACACAAGATCTATCTAGGAGAAGCATATCAATGAGCGGGGAGAGTGTGTCCACGTACCCTCGTACACCGAAAGTAGAAGCATTTAGTAACGCGGTTGATGTAGTCGAACGTCTTCATGATTCAACCGATCCAAGTACTGAACGTACGACTCCTCCGCGTTTAGCACACGTTCAGCATGATGACCTCCCTCGAGCTCGTGATCCAGTTGAGCACGAGGGAGAGTTCCGTCAGCACGACGACGTGGCGATGGTGTTGATGATGTGATCTTAGCAGTTCTTCGCCTAAGCACTACGACAATATGACCTGAGGCAATCTGTGGAGGGGAGCCGCGCACACGGCCAAAACAACTGTTAACTGGTGTGTTCTAGGGTGCCCCTTGCCCCTGTATATAAATGATCAAGGGGGGAGGCCGGACGGCCCCTATAGGGCGCGCCCAAGGGGGCAATCCTACTCCTACTAGGAGTAGGAACTCCCCTTTCCTAGTCCAACTAGGAGAAGAAGGAAGGGAGGGAGAAGAGAAGGAAGGAGGGGGCACCGCCCTTCCCCCTAGTCCAATTCAGACTAGGCCCATGGGAGGGGGGCGTGGCCAGCGCTTGGTTGCCTTACTCTCTCTCCCCTAAAGCTCAAGAAGTCCCATTACTTCCTCGGTGGTTCCGATAACCCTTCCAGCACTTCGATATTTATCCGGTGACCCCCGGGACTCAGACGGTGTCCGAATAACATCGTCCAATGTATCATTCTTTATGTATAGACCATTTCGAGACTCCTCGTCATGTCCGTGAGCTCATCCGGGACTCCGAACAATCGTCGATCATCAAAAAACACATAACTCATAATACAAATCATCATCGAACGTTAAGCGTGCGGACCCTACGGGTTCGAGAACTATGTAGACATGACAGAGACACATCTCCGGTCAATAACCAATAGCGGAACCTAGATGCTCATATTGGCTCCTACATATTCTACGAAGATCTTTATTGGTCAAACTGCATAACAACATACGATGTTCCCTTTGTCATCGGTATGTTACTTGCCCGAGATTCGATCATCGGTATCATCATACCTAGTTCAATCTCGTTACCGGCAAGTCTCTTTACTCATTCCGTAATACATCATCTCGTGACTAACTCATTAGTAATTTTCTTGCAGGGCTTATTATGATGTGTATTACCGAGAGGGCCCAGAGATACCTCTCCGACACTCTAAGTGAAAATTCCTAATCTTGATCTATGCCAACACCACGAACACTCGGAAACACCTGTAGAGCATATTTATAATCACCCAGTTACATTGTGACATTTGATAGCACACAAGGTATTCCTCCGGTATTCGGGAGTTGCATAATCTCATAGTCAGAGGAACATGTATAAGTCATGAAGAAAGCAATAGCAATAAAACTAAACGATCATAGTGCTAAGATAATGGATGGGTCTTGTCCATCACATAATTCTCCTAATGATGTGATCTTGTTGATCAAATGACAACACATGTCTATGGTTAGGAAACACAACCATCTTTGATTAACGAGCTAGTCTAGTAGAGGCATACTAAGGACACTTTGTTTTTGTCTATATATTCACACATCTATCAAGTTTCCGGTTTATATAATTCTAGCATGAATAAAAGACATTTATCATGTTATATAAGGAAATATAAATAACAACTTTATTATTGCCTCCAGTGCATATTTCCTTCAGCTCCAGAGCTTTGCTAGGCACATCTTCAAAGACTGTGGCCACTCTTGATCAACCCACTCCAGGTAAAAACACTTCCGTTAATCCTATAATATTTAAAACTAGATCAGTAACAATTGTAGGGGAAATGGGATTAGAGCAACATAGAAAATCAGAAATACTTGTTTTGGAAAACTGAAGAAATAGGTTAATTATGACATATCTTTCCAAAAAGGTCAATGTGCAAATGAATTAATTGCTACTGAGACAACAACCAAATTCTGAAATATCAGAAGCTATAATTAACTACAACAACACTACAAGTTCATACTCATGTACTATAAATAACAAATTGAACATTTTAAGAGGAAGCTAAATATAGCTGCAACATTATAGAGACAGTGTTTGGATGGCAGCAAATTGATACTAACAGGTGTGTACATGCACTAATTTAGTAACATAGAACTATTAACACTAAGGCCGTCCACAATGTATGCCAAAACCGGTGTAAAGACAACTATTACTACATTTGGCACCGGTGCCGTGCACTAGCGCATCGATGCAGCGGAAAAAAATCAGGGACCCGGACTCCGGAGCACCTAGTTACTCCGATGCCCAGCTCCTTCGTGCGATAAAGATTTAGTATTTTACTGCTTGGCTGCTCGGATTTGTGGACCAAAGTTGGCTGCGCAAACTGCTGATGCGGTGCCAAATAATTTTCTAATGGCACCGCTGATGAGATGGCAACATTTTTAGATACTAGGTACAAACTGTGACACTATCTTCGGATGCGGTTGGTTGAAGGTGTGGTATGAATGGGTTGGGACCGTGACAATGTCTGAATCACATCTAACAAATGATTTGTACCAAGGAAAGTGGGGCTAACCTTCTCTGCACATGCCAGAAATTTCCTCCCACTGTCCACAGATTCAAACGCAACTAGCTTCACGCATGGAGATTGATGGTGACAATGAGCAAAACAGATCTTCAGCCACCCTGCTCCATTCGTTGCAACAGATGGTCCTAGGGAGCTACAAGAGGAAGAAATGACTCAAATCGACCGCCGGGTTAAAATCTTTCATTCCAAGTCATAGTCCGAGAGAGAGAGAAGAGAGTCATACCCGGCTAGTGAAGGAGTCATCGTCGGAGGAGGAACCTGGAGAGGTCATTGAAGAAGACCATGGTGACCCTGGTGGTAGGATGCGAGACGGTGAGAGCGAGGAAGCGGCTATAGCTTAGGAAGGAAGGAAGGAAGGAGGAAACATGGGAAATGTGACTTGTGGTAGGGGAGAAAAGGGGGTGGGGTAGATATTTTGGTGGTAGTCCAAAAATTTTGAAATGTGGAGGGAAACTTTGCGCGCGGTGCCGCCAGACACCATTCACTTTGAACGAACATGTGCATCGCAAACGATTCTTCTGCTTTACGTGCCTGGGATGAGTTTGATAATTCAAATTTTGGTGGAAATTTCACAGGGTACTGTCCTCATCCACACCATTGCATAATTTAACATTGCTTGCTAATTTGGGCACACAAAAGAGCATACAGAACACATACTACACTTACTGAATCGAGCAATTTTAGTAATTAAACAAAGCCAGTTGACCTAAACATTACTCTAACAAAATACCAACATTAAAAACAAAGCCTAAGTACGCATAATTTAACAAAGCCGCTGCCGCGCTGGCCTATGCATCACCGGTGTGAGATGAGACGTTGATGATTTCTTCTGGCGACATGCTGCCGTTGGTGGACTTCGCGTCCCCCTGCTGAAGTTGACCGCGTCCTCGTCCTCATCCTCAGCGCTGCCCTCAAGGTTGTAGTACTCGTAGTAGTGGCTGCGCCAGAGCTCGCATTGGTACTCCACCGCTGATTCCTCGACGGATAGACTTTTCTCTACTTTGACCTCGGCCATGCGCAACTCCTCCACCCGACGCTCCTTGATCTGTGCCGCCTCATTCATCTTCAGCTCCCACTCGGCGATCTCATGAGGAAGCAAGTGCTCCATGGCCACCGCCGCCTTTTCAGACATATGTTGTATGCTGGATTCTGAGGTGGCCTGGAATATTTTGGCGTGTGCGTCCTTGATCTTGGCGTGGATGGCCTCGACCCGGGCCAGGGCGACATCGGCGGCACGGACGACAGCTCGAGCACTCTCGGCATTTACAACCGCCGTTGTAGCAGCTGCTGTAGCCATCTCGGCTGCTGCAGCTGCCCTATCGGCTGCCGCAGACGCCCTCTCGGCGGATGTGGCCACATTCAATGTGGATGCAGCGGCACTCTCGGCGCAGGCGGCGGCGCTCGGGGAGGACGCGACCACCGTACGGGCCTTCACGAAGCGTTCCACAGCGTCATCTTTCCAAGAAGGGGTTGCGGGAATGGGATCGGGATTCGTGGATTCGCGGGTTGCCGGCACTGGAGTAGACGATCCGGCGAAGCTTAAGGAGGAAGACTTAAATAAACCCACGAATTTTCATCGCAAACGGTTCCTACAAAAAACTGTGTGTGCTGTTGTTGATATTTTTTATTAGTTGTGGAAGACAAATTTGGAGTAAAGTGGCAACATATGGTGTTTCAAATGTACGAGTAAATTTGTAGTACTAATACAACTGTCATGTCCAATTTTGGAAAATTTCAGGAGTCATTTGACCTTTTAAGACATTTAACTGATTTTCTAGCCATTTAATGACCGTAATTCAAATTTGAACTACATTGAAAAGTCATATTTTGTGTACTTGTGTGTGAGTTAATTCCATGTGCAGTAAATTGGAAGGATTTTTCAAACATATTGGTCGCACGGCTATGACACAATTAAGCATGGAGTGCCAGGCCATTTAAATTCCAAAAAATTTAAAAAAGACCAGAAACACATGAAACCTTGCTTGATGTAATGTCATGCCACCAAGATGATGTGGTAAATTTTTTTGGCATGTTTGATGATAGTTTGGACACACACCCCTCACAAACCGAAGCAAATCACTAGAAGGCTCGTGGTTCCGAGAGGGAACAATGCATGTTTGATGATGAACGAGCGATAGGTTCCTCTTATGGGCTTCAAAACATTTCTACAGTTAACGTGCAGTAATACAACTGTCGTGTCCAATTTTGAAAAATTTCAGGGGTCATTTGACCTTTTAAGAGAAATTTAAGTGATTTTCTAGCCGTTCAATGACCGTAATCCAAATATGAACTACATCTACATGCAACGGGTAACCATAACGGTTTGAAAAGTCATATTTTGTGTGCTTGTGTGCGATTTAATTCAGTGTGCAGTAAATTGGAAGGAATTTTCAAACATATTGGTCTCACGGCTATGACACAATTAAGCATGGAGTTCCATGACATTTAAATCCCAAGATATGAAAAATGATCAAAAACACATGAAACCTTGCTTGATGTAATGTCATGCCACCAAGATGATGTGTTTTTTTACATGTTTGATGAAAGTTTGGCCACACACCCCTCACAAACCGAAGCAACTCACTAGAAGGCTCGTGGTTCCGAGAGGGAACAATGCATGTTTGATGACGAACGGGCGATAGCTTCCTCTTACGGGCTTCAAAAAAATTCTACAGTTAACGTGCACAAATACAATTGTCGTGTCAAAATTTGGAAAATTTCAGGGGTCATTTGACCTTTCTAAGACACTTAAGTTATTTTGTAGTCATTTAATGACCGTAATCTAAATTTGAACCACATCTAGATGCAACGACTAAGCATAACGGTTTGGGAAATAATATTTGTGTACTTGTGTGCGAGTAAGTTCCATGTGCAATAAATTGGAAGTAAATTTCAAACATATTGGTCTCACGCCCTGAACACATGCAAGGAGTGCCATGGCATTTAAATCCCAATTTTTTTAAAAAGATAAGAAACACATGAAATCTTGCTTGATGTAATGTCATGCAACCAAGATGATGTGGTAAAAAAATGGTATGTTTGATGAAAGTTTGGACACACACCCCTCACAAACTGAAGCAACTCATTAGAAGGCTCGTGGTTCCAAGGGGGAGCAATGCATGTTTGATGATAAACAGGCGATAGCTTCCTCTTGCGGGCTAATTTTTTTTTCTACAGTTAATATACACTAGTACAACTGCCGTATCAAAATTTGGAAAAATCCAGGGGTCATTTGACCTTTTAAGACATTTAAGTGATATTGTTGCCATTTAATGACCGTAATCCAAATTTGAACTACATTATATGCAATGACTAACTACAACGGTTTGGAAAAAAAAATCATATTTGTGTACTTGTGGGCGAGTTAATTCCATGTGCAGTAAATTGGAAGGAATTTTCAAACATATTGGTCTCACGCCCTGGACACATGCATGGTGTGCAATGGCATTTTAAATTTCAAAAAAAAAACAGAAACACATTAAACCTTGCTTGTTGTAATGTCATGCCACCAAGATGATGTGGTAAAAAAATTGACATGTTTGATGAAAGTTTGGACACACACCCCTCACAAACCGGAGCAACTCACTAGAAGGCTCTCGGTTCCAATAGGGGACAATGCATGTTTGATGACGAATGGGAGATAGCTTCCTCTTACGATCTTCAATTTTCTCCTACATTTAACATGCACTAATACAATTGTCATGTGAAAAATTGGAAAATTCTAGGGGTCATTTGATCTTTTAAAGACCTTTAAGTGATTTTCTAGCCATTTAATGATCGTAATTAGAATTTGAACTACATCTACAAGCAACGGCTAACCATAATGATGTGAAAAATCATTTTTTTGTGTACTTGTGTGCGAGTTAAATAATTCCATGTGTAGTAAATTAGAAGGAATTTTCAAACATATTGGTGTGACGGTCTCGACACACATGCATGGAGCGCCATGCCATTCAAATTCCAAAAAATAAAAAAAAATGATCAGAAACACATGAAACCTTGCTTGAAGTTATGTCATGCCACCAAGATGATGTGGTAAAATAATTGGCTTGTTTGACAAAAGTTTGGACACACACCCCTCACAAACTGGAGAAACTCACTAGAAGGCTCGTGGTTTCGAGAGGGAACGATGCATGTTTGATGACGAACAGGCGATAGCTTTCTCTTATGGGCTTCAAAAACATCTACAGTTAACGTGCACTAATACAACTATCATGTCAAAATTTGGAAAATTTCGGGGGTCATTTGACCTTTTTAAGACATTTAAGTGATTTTCTATCCATTTAATGACCACTAGTTCATTGATGGCGCGTGTTGCTGCACCCGTCTATTTTTTAGATAGAAGGATACAGTTTTGCAAATATGTAGATACATGAAAAAAGTAAAGTAACAAATAGTAGGGAAGGAGTCTTTTTCTTGGATCCGATGGGCATAGAATTAAACATTGAAGCCCACATTGTTGCGGATGAGCTATTCACACTGCAGTGTCAGTTTGCATGCTAGGTATGATTGATGAGAGTGCTAGGCTCGATAATAGTTGTTGTTGCAATAATAATCGTTGGCAAGTATAATCCACATGCACATCCATGAGGTGTTTTTTTAAAGCAAGAATTGATCCCTTACCAGGGTAGTCCAGGAAATTATTGCAAATATGTTAAGACCATTTGAATATAATAGATATGGGAATGCTGTGATAAAATAACATGGCAGGAATTTTAACCATGCTATGAGTAAAAAAGGCATGTAGAAGAATGTTAGGACCATTTGAATATATTAGATGTGGGAATGCTGTGACAAAATAACATGAATTTTAACCCAACTATGAGTCTATGAGTACAAAAAGCATGGAGAAGAATGAATCCACATTTAGTCACACTGAACAAGTAGCACATAATCGAATTTTATATTGCTTGAGAAGAGCACACCAGTTCAATACATTTAGAAATGAACAATTAATTCGCAGAAATGGTTAGGAATTTGTTCATGCTGTAGTAATTTGAGAGCTCTATTTTTGTTTCCATGCATAATGGAGAGTAATGCCCTTTGATGCAAGGGTTTCCGAAACAAAACTAAAGTTAACTTGGATCTGTCTCGAGACATCGAAACTGAACTTGTACTTAAATGACAGAGTGAGACAAAACAAAAAGGACAGAGAAGTGAACATGAGGATATTAGATGCTCTCCAACTTTCAACTTAGATGTCTATTAGATGAGATCTGGGTAATTAGGAGTTCCGGGAAGGGTGGACATAGCCGGCATCCAGTCAGCACAACACATGGAGTCATCGGTGCAAAGGGGAGGGTAGCGGCGAGCTCCCAATCTAAAAATCCCATACCAAGTTCCAATATCTCAATCGACCACATCCAACATGAAAATTACATGTATGTACAAATTTTGGAATGAGAGGATATCATGACAATGTAATTGCTTGGTGTAAGATGGAATCATACAACTGAAATTAAATATAGAGAAATCTATCCGAGCATCATGTTGAAGGATGTTGTGCAGTACATCCCAAGGAGAGTGCTTGCAGTAGACAATGTCTTAAGCCTTGAGGTACTATATATAATAGGGAGAAATCCGTACTGTTTCGCAAAACTGGTTGAAAAACACCACATTTGTATACTATTGTACGTGGCTTCAGGCAACTTGTTTTATCCCAAGTTGCCAGAGATGAAACTTTACCCATGTGAGGAGCACAAAGTGCTTACATATAGTATCGAGATGTGTATCTTCCTTGAGCTTTACAATCATCTTAAAATGCTAAGTGTTATGTGTACACACAACCATTGTATTTTAAGACTATCTTGACGCACCACAGAAGCTTAGAAGTAAGGTAATCCCTATTGACAACAATACATGGTTAAATAAAAATATCAAACCATATTAGTGTTTGTTTTTCAAGTAATCTACCATTCAACCTGATTACCAAGCATTTGAAAGAATATTGGTTCTTGGTCAGGATGGGTATTGACCTAGACCATCAGGTACTCGACTTGCTTTCACGTTGCTTTCACGTTGCTACCTCATACGCCTCTTGTTAGAGGCTTCAAAAATGCACCTGCACAAGTACCTGCCTCAAAATTATTTCAAATTCTGTAAGCATGGCTGAAATTCACTATGCATGTCATATAAATAAATACCATCAGTTAGAGGCTTTGGCAACTAAAAAAGAAAGTTAACAGGATTTGGAAGTATATGTCATATAAATAAATAGCATTTGTTGTTTATATTATGATAAACAGAAGGAGTGACTCCGTATGTCATCACTATATGAGCTATGATGATACTAACCTGACATTTAGCCATTGGAGATGAAAGGGAGAACCCAACCTAGCAAAAAGGTCGAACTCATCAACTAAGAGCAAATGTCTTCAGTTGGGAGTGGAAAACATCATCAATAAATAAAAATTATATACTTGATGGAGGAAGAATTGGGGGAAGAACAGAGAAGAACTAAATGACGAACACAGATCGAACACCGATGTCGGTGGGAACGACACCTACGGGATCACAAGAATCCCTACTACGGTTAGCGGGGCGCGGGGTTGAGAGAAGAGCGGATCAAATAGATAGCACACGGTTCGTTTATCCAGGTTCGGGCCGCGAGGATGCGTAAAACCCTACTCCTGCTTTGGTGGATTGTATATTTGTGTTCTTTTGCTAGCTATGGGGCGTGAGGAGCTCCAAAAAGCCGAATCCCCCTCCTGGTCGCCTCGGGCCTCCTTTTATAGAAAAAGGGGTTGCCATAGTGGCACACAGGAGGTGGAAAGGGTACAGTGATGCGAGGTTATCCCTCGCATTACATGACAAGGCACATTTAATGCGTATTGCTTAGGTGTCCTTGCTTTATCGAGGACGGGGGAGAGATCTGTCTTGTCCGTCGCCGCTCCTTCTTGTGTCGACACGCGCCCTGGCCAGCGATGCCTGAGGTGCCATGTAGGTAGGCAGGCAGCTGAGGTGGCGCGATGGTGGGTCTTCACGAAGATCTGCATGTTGCCACACAGGTGCCTGCCCAGCTGGTTGGGTCAGCAGCTGCATACGGCGGTGGAAGTTTAGTCGGCGTGGGCCGGATGGTGACCCTGCGGATGTCCTTGGCAAGGGCCTTGCCGAGGCCCCGGCAAGGGTCTTGCCACGGCGCCTGCCGCCATCCCCGGCAAGGTGCTTGCCTGAGGTCTTGTGGTCTTTTTCGGCTGGGATCCCGCCAAGGGTCGTCGTCTTCTTAGTGCGTATCTGATCTTGAATGTCTTCACAAAGATCTGCATGACACTACGGGGATGTCTCCCGAATCCTTGCCCGATGGGGGCAGTGGACTCAAGGGTGATTTGCTCTGTAGGCGTGGGGCGAGTTGCCGCGGCAAGGGTCTTGCCCGGGCTGCTAAAGCCGGCCCCGGCAAGGATCTTGCCGGGGGAGTCCGTCTCGTTGGCGAGGGTCTTGCCGGGGCTACTAAAACTGGCTCCCGGCAAGGATCTTTCCAGGGAACCCGCTTCGTCCCTTTTCTCTTTGTGGTCTTGTCCTTGGTGTCGTTCTAGTTCTCTTGAGCTTCGGTCTTACCCTGGCTTACCTCCCTTGCCTTGCTTGGTGCGGCGGTGCCCGTGGCTCAGACTGCCGGTGCACAGTCATAGGGGTACAAAAAGTGTACCCCCTTTTTGTACATCGACAGGAGCCCCCGGGCCTGGGCTACACATAAGCGCGACGCATTGTTGGGCTAGGCCCAGAACAGTGCGCGGGCAGGCGGGACGGTTTTTACCGTGGTAAGACTTTTCGCGCTGTGCTTTGCATGATTCGCGCGCGTGGCGTGGTGCGAAGGGGTGTGCGTGACGTGGGTGGCATGCGTGGGGCGGTTCCCGCAGGCATGCGTCACATCGTAGTAAAGAGGCGGCTTTGCGCCTTCCCCGTAAAATGAGGGAGGCGTGGGGGCGCGGCTCATTTACTAAATGGAGTCGAGGCGCGGTCTTCACGGCGTCCACTCCCCATGATCACGGGGTGGGGAGAGGTCGCCTCACTTGTCACCTCGGTTCTGCGCATTGGCCACGTGTCTCCCATGCGCTTGGGGTGGCGAATGGTGGAGGCGGGGAACCAGGCCGTCGCTGGTTGGGGCAGCGGGTCGTTCCTGGTTCCCTGCGCTTCTTGTGTCTTGATTTGTCGAGCGGGGCGGCTGAGCCCCAACGCCGTTCCTTTATAAGGAGCGGGGAGGGGGGATGGCACCCCGTATTCTTCCATCCTCTTCTTTCTTCTGCTTCCGCTTCTTCTTTCCCCTTGCAATGGAGAAAGGGAATCCCGGTCCTTCGACGGTGGCGGCAAGGGTTGCTGCTCGACAACGCGTCCCTCCTCCTCCTGCACCTGTGGTGGTAGAGCCAGCCGCGAGGGGAAGGGGGAGAGGGCGAGGCCGTGGGCGAGGTCGGGGTAGAGGTCGCAACGCTCAGGGAAGAGGAGGATTGGGCGGCGCGCCGGCCTCGCCCCCGCCAGCGGCTCCTCCTCCGATGGAGGGACACGTTGGGGACAATCCTCGTGAATTCTTCGTCAGGTTGCGCCGGCCGCCGTGCCGTCGCCTTCGCCTCCCGACTCCATTCGTGCGGGAGATGGAGCAGGATCCGCCGCAGTCATTTCGGCTGCGTATGAGGGGCTGCGGGATTAGCGGTACGCGGGTCCGCGTTGACTTCCCTGCTCCTCATGTGATGTATCTTCGTCGGGGGTGGAAGACGTTTGCTCATATCCACAGCTTGGCGGATGGGCTCACTCTCCATTTTAAGTTGATGGAGGGTGGCCTTCTTTCCGTCAAGGTCTTCGGGCACTTCGGGACTCGTGCAAGGTGCTGCGTGGAGAGCTCTTCTGATGATGAAGATTTCTCCTCGAGTGAGAGTGACGAGGAGGACAGCGACAACGACGATGAGGGTGGTAGGCGGCAAGATGACAGGTCCGACTAGGTGTCGGGCGCCGTTCCATGCGTCACCGGTGACCCCATCATCCGTGTCGCCGGCTCCTTGAACTTCTCGGGGCCGTCTTCTTGGGAGGCTGGAGTTGGGGGGCTGCGGAAGAGGAAGAGGGCGGGTGGCAAGGCCTTCAAGTCGGAGTACGCGGGCACCGACGCCTTCGACGCGTACCGACGTCCCGGCGCCTCGTCTTCAAGCTCTGCTTCCGGCGCCGCCATCACCATCCAGCCTTTGGGCGGCCACCAAGGTGTTCTCTTGGTGTCTTCTGCCACCCGTAGCTCGCCTAGGTGCTCCTTTCGCCCTTCTCGCCTCCTTGACCTACCTCCTGAGGAGAGGGACAAGAAAGGGATTACGGGCATCTTATCTCTTTTTAGTTTGTAAGCCTTCGGGCGTCTGTTAAATTTAAAACTTGTAATCCCCTTGTTCATGTTCTTCATTTCCTATGGACTGTACCTGGGCGGGTTGTTTTTAATGAAAAAGGGATGTTTGCCGGGTCATTTGTTCGCAGGTAGAACCAACAACAGGGAATAAATCCCTGATATCTCTAAGATAAACATTTTCTCGCCCGGCAACAGGCCTTGCCGTCCCCCCACTTCGCTCTACCTTTCTCACACCTTTGGCGGAGGTAGGGATGAGGCGGGTTCAGGCTCCTTGTTTCATCCTTTCGATGCCGTGACTATGACCAAACTTGGTCCCAGGAACGAGCCCTAGGGCCTAGAGTTAGGGGAGCACGGTAGTTTAAGGAAAAAACGATGTTTCACATACCTCAGTCCATAATGGAATGCATGATAAGGGATGAAGAACTTATCTGAAGCTGCAGCCCCCGGCAACCCTGGTTTGCCATGGGTGAATCTTTGCTCTTGCAGCCCCCGACAATACTGGCTTTCCGGGGCCTAGATGCTGGTCTGTTCCTTCTTTTCCTCCCAAGTGGTTTCGGCAAGGATATCTGTGTGTCCTGTGAACCAAAGAAGATAAAAGAAAGACAAAGAGATGCAAACTTGACCTCTAAGCTAGGGGTTAGCTGCCGCTATGCACTATCAACCCTAACCAAGGACGAGACTCGACCTAGTATGCATGCTATAACTTAGGGCGCCGGCGCTTCATTTATTTATGCTCAGGGTCTGCGCCTGGCTTTGTACAAAGGGTTACATGCCTTGTCGGCAAGGCTTGTACAAAAGGTGGCTTGCCGGGGGGCCCGGCAAGCCGCGCCTCACGGGTAAAACTTGCGAAGATGCTCAATGTTCCAGGAGTTACTCATCGGAACGGCATTTTCGGTCTCCAGGCGGACTGCGCCAGGCCTGGTGACTCGTATTACCCGATAAGGGCCTTCCCACTTCGGCATTAACTTGTTGGTATTCTTGGCCGATTGAACACGCCGAAGAACAAGGTCGCCTTCCTAAAAGCTTCGGGCACGGACCTTGCGGCTATGGTAGCGGCACAAGGCTTGCTGGTAGCGTGCTGCTTTCACAGCCGCCCAAAGACGATCTTCCTCAAGGAGAGTTGTGTCATCTTGTCACAGTTTCTCTTGCTCAAGCTCATCATAAGCGAGCACTCGATGTGACCCGTATATGAGTTCAGTGGGGAGAACTTCTTCTGCCCCGTATACTAGGGCAAAGGGTGTCTGGCCAGTGGCTCGATTTGGCGTCGTTCTGATCGACCCAAGAACCGCCGGCAACTCATCAATCCAGCGCCTTCCACTCTTGCGCAGCCTGTCAAAGGTCTTTGTCCTTAAGCCTAGCAGTACTTCAGCGTTTGCTCTCTCAGCTTGACCATCGCTTCGTCGGTGAGCAACAGAAGTGAAACAGACTTTGCTACCGAGGTCTTGGGTATATTGTATGAAGGTGCGGCTTGTGAACTGTGTGCCGTTGTCGGTGATGACCCTGTTGGGTACACCAAAACGGCACACTAGTCCCTTGAAGAATTTGATGGCTGATTGGGCTGTTACCTTCCTCACTGCCTCCACCTCTGGCCACTTTGTGAACTTGTCGATTGCGACGTACAAGTACTCAAAGCCCCCGACAGCGCGGGGGAAAGGGCCCAGTATGTCGAGCCCCCAGACCGAGAAGGGCTAGGAGAGAGGAATGGTTTGAAGGGCTTGAGCTGGTTGATGAAGTTTCTTTGAATGGAACTGACACGCTTCACACCTGGTGACCAGTGTCGTCGCATCCTGGAGGACAGTGGGCCAGAAGAAGCCTTGCCGAAATGCCTTGCCCGCAAGGGCTCTTGACCCTATGTGGGATCCACGTACGCCTCCATGTATCTCTGCCAACAGCCACAGCCCTTCTTCTCGAGGGATACACTTCAATTTCACGCCGTTCGGTCTCTTTCTGTACAGGACGTCATCGACGAACTGGTACATAGTAGATCGACGGGCTACTTTTTCCGCTTCTTCCTGCTCCTCAGGAAGTTCCCCAGTTTGGAGGAATCGGACAGTATGCTGTGCCCACGCTGGAGCCTGGGGCTCGACGACGAGGACTAAAGGCATTTCCTCCGCTATAGGAGCGGCTGTCTCGACGGCAAGAGCTTGACGCTCCGCCGGAGCTAGCCGTCCCGTTCGGGCTCAGTGTCCCCGGCAACATCCTTGCCGGCGGCTCCGGGGAGGTCGACGGGAAAGTACTTGCCGGGCCCTGATTTCCTCCTCTTGTTTTTCTCTGTTGATGTATCAAGGGATGGCTGAGAAACCTCAAGCACAAAGTTACCTGGTTCCACAGGTAACTTGAGGGCAGCGCACTTTGACAGGTAATCGGCGATGTCGTTCTCTGCTCGGGGAACGTGCTCCGCCTGTATACCATCAAAACGCTCTTCCAGCTTTCTCACTTCATCGACGTAGGCCTTCATCAATTGGCTCTGGTAATCATTGTTGACTTGTTTGACGACAAGCTGCGAATCACCCCTGACAATGAGTTTCTTGATTCCGAGGTCTGCCGCGATCCTAAGACCAGCAAGTAGCCCCTCATATTCAGCAGTATTGTTCGTAGATACCTCCCTGGGGAAGTGCATCTAGACCACGTACTTGAGGTGCTCTCCGGTGGGTGCGACAAGCAGTACGCCAGCCCCGGCGCCCTGTAAGGAGAAAGCTCCATCAAAGTACATGATCCAGTCGCAACCCGCCTCTTTGCCGGGGAGTGCAGTTTCCTGGGCTTCTTCATCAGGCGCCGCGGTCCATTCTGCAACAAACTCCGCCAGGACTCGGCTTTGAATCATCGAGGTACTTTCAAACTTGAGGCCAAAGCTGGACAACTCCAGTGCCCACTCTACAATTCTTCCCGTTGCATCTGGATTGTGCAATATCCATTGCAGAGGGAGGCGAGTGACGACAGTGATCTCGTGTGCCTGGAAGTAGTGACGCAGCTTCCTCGAGGGCATAAGAAGGCCGAAGAGCAATTTCTGCACACCGGAGTACCTTGATCTAGCCCCCTGCAAGAGGGAGCTAACAAAGTAGACCGTGTGCTGCATCATTTTCTTCCTTGGCGGCACTCCAACCGGCCGTGTTGTCTCTGCACCAACGGCATCAGCCTCTGTCGCTGCTATCACCTCATCATCAATTTTTCTCTGTGCCACTAGTGCGGCGCTGACCACCTGGTTCGTTGCCGCCAGGTATAGCAGCAACTGTTCTTGTGGCCTAGGTGCAACTATTACTGGCGTGGAGGAAAGATACCTCTTCAAATCTGGCAATGCTGCTTCGGCTTCTGGCGTCCACTCCATTGGGCCCGCCTTTTTCAAAATCTTGAAAAAGGGAAGGGCGCGCTCGGCAGACTTGGAAATGAATCTGCTCATGGCGGCAATGCAGCCAGCAAGCCGACGCACATCCTTGACCCGTTTGGGTGCTCCAATCTGTTCTATAGCTTTGATCTTGTCTGGATTGGCCTCTATCCCACGCTGTGACCCAAAGAACCTGAGAAGCTTGCCGGACAGGACGCCGAAGACGCGCTTCTCAGGGTTCAGCTTGAGATTGATCTTGCGTAGGTTTGCAAACGTCTCTTGTAGATCCGGTATGAGGGTTGCCCTGTTCTTGGTTTTGACCACTATATCATCCATATAAGCCTCCATATTTCTATGGAGCTGGGGTTCAAAACCAATCTGGACTGCCATTGCAAACGTTGAGCCAGCACTCTTCAACCCGAAAGGCATTCGTACGAAACAATACGTACCACATGGGGTGATGAATGCTGTCTTCTCTTCGTCTTCTCTTGTCATGAAGATCTGGTGGTAGCCGGAGTAGGCATCGAGAAATGACAACAGGTCACACCTAGCCCTGAGTCAACAAGCTGGTCGATGTGCGACAACGGGAAGGGGTCTTTGGGAAAAGCCTTATTGATATCTGTGTAATCAATACACAGCCTCCACTTCCCATTTGCCTTGCGCACTACCACTGGATTGGCCAACCACGTTGGATCGAGCACTCCTCTTACCAAGCGCACTGATTCCAGTTTCTGGATCTCCTCTGTGATGAACTCTTGTCGTTCCAAAGCTTGCTTCCTGACCTTCTGCTTGACGGGCCGCGCATGAGGACAAACAGCAAGGTGGTCTCAATCACCTCCCTGGGAATGCCGGGGATGTCGGATGCTTTCCATGCAAACACATCGACATTTGCCCGCGGGAAGGTGACGAGCGCGTCTTCCTATTTGTCGTCAAGGGTCGAGCTTATGATGAAAGCCCCTCCTGTGCCGTCCTCCTTCACATAAACCTTCTTGGTTCTCGGCGGTGTGGCCCTGGACTTCTTGTTTCTGCCGGTGGAGCTCTCTGGCACGTCCTCGACGGGAGCACTACACTCCGAAGAGGTGCGCTTGCCGGAGTGGGTGTCCGAGGTCTCACCGGTCTTATTCTTCCTCTTCCCCCCCGGGGGTCCACTGGCGGGAGCAAGTGCCTTAGTGGCGGCAGCTGCTGCAACGACTTGTTGGTATAGTTGGTCAACGCAGATCAAGGCATCTTTCTTATCGGAGGGGATGGTGATGATCGTCACAGGTCCTGGCCTCTTCAGGGTGTTGTAGGCGTAGTGTGACGCTGCCATGAACTTGGCCAATGCTGGGCGGCCAAGGATCCCATTGTAAGGCAAGGGGATCTTGGCAACATCGAACACGATCCTTTCTGTCCTGTAGTTCAGATCACTTCCAAAAGTCACGGGCAGCGTGACCTTCCCCTTTGGTTGACTTCTCCCTGGGTTGACCCCCTGAAACGTGCCCGTCTCTTCGAGGTCTCCGTTAGGAATCTGCAGCTTCTCGATCACCTAGGCGAGATTAAGTTCAGACCGGCCGCGCCATCGACTAGCATCATTGTCACCTTGAGGTTGTGTATTGTTGGTGAAACCAACAATGGCAAGCACCCGACCGCAGTAGTGCGATCCTCAGTGTAAAAAACGATAGGCGTGCTGGACCATTTCAGCGGCTTTTGGGCACCAGACGACAGCTCCGCCACTGTAATCTCACGCGCCCACTGTTTAAGCTAGCGGTGAGAAGTATGCAGCGAGGTGCCACCATTGACGCACATGGCCTCAGTGGCTTTCTGAAACTCTTGGTCGCCGGACTCGTCGTCCCCTTCATGATCACCGTCTTCTGGCTTTCTGTGACGTCCCCGGGCGGGCCTCTCCTGCTATTTATCCTTGCCGCGACGGCCTGCTTGGCCGTCACGCTTCTTGCTGGACCCCTCAGCACCATCCTGGCCCTTCTCCTTGTGCCGCCTCTCATATTCAGCCCTCTGCTCCTCAGCAAGGAGCTCAACCTCTCGACAGTTCTCGAGATCATGGCCTTTGGTGCGATGGATCTTGCAGTATTGCTTGTCGGCGTTTCCTGGCTTCTCGGCAGCCGCCAAGGTTCGGCAGGCGATACACCCAGCAATTTCCTTGCCGGGGTCATCCGCCTTGGTTTTCTTGGCGGAGCCGGCGTCATCAGATCCCTCGACGGCAAGCACGGCTTTACCTTTGCGCTTCTTGTTGCGGCGCCGACCTTTCTTCGCCGGGGCGGCAGTATCCTCATCTGAAGAGTCAGTTTCCACGCCGGCATCTTCGCCGGGGTACTTCCTTCCCTCTTCAGCCCGGGCACATCTGTCAGCAAGAACATAGAGTTCCGCCACATCTTTCACCTTGTTCATTGCCAGTTCTTCACGCATCTTGTGGTTACGCACGTTTTGATGGAACGCGCTGATGATGGCGGCAGGGTGAACATCAGGGATATTGTACTGTACCCGGTTGAACCTCTGTATATACTTGCGCAGACTCTGGCCTCCCTTCCGCATCTCGGGAGTGGTGCTCGGGGCTCTTCCCGCGGCGACGCCCGGGATCTTTGGCGTGATGACGCTGTTCGTCGCGCGCTGCTTGGGAGGAGTGCGCTGTTGGCGCCGGCGTGGGAGTCTGGAGGCCCTTGCGTCGTCTTCGGGTGATGCGGCAGCGATCTTGGAAGGCCCCGCGCCACCCGCGGAGGGCCTGGCTCCGTCTTTGGATTTGGCGGTCTGTGGTCCGTATCAGACGCACAAACATCGCCACCTCCCAAACTCCGGCTGTTGGGACGGCGTTGGTGTTCGCGAGCAGCGCCCCGGGTCCTTTCCGCGACCGGTGCGCTGCTCGCCCGCGTCGGGACAAGCTGTCCGGCTTCTGACTGGCCAACCACCACCGTCGTCTTTTTCTTGGGTGCCATGATGATAAAGAAGCGTCGAACTAACTGCTAAAGCCGATTCTCACAACTGCGCCCCCTACCTGGCGCGCCAAAGATGTCGGTGGGAACGACACCTATGGGATCACAAGAATCCCTACTACAGTTAGCGGGGCGCGGGGTTGAGAGAAGAGCGGATCAAACAGATAGCACACGGTTCGTTTATCCAGGTTCGGGCCACGAGGATGCGTAAAACCCTACTCCTGCTTTGGTGGATTGTATATCTGTGTTCTTTTGCTAGCTATGGGGCGTGAGGAGCTCCAAAAAGCCGAATCCCCCTCCTGGTCGCCACGGGCCTCCTTTTATAGAAAAAGGGGTTGCCACAGTGGCACACAGGAGGTGGAAAGGGTACAGTGATGCGAGGTTATCCCTCACATTACATGAGAAGGCGCATTTAATGCGTCTTGCTTAGGTGTCCTTGCTTTATCGGGGATGGGGGAGAGATCTGTCTTGTCTGTCGCCGCTCCTTCTTGTGTCGACACGCGCCCTGGCCAGCGATGCCTGAGATGCCATGTAGGTACGCAGGAAGCTGAGGTGGCGCAATGGTGGGTCTTCACGAAGATCTGCATGTTGCCACGCAGGTGCTTGCCCA
Organism: Secale cereale; assembly: GCA_902687465.1. Lineage (NCBI taxonomy): Eukaryota > Viridiplantae > Streptophyta > Magnoliopsida > Poales > Poaceae > Secale > Secale cereale. The sequence goes on from LR738713.1 coordinate 617,253,551, forward strand.
GCTGGTTGGGTCGGCAGCTGCATACGGCGGTGGAAGTTTAGTCGGCGTGGGCCTGATGGTGGCCCTGTGGATGTCCTTGGAAAGGGCCTTGCCGGGTCCCTGGCAAGAGTCTTGCCACTGCTCCTGCTGCCATCCCCGGCAAGGTGCTTGCCAGAGGTCTTGTGGTCTTCCTTGGCTGGGATCCCGTCAAGGGTCGTCGTCTTCTTAGTGCGTATCTGATCTTGAATGTCTTCACAAAGATCTGCATGCCACTACGGGGATGTCTCCCGAATCCTTGCCTCATGGGGGCAGTGGACTCAAGGGTGATTTGCTCCGTAGGCGTGGGGCGAGTTGCCGCGGCAAGGGTCTTGCCGGGGCTGCTAAAGCCGGCCCCGACAAGGATCTGGCCGGGGGAGTCCGCCTCATCGGCAAGGGTCTTGCCGGGGCTACTAAAACTGGCTCCCCGGAAGGATCTTGCCGGGGGAACCCGCTTCGTCCCTTTGCTCTTTGTGGTCTTGTCCTTGGTGTCGTTCTAGTTCTCTTGAGCTTTGGTCTTACCCTGGCTTACCTCCCTTGCCTTGCTTGGTGCGGTGGTGCCCGTGGCTCAGACTGCCCGTGCACAGTCATAGGGGTACAAAGAGTGTACCCCCCTTTTTGTACACCGACAACCGACAACACGCGTGGAGTAAATGAAGAGCAAGGATTGACATGGTACGTAACTGACCTGCAATTATTTGTGTAGTTTGATTATTTCAAACAATCACAGAGACTGAAATCATATCATATGAATAAAAGGTACATAGTACAACACACAAATATTGAGATGAGGCGTAATTAAAGGAGGCATAAGAGCACACTGATACTGACTTGTCCGTTAGCCATAGGATACTAGCAGATTCAACTCGAAGAACGAAAGAAACCAATTAGTACTTAGCTCAAATTCATCCTTGTAGAGAACCTGCAATCATTATAAATTCTAAATTAGACAGAGAACACATTTGTATATGTAGACAACAATTGAGAACTCGAACCAGCGCACCTTCTAACCCAACTGAAGCAGTCTGCCCTGCGTTCCTTTTAATACAAAGAATAGTATCACTAAAAATAGAGGAAGAATTGCGGGAAAGATGGGATGCAGCAAAGAGGGAGAATTGGAACAACGGGAAACCAACGCATCACCGAGCACTGCTGTGCTGGAGAATGGTTTGCCAATGAGCAGAGTGGGAAAGGAGCAGTGGCAAGGTTGGAATTTTATGGGTTGCTTGAATGAATTGAATAAAAAATATGAATCTCCAATGGAAACTGAACTACCCAGAGCATTAGATGGCATTACTGGTATTAAACTCTCAATAAATCATCCTTGGCGATTGAACTTCATGCGTCATGGCTGTTCGTCGCCGCACACCAACCAACCGCGCTATGGAACCAAACGGATCAAGGAGCCACTGTCCGTCACCCCCGTGCAACCGAACGGACTGAGTAGGCAATATACGTCAGGTCGGTGGAAACCTGGCGCAGTCGCCATGGTAGTACAAGCCCCAGCATCGGTCGGCACCCAGTTTAGAGGCGCCGCCACAGTTGCGAGCTAAACAAATCAGGGTCCTGAGCGTCCAGTGTTTTGGGTTCTCCACTTTTCCTCTGGACTGGATGAGAATACAGGCCCAGTAGGGTCAATTGAATCTACGATGCCCAAAAAAACCACGAGAGCAGCGGCCCGAGAAGGCTAGTGCTCGTCATGTAGCCTGCAAGCGAACCACTAAAAAAAAATAATGTAGCCTGCACACGCGATTTGGGTGCAATTAAAAGCAAATCCGATGGCCAAAAACGACTAAAAGTGACGATCTGACGATTATAAATGCTGATGGCCTGTGAGGGCTGGGAGGGTGCTCAGTTTTAATGTATCTAAATAATCCAAATTTGAATTACATCTACATGCAACGGCTACCCATAACGGTTTGGGAAAAAAATCGTACTTGTGTGCGAGTTAATTCCATGTGCAGTAAATTAGAATGAATTTTCAAATATATTAGTGTCACGGCGTGGGCACATGCATGCAGTGCCATGGTATTTGAGTTCCAATTTTTTTTAAAATCATCAGACGATGTAAATATCTGGTGTTCAGAAAAGAAAATGTATAGATCTGGCAAGACAACCGGCCGCAACATGATTGGCACTCTATTTCGGGCCTCAAGGTTTGGAAGGTGAAAGACGCGGGTTATTAATCAGACACAGTTCTATATTGTGAAATGTTAGCTATTAAGTTCACACACAGATTTTGGGGCGGGAGTCGTGTGTAATTCAAACTACAGTACTCGTAAATTCCGGCGATCGGCATGTGTCCTGTTCCCGTCAATCTAGATTCCTGCCGCCATTAAATACTACCTTGCCCATGTCGTCCCGCCTACATTCTCCCCTCGCTCACCCTCTCTCCCTCTCTCAAATTTCTGCCGTGGCGCCGCCGATCTGCCCACGCGCCGACGAGGATTCGCCGTCTCTCGAGGACACTCAGTCAAAGAGCGGTGACGAGGAGGACCCCTACGTGCTGTCGGGCGAGGTTGCGCTGGACCCCCAACTTTTGATTGGTTTTGGGGCCAGTACAATCATTGTCTGTGGAAGTCATTGCTGCTGGCTGAGAAAAGCTAGGCAAGTGACGTTCAAGAAGGAGATGGCGGAGGAGGAAGCCAGGTACCAGGCGGCCTGTGAAGATCGTGATGCCGCCTGGAAAAGGAGGCGGTGGAGCTTTGGGGACTGGAGCATCATCGTGTGGAGGAGGTGTATGAAGACGGGTTCTTGGAGAGGAAGGTCAAAGGCGCTAGGCGCCTCATCGCTGTGTGGAAGTGGGCCGTTAAGCTCCAGCGTGCCACCGACGAGTAGCTCCGGTGGGCACCTAACGAAATGGCAAGATCATTCGCGCTCGTTCGCCAGCAAGAGGCAAATGGGTACGTCAAGCCCTGCGAGGCGGAGGAGGCGGAGTACTACCTCCGCGCTGGGAAGACACTGCACACCAGGGAGCTGCTAGCAAGGGGCTATCGGAATACTGCCCCAGGAGGGATTATTAGTTTTAGTATTGTTCGTTTTCAATTTTATGCATTGTACCTAGTAGTTAAGTATCATCACGTATATGTGATGATATTATATATATTTTGTGATGAACTAATGAACAATTAATATATATATATATATATCTATACATATATTATTCAGTGCGTCGTGCGCCGCCTAGGTTTATGCGCAATATCGCTGGGTGCCGGGAAATCGGTCAGGAAATGGCAGGAAACGATGGCGTGTTTGATAAGTCTCCGTCGTATCTATAATTTATGATTGTTTCATGCCAATATTACTCGACTTTTACATACTTTTAGCAACAATTTATATGATTTATTTGGACTAACTTACAGATCCAGCGCCTAGTGCATTTTCCTGTTTGTTGCATGTTTTCGTTTCATAGAAAATCCATATCAAACAAAGTCCAAACACGATAAAAATTTACGGATTTTTTTTTGGAGTATATACGATTTTTAGGAGGTGGAATCAACGCAAACGGGGGCTCACAGTGCCCACAACCCACCAGGGTGCGCCACCAGGGCCCAAGCGCGCCCTGGTGTCTTGTGCCCTCCTCGAACGTCGGCTGGTGCCCTTCTTCTGGCGCAAGAAAGCAAATTTATGGAATAAAATCGTGTTAAAATATCAGCGCAATCGGAGATACGGATCTCCAGGAATTTAGGAAACGGTGAAGGGCCAGATCCGGGGAACGCGAAACAGAAGAGGACAGAGAGATAGATCCAATCTCGGAGGGGCTCTCACCCCTCCACAGCCATGGATGCCATGGACCAGAGGGGGAACCCTCCTCCCACCTAGGGAGGAGGCCAATGAAGAAGAATAAGGAGGGGGGGTCTCTCTCCCCCCCTCTCTCTCTGTGGCGCCGGAGGGCCACCTGGGCTAAGATCGTGACAGAGATCTACATCAACAATCTTGCTACCGTCATCACCAACTTTCTCCCCCTCTATGCAGCGGCGTAGCACCTCTTCTCCCCGTTGTTATCTCTACTTAAACATGGTGCTCAACTCCATATATTATTTCCCAATGATCTATGGTTATCCTATGATGTTTGAGTAGATTCATTTTGTCATATGGGTTAATCATGATCTTGGTTGGTATGATTGTATATTTTATTTATGGTGCTGTCCTACGGTGCCCTCCGTCTCGCGCAAACGTGAGGGGTCCCCGCTGTAGGGTGTTGCAATGTCCATGGTTCGCTTATGGTGGCTTGCGAGAGTGACAGAAGCTTAAAACCGAGTATGTGGGGTATGGCGTATGGGAGTAAAGAGGACTTGATACTTAATGCTATGGTTGGGTTTCACGACCTTAATGATCTTTAGTAGTTGCGGATGCTTGCTAGGGGTCCAATCATAAGTGCATATGATCCAAGTAGAGAAAGTATGTTAGCTCATGCCTCTCCCTCATGTAAATTGCAAGAATGATTACTAGTACTTGTTATCGATTGCCTAGGGACAAATGACTTTCTTGTTGACAAATGCTATCCACTTTTACTGCGTTGCAATTTATTCGTAGTTTTATTCACGTGAAGTACTCCTAGTTTCATACTTGTTTTAGGTAAAGTAAACGTTAAGTGTGCGTAGAGTTGTATCGGTGATCGATAGAACTTGAGGGAATATTTGTTCTACCTTTAGCTCCTTGTTGGGTTCGACACTCTTACTTATCGAAAAAGGCTACAAATTATCCCCTACACTTTTGGGTTCTCAAGACCTTTTTCTGGCGCCGTTGCCAAGGAGCAATAGCATGTGGGTGAATATTCTCGTGTGTGCTTGTTTGCTTTATCACTAAGTAGATAATAATTTCTGCTCTTGTTTTCTATCTTTAGTTATGGGTAGAAAACACAAAATCAATAAAAAAGTGGTACCTGCTAAAATAATGGTTGAAGAACCACCAAAAATCTATCATACCGCTAAAGCTTGTTACTTGGATCATCTTCGATCCCTTTGTGCTCGTGCTGAAACCCCAACTAGCTTAGTTATGGGCAAATGATTAGATGAGCATGCTTATTATCTACGTGATCACTTGTCTCAAAGAGCGAAAGTTGTAATAGATCAAATTCATCGTTTGCAGTGCTATGCTTGGAATTTCTATGAAATATATGATTTTATTTGTTGTTCTGAAGACCCTAAGAAACACCTTCCCTACCAATGTGAGTTTAGTGATAATGGAATCGTATCTTCTTATGCTAAAGGTGCTTATAATTATTATGATGTTGAACAAATCAAAGAATTTGTTGCTTTTAAAGGTGCTTATGAAATTGCTTCTTTGATTGAAAAGTATGATGCTACTCTTTACAAATCTGAAAATTTAGCCATACTTAAATATTGCTATGATAACTATGCTTCCAGTGCTTATATTAAACCATATATTGAGCACTTCTCTGCTGTCCAAGAAGAGATTAATATTTTACAGGAGTCTATGCAAGTAGAAATTGATGACATTGTGAGCTCACTGGATGAAAAAGATGAGGAGGAGAGCGAAGAACAAAAGGAGGAAGAACGGATTAGCTACCCGTGCCCACCTTTTGATGAGAGTAACTCTTTATCCCATACATTGTTTAATTTCCCTTCTAGTTTTCCGAAGGATGAATGCTATGATGATTGCTATGATCCCGTTGATTCTTTTGAAATATCCCTTTTTGATGATGCTTGCTATGCTTGTGGCTAAGATGCCACTATGAATTGTGCTTATGGAGATGAACTTGATATAGTTCATTATGTCAAACATGAAATTATTGCTATTGCACCCACACATGATAGTCCTATTATCTTTTTGAATTCTCCCAACTACACTATAGGAGAGAAGTTTGCACTTATTGAGGATTCATTGATGGGTTGCATTTTACTACTACACATGATGATTTTGTTGAATATAATATGCATGTGCTTGCTGCTCCTACTTACAATTATTATGAGAGAGGAACTACATCTCTGGCTCACTATGTTTCGAACACAACAAAATTGCAAGAAACTGCTTATACTATGCACTGGCCTTTACTTGATGTGTATGAATTGTTCTTATAGACATGCCTATGCATAGGAAGAGAGTTAGACTTCGTTGTTACATGACACACATCATTTTGTGCTCACTACTAAATGCTAAATCACTGCTAATTCAAATTGGCTTTGATATACCTTGGGATCCGGGTGGATCCATTACTAGAGCACTTTATGCCTAGCTTAATGGCTTTAAAGAAAGCACTGCCAGGGAGACAACCCAGAAGTTTTAAAAGGGTCATTTATTTATGTTGAGTGCTTTTATAAAGTTTTTTTTAAAATATAGAGGGGAACTTAAAACTTTTTCAAAAAATAGAAGTGATTGAAAGGTGATGAATTGCGGAAGTAAGGGTTGACCTTGAACACTTGTGTTCATGCTCATAAAAACAATGTAGAATTTTTTCATGAAAGTTTCTTGCAAAAATAATTATCCCCTTGTACAATTCCATTGTATTATAAAAATAATGTGCCAAGAGTTTCCTTTAGGATGATTAGATTGGTTGTTGGTTTGTGCGGTGCAAAAACAGAAACTTTGGCTGTAGTGCGTGATTTTACATTTTTTACCGGAACGTCGAAAGTTTCTGAAACTTTTTGCACAGTCTTTATATACAAATTTTTTTTATTTTGTCCTATTTTTAGAATTTTTAGAGTTACAGAAGTATGGTGAATGTTCAAATCTTTACAGACTGTCCTGTTGTCACATATTGCTGTTATAGCTTCATTATTTGTGTATGTTTGAATTCTTGTTGAAGCCTCCTTGACGTGGGGCCATAGAATTGTGCTAGCATACAGTGGGTAATGTTTGATTATAATTATACAATAATGTTAGAGACGTAAATGATGGTATTTCATTGATCATATGCACTAACTCCGCCACTAAAAGTTCGGTTAAGTTTTGTGTGGATGAAGTGTTCGAAGATCGAGGAGGTCTCGATGTGAGGAGAAGGAGGAGTGGCAAGAGCTCAAGCTTGGGGATGTACAAGGCACCCCAAGAAAATATTAAAGGAGACTCAAGCGTCTAAGCTTGGGGATGCCCCGGAAGGCATCCCATCTTTCTTCAACAAGTATAGGTATGTTTTCGGATTCGTTTTGTTCACATGATATGCGTAAATTCTTGGAGCGTCGTGTGCTTTTTATTTTTATTTTAATAATGCACCATGCTGGTATGAGGTACTCCTTGGCCAATTTGTAGAATTCTCTTTGCAATTCACTTATATCTTTTGAGTATGGCTTTATAGAATGCTTCATGCGCTTCACTCATATAATTTGTATCTTGGATTGCCTGTTTCTCTTCACATAGAAAACCGATGTACGTAGGATGCTCTTTTGCTTCACTTATATTTGTTAGAGCATGATCTTTTGTAGAAAGAATTAAACTCTCACGCTTCACTTAAATCTATTTCGAGTGTCAAACGTAATTGGTCAATTGCATGGTTAGTCATAAAATCCCACATAAAACTTATGGATCACTCAATATAATATGTTTGATTGCTTGCAATAGTTTTACGATATAGAGATGATAATATGTGGGAGGTACTAATGGATGATCATGTTTAGTAAGATATTGGTGTTAAGGTTTGTGATTCACGAAACATGCACGTATAGTCTCTCTTTATGCCGGGAAGTTGGAGCACAATTTATCCTTGATTGTCTATCTTTGTGTGAAGGTTGGGGGTGCACGATGGTTAACTCCTACCAACATCCCCCCTAGGAGCATGCGCAGTATTACTTTTCTTCTAGGGCTAATAAACTTTTGCAATAAGTATATGAGTTCTTTATGACTAATGTGAGTTCATGGATTATACGCACTCTCACCCTTTCATAATTGCTAGCCTCTCTCGTACCACACAATTTTCGCCGGTGCATAAACTTTATTATAGCTTCCTCAAAACAGCCACCATACCTACCTATTATGGCATTTCCATAGCCATTCCTAGATATATTGCCATGCACTTCCATCATATAGTTGACTTGACCATTCATTTTCATCATATAGAGTCATACTATGTTATATGTATCGAGTTGTAATTTTTATTTCTTTTGAGTTATAAGTAAATAGAAGTGTGATGATCATCATTAGAGTATGTCCTAGTGAGGAAAGGATGATGGATACTATGATTCCCCCACAAGTCGGGATGAGACTTCGGACAATGAGAGAGGGAAAATAAAATAAAATAAAATAAAAATAATAAAATAAATTTAAAAAGTGAGGTCAAAAAGTGCCCAAGAAAAAAAGAGAAAAATAGAGAAGGGGCATGGAAATACCACACTTGTGCCTCAAAGTAGCACCATGTTTTTCATATAAAGAGTCTCCTATGTTGTCACTTTCATATATTAGTGGGAATTTTCTATAGTAGAGTTTGATGCATACCCACTTAGTTTCATATTGAGCTTTCATACACTTAGAGCTCTTAGTGCATCCGTTGCATGGCAATACCTACTCCTCATATTTATATCGATTGATGGACATCTCTAGAGTCCATTAGTTTGCCTAGTTGATGTGAGACTTTCTTCCCTTATTTTGTCTACTACCATCGCATTCTATTCCACCTTTATTGCTATTTCCATGGCATGCGATCATGTATTGCCTGAGAGTTGAAAATGCTGAAGCTTGTTAAAAAGTATGAACCAATTGCTTGGCTGACACTGGAGTAGTACATGATTTATACTTTGAGCTGGGAAGACAGAGGATGACAAGTGGACTATATGATTTTGCAGGGATAACGTTCTTTAGCATTTGATATTCTGAAAGACACGATTGTTTGTTGGGATGGCCGAGTATTGATGTCTTTATGTCAAATTATAGACTATTGCTTTGAATCACTCATGTCTTAATATTCATGCCATGACTAGATATATGATCAAGATTATGCTAGGTAGCATTCCACATCAAAAATTATCTTTTTCATCATTTACCTACTCGAGGACGAGCATGAATTAAGCTTGGGGATGCAGATACGACTCCGTCGTATCTATAATTTTTGATTGTTTCATGCCAATATTATTCAACATTTACACATTTTTGGCAACAATTTATATGATTTATTTGGACTAACTTACTAATCCAGTGCCCAGTGCTAGTTCCTGTTTGTTGCATGTTTTTGTTTCACAGAAAATCCATATCGAACAAAGTCCAAACACGATAAAATTTTTCGGAGAATTATTTTGGAATATGTGTGATTTTTAGGAGGTGGAATCAACGCAAACGGGGGTCCACAGTGCCCACAACCCACCAAGGCGCGCCACCAGGGCCCAGGAGCGCTCTGGTGTCTTGTGCCCTCCTAGAACGTCGGTTGGAGCCCTTCTTCTGGATCAAGAAATCTAATTTATGGAATAAAATCATGTCAAAATTTCAGCGCAATTGGATTTACGAATCTCCGGGAACTTAAGAAACGGTGAAGGGCCAAATCTGGGGAACACGAAATAGAAGAGGACAGAGAGACAGATCCAATATCGAAGGGGCTCTCGCCCCTCCACAGCCATGGAGGCCATGGACCAGAGGGGAACCCTTCTACCACCCAGGGAGGAGGCCAAGGAATCCAAATAAGGAGGGGGCCCCTCTCCCCCTCTCTCTCGGTGGCGCCGGAGTACCGTCGGGGCTAGGACCGTGACGGCGATCTACATCAACAATTTTGCTACCGTCAACAGCAACTTTATCACCCTCTATGCAGCGGTGTAACACCTCTTCACCCCACTGTAATCTCTACTTAAACATGGTGCTCAACTCCATATATTGTTCCAAATGATCTATGGTTATCCTATGATGTTTGAGTAGATCCATTCTGTCTTATGGGTTAATCGTGATCCTGGTTGGTATGATTCTATATTTTATTTATGGTGCTGTCCTACGCCTCTTGATAACCCACATGTGTAGGGGATCAGTTGTAGCCTCTTTCGATAAGTAAGAGTGTCGAACCCAACGAGGAGTGCTACCTCTTGAGCTTGCGTTGTATTCCCTCGAAGAGGAAAGGGAAATGCAGCAAAGTAGCGTAAGTATTTCCCTCAGTTTTTGAGAACCAAGGTATCAATCCAGTAGGAGACCACGCGCCAGTTCCTCGCACCTGCACAAACAAATAAGAATTTCGCAGCCAACGCGATAAGGGGTTGTCAATCCCTTTACGGTCACTTACGAGACTGAGATCTGATAGAGATGATAGTTTATATTTTTGGTATTTTTGGTTTAATAAAATAGCAAATAAAAGCGGAAAAAGTAAAGTAGATGTAGATTGATATGTTGAGAATAGACCCGGGGGCCATAGTTTTCTCTAGTGGCTTCTTTCATGATAGCGATATTCTACGGCAGGTAAACAAATTACTGTCGAGCAATTGATAGAAAAGTGAATAATTATGAGACTATCTAGGCATGATCATTGTATATAGGCATCACGTCCGAGACAAGTAGACCGACTCCTGCCTGCATCTACTACTATTACTCCACACATCGACCGCTATCCACCATGCATCTAGTGTATTGAGTTCATAAGAACAGAGTAACGCCTTAAGCAAGATGACATGATGTAGAGGGATAAACTCAAGCAATATGATATAAACCCCATCTTTTTATCCTCGATGGCAACAATACAATACGTGCCGTGCTGCCCCTACTGTCACTGGGAAAGGACACCGCAAGATTGAACCCAAAGCCAAGCACTTCTCCCATTGCAAGAACTATAGATCTAGTAGGCCAAACCAAACCAATAATTCAAAGAGACTTGCAAGGATATTATGAGCACACATAAAAAGTTCAGAGAAGAACCAAATATCTTTCATAGATAACCTTGATCATAAACTCACAATTCATCGGATCTCAACAAACACACCGCAAAAAGAGATTACATCGAATATAGATCTCCTCGAAGACCGAGGAGAACTTTTTATTGAGATCCAGAGAGAGAAGAAGCCAGCTAGATACTAGCTATGGATCCGAAGGTCTGTGGTAGACTACTCACAACTCATGGTGAGGGCGATGATGATGATGATGAAGGCCTCCGTGATGGATCCCCCTCCCGGAATAGGCTCCAAGATGGGATCTCCATGGGAGCAGAAGCTACGGCGGTGGAATTAGGGTTTTCTCTCAGCGTATGGAGTTTCTGGGGTATGTGGATATATATAGGAAGAAGGAGGGCACCGGGGGCCACACGAGGAAGCCTCGAGGCAGGGGGGTGCGCCCTGGGAAGGGGGGCGCGCCCCCACCCTCGAGGGCAGCCCCTCTGTCCCCTGACTTGGTCCGGAAGTTTCCTGTGCGTGATTTTCTCCACAAATATCTCTCGCGAAGGTTTGATTCCGTTTGGACTCCATTTGATATTCTTTTTCTGCAAAACCCTCAAATAGGCAAAAACAGCAATCTGGACTGGGCCTTTGGGTTAGTAGGTTAGTCCCAAAAATGATGCAAAAGTGAATGATATATCCCATTAAACATCCAAGACTTCATAAATAATAGCATGGAACAATCAAAAATTATAGATACGTTGGAGACGTATCAAGCATCCCCAAGCTTAATTCCTGCTCGTCCTCTAGTAGGTAAATGATAAAGAAAGAATTTTTGATGTGGAATGCTAACCAATATAGTTTTTCAATGTAATTATCTTAATTGTGGCATGAATGTTCAGATCTGAAAGATTCAAGATAAAAGTCTATATTGACATAAGAAATAACAATAATTCAAGCAATACTAACAATGCAATCATGTCTTCTCAAAATACTATGGCTAAAGAAAGTTATCCCTACAAAATCATATAGTCTGGCTATTCTCCCTCTTCATCACACATAATATTCATATCATGCACAACCCCGATTTCAGCCAAGCATTTGTTTTCATACTTTATATTTTCAAACCTTTCAACTTTCACGCAATACATGAGCGTGAGCCATGGATATAGCACTATGGTGGAATAGAGGTGGTTATGGAGAAGACAAAAAGGAGGGAGATAGTCTCACATCGACTAGGCGTATCAACGGGCTATGGGGATGCCCATCAATAGATATCAATGTGAGTGAGTAGGGATTGCCATGCAACGGATGCACTAGAGCTAAGTATGAATGAAAGCTCAACAAAAGAAACTAGTGGGTGTGCATCCAACTTGCTTGCTCACGAAGACCTAGGGCATTTGAGGAACCCATCGTTGGAATATACAAGCCATGTTCTATAATGAAAATTCCCACTAGTATATGAAAGTGACTAAACATGAGACTCTCTACAATGAAGAACATGGTGCTACTTTGAAGCACAAGTGTGGAAAAAGATAGTAGCAATTTTTCTCTTTTTTTCTTTTTTTTCTTTTTTGGGGCCTTTCTTTTTTTCTTTCTTTGGCCTTTTTTTTCTTTTTTTTTTGCGGAGGGGCTTTATAGATTTAGCCTTTTCTCCCATGGGACAATGCTGTAATAATGATGATCATCACAATTTCATTACAACTCGATATTACAACAACAAAAGTATGACTCTATATGAATGCCTCCGGTGGTGTACCGGTATGTGCAATGAAACAAGAGTGACATGTATGAAAGGTTATGCATGGTGGCCTTGCCACAAATACGATGTCAACTACATGATCATGCATGGCAATATGACAATATGATGTGTGTTATATGAATGGAACGATGGAAAGTTGCATGACAATATATCTCGGAATGGCTATGGAAATGCCATGATAGGTAGGTATGGTAGCTGTTTTGAGGAACAATCACTAGTAGATAAAGGGACATCAGACCGGGTTCGTTAGGGCCTTTAGCCCCGGTTCTTGAACCGGGACAAAAGTGTCGGTACTAATGCCCTGACCCTTTAGTCCCAGTTCGATCCAGAACTGGGGCAGATGGGTGTCCACCTGGCCTGTGCGCCGAGCCCAGGCAGGAGGGGCTTTGGTCCCGGTTGGTGGCACCAACCAGGACCAAAAGGCATCCACGCGTCAACATTTCTGTGGCTGTGGTTTTGGTTTTTTTTGAAAGGGGAGGCGGGGGGGTTGGAGGTTTTGGGGGGGTTAATTTAGGTGTTTCATATTGTGTTAGCTAGCTAATTAATAGAGAGAAGTGTCCTCTCTTATGTCCGTGCTTGGTCGACGCTACGTACTACACATACGTATAGAGAGGACTAGACACGCTAGCTAGCTAGCTAGTAAGCAAACAAAGGAAACAGAAGATCGTAATCAACATATATATGCATACAGAGAGAAGTAATATCGACCACCTCTCCTTCTCTGAGAGATTGGTCGAACAACAAGTTCTCGTATATCTACCCGACACTACCGGGTACATACATATATACAATAATTATCCCTTACAAATATAATCTCCTATACGATGGACACATGGTCCACATAGTATTCTCCGTTTGGCGCGATCACGTGTTCAAGGAAGTATGGCGCCAATTCCTATTGAATTGCTCGCAGACGATCTGGTGTTAGGAGTTCATCCCGCATCCGAAACATCTAATTTGAAGAAGGGGGTCAATACATGAAATGATGCTATAAAATTGTGAATATTATTAATTAATTGCTTACGCACATTAAATGATGGTAATGAAATAAAATTGTGAATATTATTAATTGCTTACGCACTTCAAATTGTGCTTCAGAGTAGCCCCGCTCACAGGTCGTGTGGCGGATGGACTCGCAAATGTAGTGTCCATAGTAATCATTCTCGGGTTTCTGCCACAACCACTTTACAAGAAATAGAGGTCAATCAAACAGATAAGCAAGAATGCCAAATGGTATTGATGAAACTAGCGCTTGAATCAAGATATAGGAGATGCGCGGAACATGTTACTATATAGTACTTACTTTCGGGTGTCTAAATTCTAGCTTCTTCGGCAGTCCCGGAGCTTTTTTTGTGAATTTCTCCAAACCCTGCCAGACGAAGAAAACAATTACTTGATATCAGAAATGAACAAAGTTGCTGATATTCATGGTGGATAATATTGATCGATTTAACTTACCTGTCGAGCATTTGAGTCATGTCCGCATACTCCTTGGGATCTTTACATTTAGAGTCCAAGACAGTTACTACTCCCTTCTCAAGCTTAATCTCTAAGAGAATATAGTGGAGGTTGTGCACACATGCATGAACTCATCAATTACATTACTATAACCTTGACTGATATATAAGGGAAACCAAATATGCACAAGACAGTAACACTCACTTGAAGTTGTAAGGAAAGAGTATTATATCTTTGTTTTCATTTACCACCAACGATCGTAGCAAGTTTGTCTCGGTATATGAGGGACGCCATTTAACCTCGGTTGCATCAATGAGGTATGTGTTAATGAACCCAATATCACCGACTTGTCTTTTCTTCAATTCGACGATCTTCAATCTGCATAATATAGTGAGGATAATTATAAATACATGCAATGAAAGAGCTGAGCTATATAGAGAGACTTAATGACAGAAGTAGTACTACTTACAGACAGTAGCAGGTGACCGTTGCTTTATCGAGGGCCAATTGATTGAAAAACTGATAGAACTCCTCAAATGGAATAGGCAACAGTTCAATTCCAACGAGGTCATGCTCCGATTTAACTCTCACATACAAACTATCCCTCCCCCCAGACTCTCTGCAGATTTTCAAGTACCAATCATGCAATCTTTGCATATTCGTTGATAGAGATCTTTCATTTTTGACGAGAGGCTTCCCGTACTCGTATCTTTGTATCTGCACCTCCAAAAAATCATAATGTACATCGTCGTACAGGTAATCTCCAAGATTGCTATAACCGGGCACCATCCTCGGATCATTAGCGACCATGTCGCTAGAGACCTTGAGCGGGGGGCACGATTGGTCTGCTTGTTCGCCGAGCTGGGCAATTTGTTTCCTAGCTCGTCCTTCTGCTAACCTTTGATCACTTTTAGTACTTCCCGACCGCTTCGCTTCGTGAAATGACTTTTCAATCATGCGGTCATAGTTGTCCTTCGGCTTACTTTTCGCTGGTTTCTTCAAGGCAGCAAGAGTGCGCTTTGCTTTCACCGGATCTATCTTCTCCTCCGGAGGTGGATGTCTCTGTGCTTTCAACCCTTCAAGCCAGTCCTTCACTTCGCCTTGAGCGATCTTCGTGTTTTCCTCGTCGGACCTCTCGTATGGTAACTTCTCTAGAGGCGTGAGAGAAGGACCGAATCTGCATTGCCTCTCGCCTCTGGTTGTACTGCTAGACGTCGGCAGACCAGACGAAGCGGCTGTCTTCTTTCCTTGCTTACGCACCGGAGCAGGAGCAGCCGGAGCGACGACAGGTCTCTTCCGCCCTTGCTGACTAGGCGGAGAAGGAGCAGGCTGGATGCTCGGGCGCGCCGGCACAGGCGGAGAAGGAGGAGCCTGGCTGCTGGGGCGCGCCGGCGCAGGCGGAGAAGTAGGCGGAGTGCCGCCATGCGCCGGAGAAGGAGCCGGAGTGCCCTGATCATCACTCGCCGGAGGAGGAGGCGGTGGAGGAGGCGGTGGAGGAGGCGGAGTGCCCTGACTCGCCGGAGGAGGAGGAGGAGGAGGCGGAGACGTCTAGTTGAGAATGTTGATGAGGTCCTTCCGCCATAGGCATGGAGTCTTCAGTGAAGAACCCAGCCGAGTCTCCCCTTCACCGGTAGGGTGGTCAAGCTGGAGCTCCTTAAATCCCTCCGTAATTTCATCCACCATCACCCTAGCATATCCTTCTGGAATCGGCCGTCAGTGAAAAGTGTCGCCGGGTCCAGTAGGATAAACAGAGCCAGCAGCCGCCTTGACCTTCATATTTATCCACTGCATCATAAGGTGGCAATTTTGTACCTCCGTGATAGCATCCACGGGATACCTGGCAGTAGCTGTCAAGACATGCTCCGGCTGAAGCAGCTCGGTGGAAGCCACGCTGCTTCTCCGCTGAGATGGCGGGGTAGCTTCGGGGGAAGCTTTGGCAATTCTTTTGTCCCGATTTGCTTCTCGTTCCTCTATCGCTTGTATTCTGGCCCGCAGCGCTTGCAGTTTGGTCGGCTGCATTTTCTTCCTCCTATCGTGGCATTTGTAGCCGCTGATGGCTTCTCGCCCCTCGTTGGTTACCCCAAGTGGAAGGTTTGAGATGCAGTGTAGCGGAAGTTTTCCCTTGGCAAAGATACCAAGGATCGATTTCCCCTGAGACTCCCAGTTTCAACAAGAAGGTGTCAACTGCTAACGGCGCCAGATATTAGCAATCAACGTGGACCTGCACACAGATACAAATAACTTTGCTCCCAACGAGTACAGAGAGGTTGTCAATCCCTCCGGCCTTGTCGTTTACAAAGGATCGAACGCAAGTGATAATAGTGATAGGTTTTACTGCAAATAGTAAGTAAAAGCGGAAAGTAAATAGCGGATGTGATCAGTGATGGTAATATGGACCGGGGTCCCATGATGTTCACTAGTGATGTCTCTCTCCCAAAAGACGATAAAACAGCTATGTGAGGTAAACGAATTACAGCTGGGCAATTAACAGAATTATGTGCGCAAACCAATGCTAACTATGTTGCAAGAAAGGTAGAGGTTCAAAGCATGGGCGGTACGCCAAGGCAAGTAGACCGAAATCCATCTGCATCTACTACTAATCATCCACGTTGAGATATCTATCTAGAACATCTCGCTGGTATTAAGTTGCGAGTCCCACCCATAGTGTAAACTCAAAGCAACAGACAACTGCATTAAAAGAACTTTGCGTAAAGTAAAGAATCCTTGCACCCGCGGGCACAAGCACCGTTGTTTTCCCCCTTGTGGCAACAGCACATCCCCTAGACTCATGTTTCTGTCACTCAAGCTAGTCATCGAGGGGCATGAACCCACAATCAAGCATAAGGTTCCCTCTTGGAGTCACTACCTACTACTTGGCCAAAGCAATAAATAACAACGGAGAACATGCAAGAATTACTTACGAACATAAATATAAAAGAGGTGAATCAAATATATTACTCAAACACAATCTGATCATAATCTCACAATCCATCGGATCCCAGCAAACTCATCATAGCAACATCATAAGGATTACATATGTGCCTCGATCATGTAGGGCAGCTCACGAGGACTAATTAGTGAAGCACAAGAACGGGAGGAGAACATCACATAGCTACTGGTCATGGACCCATGGTCCAAGGGAGACTACTCACAACTCATCCGGGAGGCGTCCATGGTGGTGGAGAGGCTCCCTGTGGTGATCCTCCCCTCCGGCAGGGTGCCGGGAAGAGTTCTCCTGGTGCTCCCGATCTTGGAAGCGCGGCGGCGGCGGAACAGAGATGAGATCGCGAAAAAGGGTTCCCATCTCGAGGGTTTCGGGACACGATATAAATATATGCCAAAGGGGGGCATCAGCGGAGGCCTGGGGGGCCCAGGCGCCCCCCCCGGCGCGGCCAGGAGGGGGGCCGCGCCACCAGGGCGCCTGGAGCCCTGGTGGCCCCCCTCCGGCTCTACTTCGGGTGCCGGGAAGCTTCTGGAACGCTGATTTTTTATATAATTTTTCCGGGATTTTTCTGGCAGTTTTCGTAATGGGAAAACCTGAAATACAAAAACAGCAGAAAACAGAAACTGGCACTGGGGTGCACTGAGTTAATAGGTTAGTCCAAATATGATCAAAAGTGTATGGAAGTGTATAAATAACATAGCAATATCACACAAAAGAGGCATGGAGCAAGCAGAAATTATAGATACGTTTTGGACGTATCAACATCCCCAAGCTTAATTCCTGCTCGTCCTCGAGTAGGTAAATGATAACAAGAATAATTTCTGTGGTGACATGCTATTAACCATATAAGGATTTTTCATAGTCATATGACAAAAGCTTACTGAGACAATGAATCTGTAGTAATTAAGTTGCCTCATGAGAAAATCACAAAGAACTGAAAGTTTTACAATATGATACTGAAACATCAAATAGATTTGTAATGAGCATGGTGTGCAAATATGATAAAGTGATATCTCGCTTGCCCCCTTTAGTGAAGCAAAACATAAATGCAGGGACACCTCCAAGGTTTAAGTGATGACTAGATACAATGATTTCAAAATAAACGATATCATAATCATGCAAAAGACAATGCTACTTTGGGACAATGCACATTACACTCAGAATGACAATCATGCTCTCAGTAGTTGGTGCTTTAAAAGAAGGTGGAGACTCTCGAACTGTGGCTTTTGTTGCCAAAGTTGAAAACCCGTAGTCGGAAACAAAGACAAAACATGTACCAGAGCTCTTGGTTTAAAAAACAGAGGTAATAATTATTATTTTTAGATTATGCATGTTCCGTCAACGAATGCTAGCAGATAACTCAATTACTTCTTGAGATGGACAAGTTTTGAGGAACGGCTCCCGAATGAGGACGATCACATCCTCTTAATCTCCTTTGTTTATCACTGCCAAAGTTTTCTGATTTCTCATGAACAAAGCGTGAAGGAGGGTTTGTTTGTTATATTAATTTGGAGCCGGGCGCACTCTTTGCCAGTTCCTTCTCGTATTATGAGTTTGCACATTGGACATGCAATCCCGGGGTGAAGCTTGTCCAACTTAAAAAGATCATGAATTAACTACTACTTCCTCATGAACTTAAAACAGAGGCACCAGATAGGAATGCTTTTTTTTTGAATAATTTCGAGATGGTACATGTAAGTCTCCGTTAGGAATGGCAGGTAAATACCAAAAGACTGGGAGCGACCAACTAAGAGAGCAATGACGGTCATAATCATGCAGAGCGACAAAGCAACATTGAATCAGGCATGGTAGTTATATCACTACTCAGAAACAAAAGATCATCAAGGCTTGACAGACTTTCTTTACAGTCTTAAATATGCGTGAGCATACGCCAAGTCAATCAAAATAAATTCTTGAAGGAAGATATTACTAAACCATACCACATCATAGGCAAACAAATCATGTTGGTACTCCAATAACACATTGGGAACCACCCCAGCTATTTGAGACTAACCATAAGAAAACATGAACTACTAAGCACCATTATGCACGTAGCATTTTTATCATAGACATATCAACCAATGCAACAGAAGCAAACTCTCTTAATAAGATAAGCATGATAACTAAAGAGAGATCAAGCAACCAACAAAACAAAAGCTCTTTAAAAAGATAAGCATGAAAACTAAAAGCTAAGCATGATAGTAGCTATTGAAAGACAAAGAACACACACAACAAAGATAGACATGGAAATTCTATGTTATGTTCTAGGTAGAAGTGGAGCGTGTTTCTCTCCCACATAAAGAAAGCTGAGTTCCGACTCGTTATGAAAAGCTAAAGAAAACTAGAAAGGAAACTAAAAGCAAGACGCTCCAAGCATAGCACATAACACATGAAGTGATAAAAATATAGTGGAACGAAAGACGAACTGATAATGTTGATGGAGAAGGGGATGCACGGGGGCATCCCCAAGTTTAGACGCTTGAGTCTCCTTGAATATTTCTTGGGGGTGCATGGGGGCATCCCCAAGCTTGAGCGTTTGACAGTCCTGAATCTTTTTACCATCTTCCCTCGCACACTTGAAAACTCCCTTCATACATAACTCATCATAATCTGATTAGCGAGGTTAGTACCCATGATAAAATAATTGTTCCTTGCTGGAAATAAGGATATTCTTGAAGGCCTACTGTTTCTCAAGATTGCCAAAAGGTTTTTGCAAAGAAAAAGCAAGCTCAAGGTTTGCAAAATGAAGGAAAGGCAAAACAGGACAGAATCTGGGAAAAACAGAACAGCAGGTAGTAAATGATTTTTTCAGGGCACTTCTGCAACTCTAATAAAAAAACTCAGAACAGACGCACGAAAGACAATTGTATAGAGCACGCTGTCGAAAAACTTCAGACCAAAAAGACGATCTGGTGATTTTATACAAATTTTTCTATCCAAGAATTTGTTTCCTGGACAGCACGTCACAACTTTTGAACTTTCTTGCAATCAGAGGCTACACTTGGCACAAAGTTGAAAAGCAAAGATACAATGATGATGCTACTGTAGTAACAACATCAAGACACAACAAAAGCAAAATAAAATTTATTCATGTGGGCTGCCTCCCAAAAGCGCTTTCTTTTATGCCTTTAAGCTAGGCATAATGCAAAGAGATCAAGTTTTATCAAGAGTAAAAGAATAGCTAGCCCGTATAACGGACTCAAAAGGTAACTTAATCTTCTTTCGAGGGAAGTGTTCCAACCCTTTCGTGAGAGGAAATTGGAATTTTATATTCCCCTCTTTCATGTCAATGATAGCACCAACGGTGCGTAGGAAAGGACGTCCCAAAATAATTGGACACGAAGGTTCACATTCAATATCCATAATAGTAAAATCAACGGGAACATAATTTTCATTGACAATGATAAGAACATCGTCGATCCTCCCCAAAGGTTTCTTTATAGAAGAATCAACGAGACGAACACCAAAAGAACAAGAATCAAAAGGTTTCAATTTAAGCATATCATATAGTCTTTTGGGCATAATGGAGGTACTAGCTACAGCATCACATAAAGCATAGCAAGAGAAGTTATTCAACTTAATTTTAATCATAGGATCCCAACCATCTTCTAGATTTCTAGGTATGGAGGCTTCTACTCTAAGTTTCTCCTCCCTAGCTTTGATGAGAGCATTAGTGATATGCTCTGTGAAGGCAAGATTAAGCGTGCTAGTGTGGGGATCTTTAGCCATTCTTTGTAGAAAGGTGACAACTTCTGAGATACTACAATTATCAAAATCAATTTTATCATTATTGGGCAGAATTGTAGTGTCATCTTCTTTGTTAGAATTGCTCTCTATTATAAGAGTTTGAACGTCTTCCCAAGTTTGGGGAAGCATAGGAGCAACCTTAAACTGAGGCTCATACTCTTTTCCTGGAAGACCATGCCATGGGCATAACTCTCCATCAAGACTAACATAATCACAAGGTTTATTACTTTTGTAGATCCCGACAGTGGTGCTTGGCGTAATGGAAGAAGGGGTGTACTCCTCCCATTTAGTGTTTCTGGTGGAACCCATAGCAGCAAGCAAGCAAGATAACTATTTTTGTGATTTTTGATAAAAGATACTAAAGCAAAAAAAAACTGAAAGGTAAACTAACAAGACTAAAAAGCAAAGGTAAAAGATAGCATGCAACTCCCCTATCTTGAAGAGTGGAGTCCCCAGCGACGGTGCCAGAAAACTTTGCTTGATGGCTTCTCGCCCCTCATTGGTTACCCCAAGTGGAAGGTTTGAGATGCAGTGTAGCAGAAGTTTTCCCTTGGCAAAGATACCAACGATCGATTTCCCCTGAGACTCCCAGTTTCAACAAGAAGGTGTCAACTGCTAACGGCGCCAGATATTAGCAATCAACGTGGACCTGCACACAGATACAAATAACTTTGCTCCCAACGAGTACAGAGAGGTTGTCAATCCCTCCGGCCTTGTCGTTTACAAAGGATCAAACGCAAGTGATAATAGTGATAGGTTTTACTGCAAATAGTAAGTAAAAGCGGAAAGTAAATAGCGGATGTGATCAGTGATGGTAATATGGACCGGGGTCCCATGATGTTCACTAGTGATGTCTCTCTCCCAAAAGACGATAAAACAGCTATGTGAGGTAAACGAATTATAGCTGGGCAATTAACAGAATTATGTGCGCAAACCAATGCTAACTATGTTGCAAGAAAGGTAGAGGTTCAAAGCATGGGCGGTACGCCAAGGCAAGTAGATCGAAATCCATCTGCATCTACTACTAATCATCCACGTTGAGATATCTATCCAGAACATCTCGCTGGTATTAAGTTGCGAGTCCCACCCATAGTGTAAACTCAAAGCAACAGACAACTGCATTAAAAGAACTTTGCGTAAAGTAAAGAATCCTTGCACCCGCGGGCACAAGCACCGTTGTTTTCCCCCTTGTGGCAACAGCACATCCCCTAGACTCATGTTTCTGTCACTCAAGCTAGTCATCGAGGGGCATGAACCCACAATCAAGCATAACGTTCCCTCTTGGAGTCACTACCTACTACTTGGCCAAAGCAATAAATAACAACGGAGAACATGCAAGAATTACTTACGAACATAAATATAAAAGAGGTGAATCAAATATATTACTCAAACACAATCTGAACATAATCTCACAATCCATCGGATCCCAGGAAACTCATCATAGCAACAGCATAAGGATTACATATGTGCCTCGATCATGTAGGGCAGCTCACGAGGACTAATTATTGAAGCACAAGAACGGGAGGAGAACATCACATAGCTACTGGTCATGGACCCATGGTCCAAAGGAGACTACTCACAACTCATCCGGGAGTTGTCCATGGTGGTGGAGAGGCTCCCGGTGGTGATCCTCCCCTCCGGCAGGGTGCCAGGAAGAGTTCTCCTGGTGCTCCCGATCTTGGAAGCGCGGCGGCGGCGGAACAGAGATGAGATCGCGAAAAAGGGTTCCCGTCTCGAGGGTTTCGGGACACGATATAAATATATGCCAAAGGGGGCATCAGCGGAGGCCTGGGGGGCCCAGGTGCCCCCCCGGCGCGGCCAGGAGGGGGGCCGCGCCACCAGGGCGCCTGGAGCCCTGGTGCCCCCCGACGGCTCTACTTTGGGTGCCGGGAAGCTTTTGGAACGCTGATTTTTTATATAATTTTTCCGGGATTTTTCTGGCAGTTTTCGTAATGGGAAAACCTGAAATACAAAAACAACAGAAAACAGAAACTGGCACTGGGGTGCACTGAGTTAATAGGTTAGTCCAAATATGATCAAAAGTTTATGGAAGTGTATAAATATCATAGCAATATCACACAAAAGAGGCATGGAGCAAGCAGAAATTATAGATACGTTTTGGACGTATCAGCCGCCTGCGTCCGGAAACCCAACACTCCACGGAAGGGAGCCTGGCATGCCTCGTGTCCATCCAGGGTGCTCAGGATTCCCGAGGGCCATTGTCAGCTCGTCATTCTCTCTGTCGAGGAAGAACGTCCCTTCCTGCGCTGCTTTGATATAGTGCCGAAGCTTCCTGAGTGGTATTTCCAATTGCTTGTCCGTCCAAATGCACCTCCCTAATACAGGGTCCAAGGTTCCGCCAGCCCCGAAGAACCAAGTCCGGCAACGGTCTGGCCATTGCATTGTCTCTGGTTCAATCCCTTTCTGAAGCAGATCATTCTCAGCCTTGGCCCACTTAGGCTGGGCTCTGAGGTAGCCACCTGACCCCGTGCGATGGTGATGCTTCTTCTTCGCAGCATTTATCTGGTTTGTCGCCGACATCTTCTTACTCTTTTCTGATGTCTTATAGGACACAAATGCGGGCCAGTCATCTTTGATCTTCTCATATATGCCCACGAATTCTGGAGTCTCTTTATCGCGGACAAACTTATTCAGTTTTTTCTTCCATGCCCTGAATTGGTCTGCCATCTTCGTAAGAGCAGCAGACTTTATTAATACCTCTTTAACTAGATTCGCCGGATCATCCTCTGGCGGTAGGATGAAATTTGACGTCAGTTCAGTCCAAAGATCTTATTTCTGCATATCAATGACATAAGACACCTGAGCGTCTTTTGCAGCCGGCTTTAACCATTGATGGATGCTGATCGGGATCTTGTCCCTAACCAGAACCCCGCACTGATTAACAAATGCGTTCTTTGTCCGGATGGGTTCAATCGGTTCGCCGGAGCGCGAGATTTCCGAGATCTCAAACTTTTCATCCGGCCTCAACTTTTTCTTCGCGCCTCATCTCTTTACCGAAGATTTGCTCGATCCGGAGGGCTAGAAAAAGGAACAAAGACGAGAGTTAATGAATGCATCAATTAACTAGTCAGCACATGCTTAACTAACATATATACCTCCTGGCCGGACTCGGTTCGGTCACCGAAGCCAGCATCACGGTCTCCTTCTTGCACCGGCATTGGGTCACCGGAGCCGTCCTCACGGTCTACTTCTTCCATGTGCATTGGGTCACCGGAGCCATCAATATCATAGCCTAGATCTTCCAACAGCTCTCTTTCCACCAGCTCATTGGTGTCGTTGAGAAACGACAAGACGACATCTTGTCCGTCTGCGATTATGTCCATCAACATCGCTTCTTGTGCTAGGTCCCGGGTGTTGTCGTCCATAGTTTCTACAAATATTTACAACATGCCAATTATTATTCAAATATGACATATGGATATATTAATGGCAAACGTAGAACGAGCTTCGACCCTCAACCCCTGGACGACCCTCGACTGCTCGGCGATCCACAACCCTAGACCCCCTCATGTCACATTTTGTCTAGTGTCAAAGGATTCAACAAAACCAATACTTCATCATTAGGCGAAAGTAACAGTCGCATGATGGTACGAAGCTCTCCAAAGTTATTTTGGAACGGAGTCCCAGATAGGATAATTCGTAACAAAAGACGGATTATCCTATCAGGAACTCCGTTCCAAAACAACTTAGCAGAACTTCGTAACAACATGCCCCGGTTACTTCTGGGAAATGATGAAGTCATGGATTTCTTCAATACTTTGACACTAGCTAGGCAACCTCTCGACCCCTCGATCCTCAACTGCTCGGCGATCCACAACCCTAGACCCCCTCATGTCACATTTTGTCTAGTGTCAAAGGATTCAACAAAACCAATACTTCATCATTAGGCGAAAGTAACAGTCGCATGATGGTACGAAGCTCTCCAAAGTTATTTTGGAACGGAGTCCCGTATAGGATAATTCATAACAAAAGACGGATTATCCTATCAGGAACTCCTTTCCAAAAAAAACTTTTCAGAACTTCGTACCAACATGCCCCGGTTACTTCTGGCAAATGATGAAGTCATGGATTTCTTCAATACTTTGACACTAGCTAGGCAACCTCTCGACCCCTCGACCCTCGACTGCTCGACGATCCACAACCCTAGACCCCCTCATGTCACATTTTGTCTAGTGTCAAAGGATTCAACAAAACCAATACTTCATCATTAGGCGAAAGTAACAGTCGCATGATGGTACGAAGCTCTCCAAAGTTATTTTGGAACGGAGTCCCAGATAGGATAATTCATAACAAAAAACGGATTATCCTATCAGGAACTCCGTTCCGAAACAACTTTGGAGAACTTCGTACCAACATGCCCCGGTTACTTCTGGCAAATGATGAAGTCTTGGATTTCTTCAATACTTTTACATTAGCTAGGCAACCTCTCGACCCCTCGACCCTCGATTGCTCGGCGATCCACAACCCTAGACCCCCTCATGTCACATTTTGTCTAGTGTCAAAGGATTCAACAAAACCAATACTTCATCATTAGGCGAAAGTAACAGTCGCATGATGGTACGAAGCTCTCCAAAGTTATTTTGGAACGGAGTCCCAGATAGGATAATTCGTAACAAAAGACGGATTATCCTATCAGGAACTCCGTTCCAAAACAACTTTGCAGAACTTCGTACCAACATGCCCCGGTTACTTCTGGGAAATGATGAAGTCATGGATTTCTTCAATACTTTGACACTAGCTAGGCAACCTCTCGACCCCTCGACCCTCAACTGCTCGGCGATCCATAACCCTAGACCCCCTCATGTCACATTTTGTCTAGTGTCAAAGGATTCAACAAAACCAATACTTCATCATTAGGCGAAAGTAACAGTCGCATGATGGTACGAAGCTCTCCAAAGTTATTTTGGAACGGAGTCCCGTATAGGATAATTCGTAACAAAAGACGGATTATCCTATCAGGAACTCCGTTCCAAAAAAACTTTGCAGAACTTCGTACCAACATGCCCCGGTTACTTCTGGCAAATGATGAAGTCATGGATTTCTTCAATACTTTGACACTAGCTAGGCAACCTCTCGACCCCTCGACCCTCGACTGCTCGACGATCCACAACCCTAGACCCCCTCATGTCACATTTTGTCTAGTGTCAAAGGATTCAACAAAACCAATAATTCATCATTAGGCGATCTCTCGACCCTTGACGACCCTCGGTCTCTCGACCCCTCGGCGATCTCTCGACCCTTGACGACCCTCGGTCCCTCGACGACCCTCGACCCCCCCTAATGTCGAAGTTATCGGGGAGGGTGTATATCGACAACGACATATCCGATAAAAAAAAGAGGAAGAAGAAGAATAAAGGAACCGCTAGAGGAGAAGATCGAAGAAAAAAAAGAAAAAAAAGGAGAAGAAGAAAGGAATAGAGGAGAAGAAGAGAAAATTTCTCTTCTTCTCCTCTTTTTTCTTCTTCTTTTTTCTTCTTCTTATTTATTTCTCCTCTTCTTCCTCTCCTCTTCTTCTTTCTTTCCTCTTCTTATTTTCTTCTTTCCTATCCTTCTTTTTCTAAATTTGTAACTTTTGCATATATAAAACTTTCTATATATATTTAGTATATATAAACAAAAAACTATATAGCCACATACACATATACATCACATACACATCACATACAGCAACTATACATCACAATTGTAACTTTCTATATATAAACAAAAAAACTTTCTATGAAAAAAACATTTTAACATATATATTTAGCAAATTCCTAAGAAAAATAAAAAAATATAGCCACATACACATATACATCACATACACATCACATACAACAACTATATACACATAAACATATACACATATATGCAACTATATATATACACATACAAAATATATACACATATATATATATTCACATATGAAAAAAAAACTACTCACATCGCGGGGCAGGCTGAGGGCGCCGGCGCCGGCGCGGGGCGGGGCGACGACGCGGGGCGGGGCGACGGGGCGACGACGCGGGGCGACGGCGCGGGGCGATGGCGAGCTCGAGAGCAAGGCGGCTTCGGGGCGGGGAACAAGAACAGAACGAAATTTTCACAAGTGTTGTTTATATAGGAGGCGTATTAGTCCTGGTTCGTGGCACAAACCGGGACTAATACCACCCTTTAGTCCCGGTTGGTGCCACCAACTGGGACTAAAGGTCCCTTTTCAGCAGCCCAAAGGGCGGGAAGGAGGGGGC
>LR738713.1:617280616-617294752 GCA_902687465.1 Secale cereale
TTGGTCCCGGTTGGTGGCACCAACCGGGACTAAAGGGGGGCATTGGTCCCGGTTGGTGCCACGAACCGGGACCAATTCCGCCCTTTAGTCCCGGTTGGTGCCACCAACCGGGACCAATGGCCTTGCGCTGGCGCTGCGGTGGGAGTTTAGTCCCACCTCGCTAGTTGAGAGCGGCCATCACCTGTTTATAAGCTGCGCTGCCTCTTTCCTCTCGAACTCCTCTGAAATGCAGGCTTACGGGCCTAATTGGACACTGCAATGCCTATGGGCCTACTGGGCCTGCTGCGGGCCTGAATCCTGGCCCATGGTTGGGTTTCTAGTCGTATTCAGGCCGTGCTGGCCCAGTAGGTGGCATTTTTTCTTTTCTTTTTTTCTATTTATTTTTTGATTTCTACTTAGAACTAAATACTTATAATTTTTTAGTGATTTCTTTTTTCTTTTAGGTCACAAAAATTATAAACTTTCTTTGTTTTCTTTGTTGCTTTATTTATTTTATTTTGTTTCTACTTACAACAAAATACTTATTGTTGCTATTTTTATTTTTTTGCAAGTTTTTTGTTTTGTTTTCTGCATTATTTATTTTCTTTTGTTTTTTACTTTATTTTTTAATTCTTTCTGGTAAAACCAATTACAAACTTTCTGTTAGTGCAAGTAGTATTGAAATTTGAATAGTACAAACGGACAATGGTATCATACTCGTCTGTTACAAAGTTGGCATGGTATCATCATAATAGTTGCGGAAAAAAGTCTTCACTTTTTCTTCGCTTGTGTCATTTGCTTATTACGCCGTAACCATGGATAATCTTCATCGTTTATCAGGATGCTTGGGTCAGCCTTGACTTTGAAGGGAGGAATTTCATGAAACCTTTCATAATCTTCGGATATGTCTGTCTTGCCCTCCACTCCCAGGATGTCCCTTTTTCCTGAAAGAACTATGTGGCGCTTTGGCTCATCGTATGATGTATTCGCTTCCTTATCTTTTCTTTTTCTCGGTCTGGTAGACATGTCCTTCACATAGATAACCTGTGCCACATCATTGGCTAGGACGAACGGTTCATCAGTTTATCCAAGATTTTTCAGATCCACTGTTGTCGTTCCGTACTGTGGGTCTACCTGTACCCCGCCTCCTGACAAATTGACCCATTTGCACTTAAACAAAGGGACCTTAAAATCAGGTCCATAGTCAAGTTCCCATATGTCCACTATGTAACCATAATATGTGTCCTTTCCCCTCTCGGTTGTTGCATCAAAGCGGACACCGCTGTTTTGGTTGGTGCTCTTTTGATCTTGGACAATCGTGTAAAATGTATTCCCATTTATCTTGTATCCTTTGTAAATCAATACAGTCGAAGATGGTCCCCTGGACAACAAGTACAACTCATCACAAACAGTGTTGTCACCTCTGAGACGTGTTTCCAACCAACTGCTGAAAGTCCTGATGTGTTCACATGTAATCCAGTCGTCGCACTGCTCCGGGTGTTTGGAGCGCAGTCTGTTCTTGTGTTCATCGACATACGGGGTCACCAATGTAGAGTTCTGTAGAACTGTGTAGTGTGCTTGAGACCAAGAATATCCTTCCCTGCATATTATTGAGTCCCTTCCAAGCGTGCCTTTTCCAGTCAGTCTCCCCTCGTACCGCGATTTAGGGAGACCTATCTTATTAAGGCTAGGAATGAAGTCAACACAAAACCCGATGACATCCTCTGTTTGATGGCCCATGGAGATGCTTCCTTCTGGCCTGGCGCGGTTACGGACATATTTCTTTAGGACTCCCATGAACCTCTCAAAGGGGAACATATTGTGTAGAAATACGGGTCCCAGAATGACAATCTCGTCGACTAGATGAACTAGGACGTGTGTCATGATATTGAAGAAGGATGGTGGGAACACAAGCTCGAAACTAACAAGACATTGCGCCACATCACTCCTTAGCCTTGGTACGATTTCTAGATCGATCACCTTCTGAGAGATTGCATTGAGGAATGCACATAGCTTCACAATGACTAATCAGACGTTTTCCGGTAGAAGCCCCCTCAATGCAACCGGAAGCAGTTGCGTCATAATCACGTGGCAGTCATGAGACTTTAGGTTCTGGAACTTTTTCTTTGGCATATTTATTATTCCCTTTATATTCGACGAGAAGCCAGTCGGGACCTTCATACTGAGCAGGCATTCAAAGAAGATTTCGTTCTCTTCTTTCGTAAGAGCATAGCTGGCAGGACCTTCATACTGCTTCGGAGGGATGCCGTCTTTTTCGTGCAAACGTTGCAGGTCCTCCCGTGCCTCAGCTGTATCTTTTGTCTTTCCATACATGCCCAAGAAGCCTAGCAGGTTCACGCAAAGGTTCTTCGTCACGTGCATCACGTCGATTGAAGACCGGACCTCTAGGTCTTTCCAGTAGGGTAGGTCCCAAAATATAGATTTCTTCTTCCACATGGTTGCGTGTCCCTCAGCGTCATTCGGAACAGCTAGTGCGCCGGGGCCCTTTCCAAAGATTACGTGTAAATCATTGACCATAGCAAGTACGTGATCACCGGTACGCATGGCGGGCTTCTTCCGGTGATCTGCCTCGCCTTTGAAATGCTTGCCTTTCTTTCGACATTGATGGTTGGTCGGAAGAAATCGACGATGGCCCAGGTACACATTCTTCCTGCATTTGTCCAGGTATATACTTTCAGTGTCACCTAAACAGTGCGTGCATGCGTGGTATCCTTTGTTTGTCTGTCCTGAAAGGTTACTGAGAGCGGGCCTATCGTTGATGGTCACGAACAGCAACGCCTTTAGGTCAAATTCCTCCTGTCTGTGCTCATCCCACGCACGTACACCCTTTCCATTCCACAACTGTAAAATTTCTTCAAATAATGGCCTTAGGTACACATCAATGTCGTTGCCGGGTTGCTTAGGGCCTTGGATGAGAACTGGCATCATAATGAACTTCCGCTTCATGCACATCCAAGGAGGAAGGTTATACATACATAGAGTCACGGGCCAGGTGCTGTGATTGCTGCTCTGCTCCCCGAAAGGATTAATGCCATCCGCGCTTAAAGCAAACCATACGTTCCTTGGGTCCTTTGCAAACTCCTTCCAGTACTTTCTCTCGATTTTTCTCCACTGCGACCCGTCAGCGGGTGCTCTCAACTTCCCGTCTTTCTTAGGGTCCTCACTGTGCCATCGCATCAACTTGGCATGCTCTTTGTTTCTAAACAAACGTTTCAACCATGGTATTATAGGAGCATACCACATCACCTTCACAGGAACCCTCTTCCTGGCAGGCTCGCCATCAACATCACCAGGGTCATCTTGTCTCATCTTATACCGCAATGCACCGCATACCGGGCATGCGTTCAGATCCTTGTATGCACCACAGTAGAGGATGCAGTCATTAGGGCATGCATGTATCTTCTGCACCTCCAATCCTAGAGGGCATACGACCTTCTTTGCTGCGTATGTACTGTCGGGCAATTCGTTATCCTTCGGAAGCTTCTTCTTCAATATTTTCAGTAGCTTCTCAAATCCTTTCTCAGCCACAGCATTCTCTGCCTTCCACTGCAGCTATTCTAGTACGGTACCGAGCTTTGTGTTGCCATCTTTGCAATTGGGGTACAACCCATTTTTGTGATCCTCTAACTTGCGATCGAACTTCAGCTTCTCCTTTTGACTTTCGCATTGTGTCCTTGCATCGACAATGACCCGGCGGAGATCATCATTTGGTTCCTCTTGATCTTCAGCAGCTTCACCCGTTGCAGCATCATTGGACACATCATCTGGTTCCTCTTGATCTTCACCAGCTCCCCCCATTGCAGCATCACCGTATTCAGGGGCACATAGTTGTCATCGTACTCTTCTTCTTCGCTGTCTTCCATCATAACCCCTATTTCTCCGTGCCTCGTCCAAACATTATAGTGTGGCATGAAACCCTTGTAAAGCAGGTGGGAGTGAAGGATTTTCCGGTTAGAGTAAGACATCGTATTCCCACATTTAGTGCATGGACAACACATAAAACCATTCTGCTTGTTTGCCTCAGCCGCATTTAGAAACTCATGCACGCCCTTAATGTACTCGGAGGTGTGTCTATCACCGTACATCCATTGCCGGTTCATCTGCGTGCATTATATATAATTAAGTGTGTCAAAAACCATTACAGAACATCATAAATAGATAATTAAGTGACCAAATTAATAGAAGTTCATCATCACATTAAAACCAAAGTACATACATATATAATTCTCATCTAACAACATATAGCTCTCCGTACACATCGAAACTATGTAAAACATTTCAATGCGAAAACAAATGCGATCATAATCGCAACCAAGATAACAATTGATCCAACGGCATAATGATACCAAGCCTCGGTATGAATGACATATTTTCTAATCTTTCTAATCTTCAACCGCATTGCATCCATCTTGATCTTGTGATCATCGACGACATCCGCAACATGCAACTCCAATATCATCTTCTCGTCCTCAATTTTTTTATTTTTTCCTTCAAGAATTTGTTTTCTTCTTCAACTAAATTTAACCTCTCGACAATAGGGTCCATCTTGATCTTGTGATCATCGAAGACTTCCGCAACATGCAACTCCAATTCCATCTTCTCCTCCTCCATTTTTTCCAATTTTTTCTTTAAGGGAATGTTTTCCTCTTCAACTAAATTTAACGTCTCCACAAGAGGGTCGGTTGGAATTTCCGGTTCAACTACCTCCTAGACATAAGAAAACATCTATGCATGTCATGTTGGTCGGCATAACTATCATAAACACTAAAACAAATAGTTATAAATTAAAGATAATATACCACATCCGAATCATAGACAGGACGAGGGCCCACGTGGGCGGATATCAAAACCATCGCACTATATAATAACAAGCAATAATAAACGTAAGAAAATTAGACAAATATCTATCTAAAGCAATAATAACAAGCAATAATAAAAGTAAGAAAAGCATGGACATAACAAGAGGCTCACCATGGTGGTGCCGGTGACGAGATCGGCGGGGGCGATCGACGGCGGCGAAGACGGGGACGGGACGTGACGGACCGCTAAACCTAGATAAATCTCGGAGAAAATAGAGCTTCGAGAGGAGAAAAGCTTAACTAGCGTGGCTCGGGCATTTCATCGAACACGTTGTGTGCATAGGAGGTGAGCTAGAGCACCACTAACCCCTCTCCCCCTCGGCCAGAAAAAAAACAGAGCAGTGTGCTCTGCTCTAGCACGAGGGGGTATATGTAGGCACCTCATTGGTCCCGGTTGGTGCTACGAACCGGGGCTAAAGGGGTGCCTTTGGTCCCGGTTCATGCCACCAACCGGGACCAATGGTGGTGGGCCAGGAGCAAGACCCATTGGTCCCGGTTCATCGCACCAACCGGGACCAAAAGGTCCAGACGAACCGGGACCAATGGCCCACGTGGCCCGGCCGGCCCCCTGGGCTCATGAACCGGGTTCAGTGCCCCCATTGGACCCGGTTCTAGATTGAACCGGGGCTAATGGGCTGGACATGCCTGGACCAAAGCCCTTTTTTCTACTAGTGAATATATAGTGGGTTTATGGCACCGGCGAAAGTTGCGCGGTACAAGAGAGGCTAGCAATGGTGGAAGGGTGATAGTGCGTATAATCCATGGACTCAACATTAGTCATAAGAACTCATATACTTGTTGCAAAAATCTACGAGTCATCAAAACAAAGCAATCAACGCATGCTCCTAGGGGGAGGTTGGTAGGAGTTAACCATCGCGCACCCCCGACCTCCACACAAAGGTTGGCACTCTACAAATACCTCATGCTCTAACTTCGTCACATAGCGGTTCACCATACGTGCATGATGCGGGAATCACTAACCTTAACACAAGTATTTCTCAATTTCATAATAACTCCACTAGCATGACTCTATACCACTATCCTCATATCTCAAAACAATTATTAAGCATCCAACATCCCATTCTATTCAATGCACTTGGTGTGATTTTTTTACTACATTGACATTGGATGTTTATCATGTGAAGACTAGTTCCTTTAGCCTCAACACATTACCATGCTGTTTTAATAGACTCTCAAATAGATATAAGTGAGGCATGAGAGTTCAACAATTTCTACAAAATATTACCACCACCGCGCTCTAAAAGATATAAGTGAAGCGCTAGAGCAAAAACTATTCAACTCAAAAGATATAAGTGAAGCACATAGAGTGTTCTAATAATTTCTGGGCCATATTTAACTGTCTAAAATAGGTGTGTCCAGAAAGGATGATTGTGGCAAACTAACAAGCAAAGACTCAAATTATACAAGATTCTCCAAGCAAAACACATAACATGTTGCGAATAAAAGTATAGCTCCAAGTATAGTTACCGATAGATGAAGACGAAAGAGGAGATGCCTTCCCGAGGCATCCCCAAGCTTAGGCTTTTGATTATCTTGAATTTACTTGGGGGTTCCACGGGCATCTCCAAGCTTAGGCCTTTTGCTACTCCTTGTTCCATAGTCCATCAAAGAAATACTCAAAACTTGAAAACTTCACAACACAAAACTTAGACAAAAATTCTCGTGATCTCCGTTAGTATACGAAAGCAAACCACTACTCAAAGGTACAACAATGAATTCATTCATTGTTTATATTGGTGTTAAACCTACTGTACTCCAACTTCTCTATGGTTCATATCCTCC
Organism: Secale cereale; assembly: GCA_902687465.1. NCBI lineage: Eukaryota > Viridiplantae > Streptophyta > Magnoliopsida > Poales > Poaceae > Secale > Secale cereale. The sequence continues at coordinate 617,287,279 of LR738713.1, forward strand.
AATATTACTCATAGATGCATCGGAATAAGCAAACAACACACGAAAAACAGAATATGTCAAAGACAGAAAAGTCTGTAGTAATCAGCAGGGTTCGCCTACTTCTGGAACTCCAAAAAAATTCAAACTAAATTGGTAAATTTGCGAAATGTGTCTACCAATCAGCAGAAAAAATAATCAACTAAAAACCACGCTCCAGTAAAATCCCACGACTACTTTAGCGAGCGCTAACGATTCTGTTTTTCACAGCAAGATCATATAAACTTCACACAAGTCTTCCCAAAGGTTTTACTTGGCACAAACACTAAACAAAACATGAAACCACATCTAATCAGAGGCTAGATGCAATATTTATTCCCTAACAGCAACAAAAGCAAAAAACATAAAATTGGGTTGCCTCCCAACAAGCGCTATCATTTTACTCCCCTAGCTAGGCACGATACAAGATAGATCTAGGTATTGCCCTCTTTGGAAGGCAATTATTTACTTAAGCACTTGTGATTCTTGGGCACTTCTTTGTCCCTATAAATAATCAAACTCTTGGGCAAGAAATCAAGAAATTCTAAAGTGTCAAAAGGGTCTCTTGCAAAAGTAAGAAAATGAGGGTGAACGCTTATGGATTTGAGATCCGCAAGTCTAGAAGTTTCACCGTTGTCTTTAGGGACATACATGAACTTAGATGATTTAGTAGAAGTATTTGGAGTAGATTTCATATGGAAAGAGCGGAACCCACATTAGTGATAACATCCTCAAGCTTATTGATTCTAGTAGAATCCCGATCTAGCTTTTCTTTAACTATGGGCTCTTTTTCCTTAAGATTTTTTAGAACAACTCCTACCTTGGATCCATATTGGGTGATTTCATTATGAATTTTTCTATCAAAGTTTTCTACCAACTCTTCCGTAGCAACTTTGTTTTCAATGATTTCTAATCTTTGCATAACATGCTCCAAAGTTAAAACGGTCCCAATAACCATAAGACGTGGTGAGCCAAATAATTCAGTCATAGCTTTATAAGAATCAACGGTGTGGCTACCCAAGAAATTCCCTCCCGTAATGGTATCTAAGATAAATCTATTCCGCGGAGTTATGCCAACATAAAAATTGCGAAGAAGCACGGAAGTGGAAGGCTTCCTATTAGATCTATTTTGAGCATTGCAAATTCTATACCAGGCATCTTTTAAGTTTTCTTCCTCCCTTTGTTTAAAGTTGAGGACCACACTCTCGGGAGTGGTGATTATGATAGGTGTGCTAGACATGACGACAAGCAAGCAAGCAACACACACGAGCGAACAAGAAGCAAGCGAACGATAAACACACAGTAGAAGAAGGGCAAATAAAAAGGCAAGTGTGATGTGGGGGAGAGGAAAACGAGAGGCAAATAAATGTAATGCGAAGGATAAGGGTTTGTGATAGGTACTTGGTATATGACTTTTGCGTAAGCCTCCCCGGCAACGGCGCCAGAAATTCTTCTTACTACCTCTTGAGCTTGCATTGTATTCCCTCGAAGAGGAAAGGGAGATACAGCACATTAGCGTAAGTATTTCCCTCAGTTTTTGAGAACCAAGGTATCAGCCAGTAGGAGACCACACGCTAGTCCCTCGCACCTGCACAAACAAATAAGAACTTCGCAGCCAACGCGATTAGGGGTTGTCAATCCCTTTACGCTCACTTACGAGAGTGAGATCTGATAGAGATGATAGTTTATATTTTTGGTATGTTTGGTTTAATAATACAACAAATAAAAGCGGTAAAAGTAAAGTAGATGTAGATTGATATGTTGAGAATAGACCTGGGGGCCATGGTTTTCTCTAGTGGCTTCTCTCATGATAGCGATATTCTACGGTGGGTAAACAAATTACTGTCGAGCATTAGATAGAAAAGCGAATAATTATGAGACTATCTAGGCATTATCATTGTATATATGCATCACGTCCGAGACAAGTAGACCGACTCCTTCCTGCATCTACTACTATTACTCCACACATCGACCGCTATCCAGCATGCATCTAGTGTATTGAGTTCATAAGAACATAGTAACGCCTTAAGCAAGATGACATGATGTAGAGGGATAAAGTCAAGCAATATGATGTAAACCCCATCTTTTTATCCTCGATGGCAACAATACAATATGTGCCTTGCTGCCCCTACTGTCACTGGGAAAGGACACCACAAGATTGAACCCAAAGCCAAGCACTTCTCCCATTGCAAGAACTATAGATCTAGTAGGCCAAACCAAACCAATAATTCGAAGAGACTTGCAAGGATATTATGAGTACACATAAAAAGTTCAGAGAAGAACCAAATATCTTTTATAGATAACCTTGATCATAAACTCACAATTCATCGGATCTCAACAAACACGCCGCAAAAAGAGATTACATCGAATAGATCTCCTCGAAGACCGAGGAGAACTTTGTATTGAGATCCAGAGAGAGAGAAGAAGCCATCTAGATACTAGCTATGGACCCGAAGGTCTGTGGTGAACTACTCACAACTCATGGTGAGGGTGATGATGACGATGATGAAGGCCTCCATGATGGACCCCCCTCCCGGAACAGGCTCCAAGATGGGATCTCCATGGAAACAGAAGCAACGGCGGTGGAATTAGGGTTTTCTCTCAGCGTGTGGAGTTTCTGGGGTACGTGGATATATATAGGAAGAAGGAGGGCACCGGGGGCCACACAAGGAAACCTCGAGGCAGGGGGTGCGCCCTGGGAAGGGGGGCGCGCCCCCCACCCTCGAGGGCAACCCCTCTGTCCACTGACTTGGTCCTAAAGTTTCCTGTGCGTGATTTTCTCCAAAAATATCTCTCGCGAAAGTTTCATTCCGTTTGGACTCCGTTTGATATTCTTTTTCTGCAAAACCCTGAAATAGGCAAAAAACAGCAATCTGGACTGGGCCTTTGGGTTAGTAGGTTAGTCGAAAAAATGATATAAAAGTGAATGATAAATCCCAATAAACATCCAAGACTTCATAAACAATAGCATGGAACAATAAAAAATTATAGATACGTTGGAGACGTATCAAGGAGCTAAAGGCATAACACATATTCCCTCAAGTTCTATCGACCACCGATACAATTCTACGCACGCTTGACGTTTACTTTACCTAGAACAAGTATGAAACTAGAAGTACTTTGTAGTTTTTGTTGGATAGGTTTGGAAGAATATAAAGAACACGTAAATAAAACTAGGGGCTGTTAAGATAAAGAAACAATAAAGTTAATGATAGCAAGTGTGGAAAAGTGGTGGTAGGAGTTGCGAAATTGTCCCTAAGCAATTGACTATGTTACTATACCGATAGCAAGTTTTATGTGGGAGAGGCCACTGCTAGCATGTCATACCTTACTTGGAATTCTATGCACTTATGATTGAAACTATTAGCAAGAATCCGCAACTACTAACGTCCATTAAGGTAAAACCCAACCATAGCATTAAGATATATTGGTCCCCCTTCAATCCCGTATGCATGAATTTCTACGCTAGGTTGAAGCTTCTGTCACTCTTGCCCTCCAATACGTAGTCCTATAAACATACAACTAACCCTATGGTGTGATCCACGCACGCGCTCATATGATGGACACCAAAGGACAACAACGTAACCACAAGCAATTTAAATTAGTCATAGCAATTCACCAATTACCGATAGGACAATGAAAATCTACTCATACATCATAGGATGGCAACACATCATTGGATAATAATATGAAGCATAAAGCACCATGCTCAAGTAGAGGGTACAGCGGGTTGTGGGAGAGGGGACTGCTATAGATAGATGGGGGAAGGTGATGGAGATGTTGGTGAAGATGACACAGGTGTTGGTGTAGATCGCCGTCACACGATGATGGCCCCGGTGGTACTCCGGTGCCACCAGAAGCCGGGGGGAGAGACCCCCTCCTTGTTCTTATTCCTTGAACTTCTCCCTAGGTGGGAGAAGGGTTTCCCCTCTGGTCGATGGCCTCCATGGCGGCGGAGGGGCGAGAGCCCCTCCGAGATTGGATCCGTCTCTCTGTCTCTCTCTGTTTCTGCGTTCCCAGACTCTGGCTCTTCACCGTTTCTTATATTCCCGGAGATCCGTAACTCCGATTCGGCTGATTTTTTGACATGATTTTTATCCGTATATTAGCTATATTGCGGCGAAAGAAGGACATCAACCGCCTTACGGTGTGTCCATGAGGGCCCAGGGCGCGCCTGCCCCTGGTGGGCGCGCCCCCTGCCTCGTGGCCCACTCGGGCATCGTCTCATGTTGGTTCCGCTTCCCAAAATCCACATATATTCCAAAAAAAATCCGTCCGTTTTTATTCCGCTTGGACTCCATTTGATATGGATATTCTGCGAAACAAAAAACATGCAACAAACAGGAACTGGCACTGGGCACTGGATCAATATGGTAGTCCCAAAAAATAGTATAAAAAGTTGCCAAAAGTATATGAAAGTTGTAGAATATTGGCATGGAACAATCAAAAATTATAGATACGACGAAGACGTATCAGTGCCCTCCATCTCGCACAAACATGAGGGGTCCCCGCTGTAGGGTGTTGCAATATGTCCATGGTTTACTTATGGTGGGTTGCGAGAGTGACATAAGCTTAAACCCGAGTAAGTGGGGTATTGCGTATGGGAGTAAAGAGGACTTGATACTTAATGCTATGGTTGGGTTTCAGGACCTTAATGATCTTTAATAGTCGCGGATGCTTGCTAGGGGTCCAATCATAAGTGCATATGATCCAAGTAGAGAAAGTATGTTAGCTCATGCCGCTCCCTCATGTAAAATTGCAAGAATGATTACCGATACTTGTTATCGATTGCCTAGGGACAAATGACTTTCTTGTTAACAAAAGCTATCCACTTTTACTACATTGCAATTTATTCGTAGTTTTATTCTCGTAAAGTACTCCTAGTTTCATAATTGTTTTAGGTAAAGTAAACATTAAGTGTGCGTAGAGTTGTATCGGTGGTCGATAAAACTTGAGGAAATATTTGTTCTACCTTTAGCTCCTCATTGGGTTCGACACTTTTACCTATCGAAAAAGGCTACAAACGAGCCCCTACACTTCTGGGTTATTAGTGTTCATAAAATGCCATGAATTAATTGTTAGTGGGAACACTACCAAAAAAAGACACATCCGTGACATTTTGGGTCGAACGAATTTTTTTCTGTCATACTTTTGACACTTCTATGACCATAATTGTGACAAAACACGGTATCATCATATTTGTGGTGGGGTCCTACTTCTATGACAAAAAATCATGACAGAATATGGGCTTTTCGTCTTGGGCGGGCCGGAGATGCAGCTGCATGTAATTCTTTGGGCCGTCCATGACGGAAAAAACCATGGTAGAAGTGAGGGCGAGGAAAATATCGGGGTGTTCCCGGTTACGGTGGGTGGTCGGGACCGAGCAATGCGCGTTTCTCTCATACACGCACGTGCGTGGGTGCGAGGCGTTGGGCTCTAACTGAACCTGAGTGAGGCGTTGGGCTCTAACTGAACCCGAGCGATTGCACTGCAGGCTACGCATTACTGAACCCGTGCGGTCGATCGATGGCTGTTAACTGAACCCGATCGAGCGATTCCTTCGCTACTGCTGCTAACTGAAGCCGATCGATGCTGCCTCTGGATGAACAGTGAGCATTGCTGGGGGGTTTGGATGAACAGTTCTCGGTGGGGATGGATGAACAGGACCCCGTGGTGTTGCCTCTGGACGAACAGGACCCCGATCGATCGAGCTGGTTTGGGCTGGATGAACAGGACCCCATGGAGGGCTGGATGAACAGGACCACCCCGTGGAGGGCAGGATGAACAGTAGACGGTGGAGGGCTAGATGAACAGTAGCCCGTGGAGGGGTGGTTGAACATGAGCCCGTGTAGAGGGCTGGTTGAACAGTAGCCGGTGGAGTAGCGCACGGTGGAGACTGGATGAAGACGAGCCCGTGGATGAACAGTCACACATGGAGGCAGGAGGAGGTCGATGGTGGATGATCAGTAGCCCGTGGAGGCTGGAGGGGGTCGACGGTGGAGATGAACGGTATCCCGTGGAGTCCCTTTTTGCGGTACTCCACACCCCTCCCGATGAACAGGACCCCCGTTTCGACCGTAGCGCTCCAACACAAGTCCGTTTCCTTCGTTTTGCAGTACGCCACACCACTCCCGATCAACAGGACCCCCGTTTCGACCGTAGGAGGTCCGCTTCCTCTGTTTTGCGGTACGCCAGACCCCTCGTGATGAACAGGATCTCGTTTTGACCGTGGCCGGTCAGACACAAGGCCGTTTCCTCCGTTCTACGGTACGCCAGGCCTCGTTTCCATCGGATGTTCCGTCCAAGCCCTCCCGATGAACACGACAACGCATTACGTTCCGACCTAGCCGGTTGGCTCCCCATGAAGACAACGACGACATTGTTTCTCCGTTCTGACCCAACCATGTACACGAGCCCTGGCCGTACCTACACACGAGTAGGCGTTCGAGATCCCGCCCGTATGTAAGTACGTGGCCGTATTTATTTTATTTCACCCTGGCCGTTGTACGTATGTGTACATGCTACGTGCCCGCCTCTGCTACGACACGTGTGCGCCTCTGCTACGACACGTGCGCGCCTCTACATCGACCAGTATGTACGTACACATTCGCGACTAGAATGACAACGCTACGTATGCTTCGACCAGGTGGGTGCCGACTGTCAGGCACTTCCTTGCGTGCGAAGATGTAGCTGGTGGGTCCCAGCAGTCAAGGCGGCGAATCATTTTTTTGCCCGGTCACACTTCCTTGCGTGCGAAGATGTAGCTGGTGCGTCCCAGCAGTCAGAGGAAATGTTTTTTCGTGAAATACGGTGGCCTGTCCGGTGGGTCCCCGATGTCAGGTGGAGGAATAATTATTTTGCGCGTAATAAGGAGGCACTTCCTTGCTGTGGCCGTGGACCCATCTGTCAACCTCTCCACGTACAATACTCTTCCGATGGAAGTCGTTCCTTTACCACGATGACCACGCCACGCCGAGATCACCAGGGTGGTGGACGACGGCGAGGTCTAGGAAGGGGACGACACGAAGCCTGGGAAGACGCGACAGTGGAAGCCCGCGCGGAGAGGAGTACCAGGGTTCACTGGTTCGACTACGGTGTGAGGCTGCCGTCGCTGCAGGGCCTGGCCAGCAGTGGGAATAGTAGGGGGCGATGAGGCCTCTGCGGCGGCACGGGCGGCCACGAGAGGCAGGAGCATGCGGCACGACCGGTGCTGCTTTGGGCGGCTGGAGCAAGAAGACCAGATGTTGAAGAAGCACTACGGTCGTTGGATGGACATCGTATGGTCACTGGAGCTAGAATCGTTTATATTGACTAAGTTGACAACGCACTATGTCCCCGTCAACTTAGTAGGCCCACAAGTCAGCCACCCACCAAGGTGGGTCCCAACTAGCAGGGGGAGTATTCATTTTTTGTGCGTAATAAGGAGGCACTTCAGGTGGGTCCGAGCTGACAGCGGGGG
>LR738713.1:617294799-617417687 GCA_902687465.1 Secale cereale
GGCGTTTTTTTTCGCGAAATACGGTGGCATGTCCGATGGGTCCCAGCAGTTAGGGGGAACGTATTTTTCGCCAAATACGGTGGCCCGACCGGTGGGTCCCTGCTGTCAGGTGGAGGAATAATTATTTTCCGCGTAATAAGGAGGCATTTCCTTGTGGCCGTCATGGACCCAGCTATCAGCCTCTCCACGTACAGTACTCTTCCGATGGAAGTAGTTCCTTGACCACGTTGATCACGCCACGTTGAGAGCACCAGGGCGGTGGATGACGGCGGGGCCTAGGAAGGGAACGGCACGGAGGAAGGGAAGACTCGGCAGTTGTTTCCCACGCGGATGGGAGTACGACTGTACGAGGGTTTACTGGTTCGTCTGCCGTCCCCGGAGAATAACTAGAGGTGTTGGTGAGTAGAGGGATGACTAGGCCAGCGATGGGAGTACGGTGGGGCGGTGAGGCCCGCGCGACAGCACAGCCAGCCGCGGGGAGGAGGGAGCAGGCAGTCCCACCGATGCTTATTTGAGCGGCTGGAGCAGGAAGAGCAGACATTGAAGAAGCACGAAGGCGGTTGGATGGACATCCAATAGTAACTGCTTGTGCGTCAACCTTTTTTTAGGAAAGCCTCAAATCTGTGGAAAACATCATACATCCCATCTGCCATTATTTCTAATAATTTACATCCCATTTGCTAATTCTTAAGGTTTTTTTGACACCATATTCTTTTTGTTAGCATTATAGCCCATATTGTCGCCATGGTTAAAAAATTATACGAAATTGTGCATATTTCTGTGCGGTCCGAACTGTTTTTAATCCCGAAATTTCGAGTCACATCCAAACTGATTTTAAAAATAAATGTATATCAATATAAAATCCAACAAATTGTCCACGCATAAAAATCAATGCAATTTAAAATCTCGAAATGAAAAAAAGAAATTTGAAACTAATTGCCGGTTTGATGTGTTTTAAAAATGTACATCCCATTTCTCATTACTGATAGGCCATTTTCTCGGCCAGCCAAATGATGCTCTCCTCGTCTTGAAAGATTTGCAGCCCAACAGGCCTGACAAAGCGACTTGTCAAATCACAAAAAAACTCGGATGTGGCCCTGGACCCAGCTGCGGCCGTGGACCCAGCTGTTAGCCTCTCCATGTACAGTACTCTTTCGATGGAAGTCGTTCGTTGACCACATTGACCACGCCACGTCGAGAGCACCAAGGCGGTGGACGACTGCGAGGCCTAGGAAAGGGACGACGCGGAGCCGGGGAAGACACGGCAGTGGATGGCCACACGAAGAGGAGTACGAGGGTTCACTGGTTCGGCTGCGGTGTGATGCTGCCGTCGCCGCAGAATAACAGTGGGTGTGGGTGAGTAGAGGGATGGCCTGGCCAGCGGTGGGAGTAGTAGGGGGGCGGTGAGGCCTCCGCGGCATCACAGCCGACCACGGGAGGCAGGAGCACGCGGGACGACCGGCGCTGGTTTCGGCGGCTGGAGCAAGAAGACCAGAGGTTGATAAAGCACTACGGCCGTTGGATGGACATCGTATGGTCACTGGAGCTAGAATCATTCATATTGACTAAGTTGACAAAGCCCTCCATCCCTGTCAACTTAGTAGGCCCACAAGTCAGCCTCCCACCAAAGTGGGTCCCAGCTAGCAGGGGGAGTATTCATTTTTTCTGCGTAATAAGGAGGCACTTCCGGTGGGTCCAAGCTGACAGCGGGGGGAACGCTTTTTTGCGAAATATGGTGACCCGTCCGGTGGGTCCTAGCAGTCAGGGGGGAAACGGTTTTTTCGCAAAATACGGTGGCCCGTCCGGTGGGTCCCTGCTGTTAGGTGGAGGAATCATTATTTTACGCGTAATAAGGAGGCACTTCCTTGCTGCGGCTATGGACCCAGCTGTCAGCCTCTCCATGTACAGTACACTTCCAATGGAAGTCGTTCCTTGACCACGTTGACCACGCCGCATTCCGTTGCATGCATGCGTCCATGGGCGTGGTGCGTCTCCACTGTCAGCCTCTCACGTACAGTCATCTTCCGATGACTCTCGGTTGTTGACCACGTTGACCACACCGTGCCGAGTGTACCAAAGGTCGGTGGACGACGGTGAGGCCCCAGACTGGAACGACCTGGAGATGGGGAAGATGGTGCAGTGGAGTCGCAGATGGAGAGGAGTGGGAAACTTGACTGGATCGGGTTCGCGACAGCACAACCGCGGTGTTGCCCACGGGAGACAGGAGCAAGAACAGAGGTTGAAGAAGAAGCACGGCTGTTGGATTAACATCCAACGGTCCAGTTGCTAGAATCATTTGTTGATTAATTTGTCAAAGCCCTGCGTACACGTCTGCTTAGTAGGCCCAAAAGTCAGCCACCAAATCTGACGTGTCCCAGCTATCAACGGGAGGAATAATTTTTGTCACATAACAAGGAGGCACTTCCTTCCGTGTGAAGATACAGACGGTGGGTCCCAGCTGTCAGGTGGATGAAACATTTTTTTAGCTTAATAAGGAGGAACTTTCCTTGCGGGCGACCATGGACCTCGTGGGTCCCAGCCGTCAGGCTCTCCACGTACAGTCCTCTTTTTGATGACTGTCGTTTGTTGACCACGCCGCACCGAGCGCAGCGAGGTGGTGGACGACGGCGAGGTCCCGGACGGGAACGACTCAGAGATGGGAAGACGCAGCACTGGAGTCGTAGATTGAGTGGAGGAGAAGGGTTATAACTAGTTCTAGTGCGGCGTGGGGCTGTATTCGGTGGAGAATAACACGAGGTGTGGAGGGGTGGAGGGATAGCCTAGCCGACTGTGGGGTAGCGCCTCGCAGCGATGCGTGCTAAGCAGAGCCGCTAGCCGCCGGAGGCCGGACCAGGCGATCCCAGCGACGCTGGAGGAAGAAGACGAGAGATTGAGGGTGCATGCCGACCAAGTTGACAACTCCCTGCGTAGGCTTCGACCTATTGGCCCACATGTCGGCCTGCAAAAATGTGACTTATATTTAACCCATGTTTTCTAGAACGTACTCCCTCCGTCCGGTGAAGAGTGAACATCTAGAGATTTTGGGACAAATTATGGAGTGAAGTAAAAAATGCATTGGAAAAGTACAAGTCGTCATCTCTCCCCTCTTTAATTAACCTACCCCCAATGAGCTAAGTGCATATAGAAATTAAGAAGACCATGTGTAGCTTGTTATTGGTCTTGATTACCATGTGATGAGAGAGAAGTATTTTCCTCTTCTTTAAAGTGCATTGGAAAGATAGATGTACACTCTTTTTTGGACAAATGTTAAAGCCAAATGTTCACTCTTTACCGGACGGAGGGAGTACAGTCCATTTGCTGGGCTGGGTGAACAAATAGTTTTGCGTCAATGCGGCCCATTTATATTATCTAAGAAATCCTAGCCCATTTGCACTTCCTTCAAATACACGAATTAGCTGGGCTCGTTATATATATATATATATATATATATATATATATATATATATATATATATATATATATATATATAATGTTATGTTAGAAGGAGCAATTAATATCAAAAATAAATCGGAGAGGCACATTTTTATATACATAATTAACAAATTAGCGAGTTATTGCTCAAAATAAAAATGAGCACATTATTATTACATTGGTCCTTAAAATCTTCGCAAGCTTTTGTACGCAATCACCAGGATTTTCCTTGCCGGTGAGTCAAAAACAACCAGGATTTTCCTTGCCAACTTCTGTTATACATTTACTTTTATAAGTTAATAACACGTGGGATGTTTTTATAATCTATATATAAGTCTCTATAAAATGTACGATAATAGTAATAATATAAATATATGTAGTGTGGTTAAAAAAATACATTGGGCTATCGATCTTTAAGAAAAAGCCCATAGGCTGGTATGGACCTCAAAAAATAAGTTAAAACCATGTCACCGTATGTCGTGGGCTACGCATGTTAAAACACAAAACCTAGGCCTAGCTGATACTTGTTCGCCCTCTGGGAAAAAATGATACCAGATCTTTGAGCGAACTGGATTATAGAGGGGGCCGGCGGCACGACTGAAGAAGCACATCAGGAGCGATTTTTTTCTTCAGTGGATGTCTCTCGATGGCGTTTTTACTTGCCTCTGCACCATACAACTTGTATTTTTAGCCTCCCAGTCCGTGGTGGACCAGCGGCCCATTTGCTGGGCGGGCCAACCTACAGAAACCAGCACTCGATTTTTCATCAAGCCCCAAAAACAACGCATTAGTATGTTTGTTTTGAGGCTGAAAACATTACGACAATAGTTGAGCGGGGGAGGGGGCAAGATAGAGCAAAAAGATTAAAAAGAGCTGGTGCGCCATTGCTACCCTAACAAAGTAGGTGAAATTCTTCTCGGGAAGAAGGTGTGACGTTTACACCCACACATCACATACCCCACAGTAGGCATACTAACATGTTCACACACAAGCACAATAGAAAAGATAAACATTCGTACCAAACTCAGGTTCACAGGACACGTTCATATCCATAGCCAACATTCACTATCAACAACTCAAAAGATTCATGTATACACAAGTTCAGCATGTCTATGGATCCAAATGATTGATAGATCACACAACAATATTCATCAATAATTCACAAAAAGATTCAGATATACATATGTTCAGTATGTTTATGCATCCAAATGATTGAGATCACATCCAATATGATCCATGGAGGAACTTTAATTACCTAGGGTACAGACTGGTAAATGGTGTTCAGTCGGATTTACTTCTTGCTAAAATTAATGCTTGTACGAGTAACCTCTCGAGTACATAAGAGGCATCACAGACAATCTGAACTTTTCTTGTAGGTTTATCCTCCAATAGTGGCCTCGTGCCAAGGGAGGTTTGAGCAACTTGGCCACTACTTTTATCCAACTAGTTTACTGGCTCATCTTGGTCCTGTAGCTCGCCAAAATTCTACATTGCAGACTGGTAAATGGTGTTCAGTCGGAGGTACTTCTTTCTAAAATTAATGCTTGTATGAGTAAACTTTCGAGTACATAAGAGGAAGCACATATGCTACTTCTCGAGCTTGCATTGTATTCCCTCAAAGAGTAAAGGGTGATGCAGCACAGTAGCGTAAGTATTTCCCTCAGTTTTTTAGAACCAAGGTATCAATACAGTAGGAGACCACGCGCGAGTCCCTCGCACCTGCACAAAGAAATAATAACTTCACAGCCAACGCGATAAGGGGTTGTCAATCCCTTTACAGTCACTTACGAAAGTGAGATCTGATAGATAGGATAATATAATATTGTTGGTATTTTTGGTATAAGAACAGAAAGTAAATAAAGCAAAGTCAAGAAGATGGAAGATTAATATGTTGAGAATAGACCCGGGGGCCATAGGTTTCACTAGTGGCTTCTCTCATGATAGCAGAATTCTACGGTGGGTGAACAAATTACTGTCGAGCAATTGATAGAAAAGCAAATAGTTATGAGAATATCTAGGCATGATCATTATATATAGGTATCACGTCCGTGACAAGTAGTCCGAAACGATTCTGCATCTACTACTATTACTCCACACATCGACAGCTATCTAGCATGCATCTAGAGTATTAAGTTCATAAGAACAGAGCAATGCTTTAAGAAAGATGGCATGATGTAGAGGGATAAACTCAAGCAATATGATATAAACCCATCTTTTTATCCTCGATGGCAACAATACAATACGTGCCTTGCTGCCCCTGCTGTCACTGGGAAAGGACACCGCAAGATTGAACCCAAGGCGAAGCACTTCTCCCGTTGCAAGAATTATAGATCTAGTAGGCCAAACCAAACCAATAATGCGAAGAGACTTGCAAGGATATTATAATCATACATAAAAAAATTCAGAAAAGAATCAAATATTTCTCATAGATAATCTGGATCATAAACCCACAATTCATCTGATCTCGACAAGCACACCACAAAAAGATTACATCGAATAGATCTCCTCGAAGATCGAGGAGAACTTTGTATTGAGATCCAAAAAGAGAGAAGAAGCCATCTAGCTAATAATTATGGACCCGAAGGTCTGAGGTATAATACTGACAACTCATTGGTGAGGCTATGGTGTTGATGTAGAAGCACTCCATGATGGATCCCCCCTCCGGCGGAGCTCCGGAACAGGCCCCAAGATGGGATCTCACGGGAACAGAAGGTTGCGGCGGTGAAATTAGGGTTTTCTCTATTGCCTCGATGTTTTCAAGGTATATGGATATGTATAGGAGGAAGGAGGGCATCGGTGGAGCCAGAGGGGGCCCACGAGGGTGGGGGGGCACGCCCAGGGGGAGGGGCACGCCCTGGACCCTCTTGGCCACCTCCTTCGTTCCCTCGCGTGTACTCCAAGTCTTCTGGGTAGATACAGTTCCTAAAATCACTCTCCCGAAGGTTTCATTCAGTTTGGACTCCGTTTGATATTCCTTTTCTGCGAAACCCTAAAATAGGCAAAAACAGCAATTTGCACTAGGCCTTGGGTTAGTTAGTTAGTCCCAAAAATAATATAAAAGTGTATAATAAAGCCCAATAAACATCCAAAATAGAATATATAATAGCATGGAACAATAAAAAATTATAGATCCATTGGAATCGTATCAACTCCCCAAGCTTAGTTCCTTCTCGTCCTCGAGTAGGTAAATGATAAAAACAGAATTTTTGATGTGGAATGCTAACTAACATAATCCTCAACGTAATTCTCTTTGTTGTGGCATGAATGTTCAGATCTGAAAGATTCAAGATAAAAGTTCATCTTGACATAAAAATAATAATACTTCAAGCATACTAACAAAGCAATCATGTCTTCTCAAAATAACATGTCCAAAGAAAGTTCATCCTACAAAAACATATAGTTAGGCTATGCTCCATCTTCGTCACACAAAATATTCCAATCATGCACAACCCTGATTTTAGCCAACCACTTGTTTCATACTTTATTTTTTTTCAAACTCTTTCAACATTCACGCAATATATGAGCATGAGCCATGGACATAGCACTATGTGGAATAGAGTGGTGGTTGTGGAGAAGACAAAAAGGGAGGAAGATGGTCTCACATCAACTAGGCGTATCAATGGGCTATGGAGATGCCCATCAATAGATATGAATGTGAGTGAGTAGGGATTGCCATGCAATAGGTGCACTAGAGCTATAAATGTATGAAAGCTCAACAAAAGAAACTAAGTGGGTGTGCATCCAACTTGCTTGCTCACGAAAACCTAGGGCATTTTAGGAAGCCCATCGTTGGAATATACAAGCCAAGTTCTATAATGAAAATTCCCACTAGTATATGAAAGTGACTAAACAAGAGACTCACTATCATGAAGAACATGGTGCTACTTTGAAGCACACGTGTGGAAAAAGATAGTTGTCCTTTTTCTTTTCTTTTCTTTTTACCTTTTTTTCTTTTCTTTTTTTCTTTTTTTTTTCTTTTTTTTGGCCTTTTTTTTTCTTTGGCCTTTCCTTCTTTTTTTTCTTTTTCTTTTTCTTTTGGGACAATGCTCTAATAATGATGATCATCACACTTATATTGATTTACAACTCGATACTAGAACAAAGTATGACTCAATATGAATGCCTCCGGCGGTGTACCGGGATGTGCAATGAATCAAGAGTGACATGTATGAAAAATTATGCTTGGCGGCCTAGCCACAAATACGATGTCAACTACATGATCATGCATGGCAATATGACAACGATGAAGTGTGTTATAACAAACGGAACAGTGGAAAGTTGCATGGAAATATATATAGGAATGGGTATGGAAATGCCATGATAGGTAGGTATGGTGGCTGTTTTGAGGAAGGTATATGGTGGGTGTATGGTACCGGCGAAAGTTGCGCGGTACGAGAGAGGCTAGCAATGGTGGAAGGGTGAGAGTGCGTATAATCCATGGACTCAACATTAGTCATAAAGAACTCACATACTTATTGCAAAAATCTACAAGTCATCAAAACAAAGTACTACATGCATGCTCCTAGGGAGGGAGGTTGGTAGGAGTTAACCATCGCGCGCCCCAGACCTCCACACATAGGATGACACTCAATGAAATACCTCATGCTTCAAATTTGTCACACAACGGTTACTATACCTCCATGCTACAGGACTTGCAAACCTTAACACAAGTATTTCTCAAATTCACAACTACTCTACTAGCATGAGTCTAATATCACCATCCTCATATCCCAAAACAATCATCAAGTATCAAACTTCTCATCATATTCAATGCACTTTATATGAAAGTTTTTACTATATTCATCTTGGATGCCTATCATATTAGGACTAGTTTTATAACCAAAGCACATTGTCATGCTATTCTAAAAAGACTCTCAAAAGGATATAAGTGAAGCATGAGAGATCAGCAATTTCTACAAAATAAAACCACCACCGTGCTCTAAAAGATATAAGTGAAGCACTAGAGCAAAACTAGCTCAGAAGATAAGTGAAGCACATAGAGTATTCTAATAAATTCTAATCCATATTTATCTCTCTCAAAAGGTGTGTCCAGCAAGGATGATTGTGGCAAACTAAAAAGCAAAGAATCAAATTATACATCACGCTCCAAGTAAAACACATATCATGTGGTGAATAAAAATATAGTCTCAAGTATAGTTACCGATAGATGAAGACGAAAGAGGGGATGCCTTCCCGAGGCATCCCCAAGCTTAGGCTTTTGGTTGTCCTTGAATTTTACCTTGGGGTGCCTTGGGAATCCCCAAGCTTAGGCTCTTTCCACTCTTTGTTCCATAGTCCATCAAAGCCATACTCAAAACTTGAAAACTTCACAACACAAAACTTAGCAAAAAATCTCGTGAGCTCCGTTAGTATAAGAAAACAAACCACCGCTCAAAGCTACTGTAATGAACTCTTTCTTTGTTTATTTTGGTGTTAAACCTATTGTATTCCAACTTCTCTATGATTCATATTCCCCAATACTACTCATAGATGCATCAAAATAACCAAAGAACACACAAAAAACATAATCTGTCAAAAACAGAACAGTGTGTAGTAATTTGTAACTTTCGAATACTTCTGTAACTTCAATTTTTTTGAAATAAATTGGTAAACGCGAGGAATTTGTCTCAATCATCTGCAAAAAGAATCAACTAAATATAGCTCTCCTGTAAAACATGGTAGCTAATCTCGTGAGCGCTAAAGTTTCTGTTTTTTTACAGCAAGATCATATAAACTTCACACAAGTCTTCCCAAAGGTTCTACTTGGCACAAACACTAATTAAAACACAAAACCACATCTAAACAAAAGCTACATGCAATATTTATTCCTAAACTGAAGCAAAAACATAGAAAATAAAATTGGGTTTCCTCCCAACAAGTGCTATCGTTTTACGCCCCTAGCCAGGCACGATACAAGAATAGATCTAGCTATTGCCATCTTTTGAAGGCAATCCATAAGTGGCCCTCATAATAGATTCATAAGGTAATTTAATTTTATTTCTAGGAAAGTGTTCCATGCCTTTCCTTAACGGAAATTGGAATCTAATATTTCCTTCCTTCATATCAATAATTGCACCAGTCGTTCTAAGGAAAGGTGTACCAAGAATAATAGGACATGAAGGATTGCAATCTATATCAAGAACAATGAAATCTACAAGCACATAATTTCTATTGGCAACAATAAGAACATCATTAATCCTTCCCATAGGTTTCTTAATGGTAGAATCCACAATATGCAAATTTAAAGAACAATCATGAAGCTCATGGAAACCTAACAAATCACCCAAAGTTTTTGGGATTGTCGAAACACTTGCACCCAAATCACACCAAGCAAAGCATTCATGATCTTTAATTTTAATTTTAATAGTAGGTTCCCACTCATCTGAAAGCTTCTAGGGATAGAAACTTATAATTCAAGTTTTTCTTCCTAAGTTTGCATCAAAGCCTCAACTATGTATTTGGTAAAAGATTTATTTTGACTATAAGCATGCAGAGAATTTAGTACTGATTGCAACAAAGAAAAACAATCTATTAAAGAGCAATTATCATAATTGAATACCTTGAAATCCAAGATAGTGGGTTCATCACTATGCAAAGTTTTAATCTCTTCAATCCCACTTTTAACAATTTTAGCATCAAGATCTATAAATTCTGAATCATTGGGACGCCTTTTAACTAAAGTAGACTCATCTCCAGTCCCATTTTTATCAAGATTCACACTAGAAAACAAAGATCTAATAGGAGACCCAACAATAACTTTCAGATCTTCATCTTTATTTTCATGATAACTAGAAGAACATGCCTTAATAAAGCAATCTTTTTTAGCACGCATCCTAGCGGTTCTTTCTTTGCACTCATCAATGGAAATTATCATGGCTTTGAGAGACTCATTAATTTCATGCTTAGGTGGAATAGATCTAAGTTTCAAATAATCAACATCAAGAGTAATTATATCCATGTTTCTAGCCAACTCATCAATCTTAAGCAATTTTTATTCAAGCGAAGCATTGAAATTCTTTTGCGAATTCATAAACTCTTTAACACTAGTTTCAAATTCATAGGGCATCTTACCAAAATTTCCATAACAGTTATTGTAGGAATTACCATAATTATTAGAGGAATTACTGGGAAAAGGCCTACGATTAAAGTTTCCTCTATAAGCATTGTTACCAAAATTATTCCTACCAACAAAATTCACATCCAGAGATTCATGGTTATTTTCAATCAACGTGGATAAAGGCATATCATTAGGATGAGAAGTAGCACTCTTAGTAGCAAATAATTTCATAAGTTCAGCCATCTTCCCACTCAAAACACTAATCTCTTCAATAGCATGCACTTTCTTACTTGTAGATCTTTCGGTGTGCCATTGAGAATAATTAACCATGATATTATCTAGGAGTTTGGTAGCTTCTCCTAAGGTAGTTTCCATGAAAGTGCCCCCCGCGGCCGAATCTAAAAGATTTCTAGAAGCAAAATTCAAGCCAGCATAAAAGTTTTGTATAATCATCCATAAGTTCAAACCATGTGTGGGACAATTACGTATCATTAATTTCATTCTCTCCCAAGCTTGTGCAACATGCTCATGATCTAGTTGCTTAAAATTCATAATATCGTTTCTAAGGGAGATAATCTTAGCGGGAGGAAAATACTTAGAGATAAAAGCATCTTTATTCCATAAATTAATACTATTTCTAGGCAAAGTGCAAAACCAAGTTTTAGCACGATCTCTAAGTGAAAATGGAAATAGCTTCAATTTAACAATATCATTATCTGTATCCCTTTTCTTTTGAATACCACACAAATCAAGAAAGTTGTTCAGATGGGTAGCAACATCTTCACTAGGAAGGCCAGAAAATTGATCTTTCATGACAAGATTCAACAGGGCAGCATTGATCTCACAAGATCCAACATCGGTAATAGGAGCAATCTGAGTGCTAATAAAATCGTTATTGTTGGTATTGGAAAAGTCACACAATTTGGTATTGTTCTGAGCCATAGTGACAAGCAAGCAATCCAACACACAAACAAACAAGAAGCTAGCGAACGATAAACACACGACAAAAGAAGGGCGAATAAAACAGCAAGGGTGAAGTGGGGGAGAGGAAAACGAGAGGCAAATAATGTAATGCGAAGGATAAGGGTTTGTGATAGGTACTTGGTATATGACTTTTGCATAAGCCTCCCCGGCAACGGCGCCAGAAATTCTTCTTGCTACTTCTCGAGCTTGCGTTGTATTCCCTCGAAGAGGAACGGGTGATGCATCAGAGTAGCGTAAGTATTTCCCTTAGTTTTTGAGAACCAAGGTTTCAATCTAGTAGGAGACCACGTGCGAGTCCCTAGCACCTGCACAAACAAATAAGAACTTCGCAACCAACGCGATAAGGGGTTGTCAATCCCTTTACGGTCACTTACAAAAGTGAGATCTGATAGATATGATAATATAATATTTTTTGTATTTTAAGAACAGAAAGTAAATAAAGCAAAGTAAAGTAGATGGAAGATTATTATGTTGAGAATAGAACCGGGGGCCATAGGTTTCACTAGTGGCTTCTCTCATGATTGCAGAATTCTACGGTGGGTGAACAAATTACTTTCGAGCAATTGATAGAAAAGCGAATAGTTATGAGAATATCTAGGCTTGATCATTATATATAGGAATCACGTCCGTGACAAGTAGACCGAAACGATTCTGCATCTACTACTATTACTCCACACATCGACCGCTATCCAGCATGCATCTAGAATATTAAGTTCATAAGAACAGAGTAATGCTTTAAGCAAGATGCGATGATGTAGCGGGATAAACTCAAACAATATGATATAAACCCCATCTTTTTATCCTCGATGGCAACAATACAATACGTGCCTTGCTGCCGCCGCTGTCACTGGGAAAGTACACCGCAAGATTGAACCCAAAGACAAGCACTTCTCCCATCGCAAGAACTATAGATCTAGTAGGCCAAACCAAAGAAATAATACAAAGAGACTAGCAAGGATATTATAATCATACGTAAAAGAGTTAAGAAAAGAATCAAATATTTCTCATAGATAATCTTGATCATAAACCCACAATTCATAGGATCTCGACAAACACATCGCAAAAAGATTACATCGAATAGATCTCCTCGAAGATCGAGGAGAACTTTGTATTGAGATCCAAAAAGAGAGTAGAAGCCATCTAGCTAATAACTATGGCCCCAAAGGTCTGTGGTAAAATACTCACAACTCATTGGTGAGGCTATGGTGTTGATGTAGAAGCACTCCGTGATGGATCCCCCCCCTCCGGTGGAGCTTCGGAACAGGCCCCAAGATGGGATCTCACGGGAACAGAAGGTTGCGGCCTTTGATTTAGGGTTTTCTCTGTTGCCTCGATGTTTTCAGGGTATATGGATATATATATATAGGAGGAAGGAGGGCATTGCGGGAGCCAGAGGGGGCCCACGAGGGTGGGGGGCGCGCCCAGGGGGAGGGGGCGCGCCCTGGACCCTCGTGGCCACCTCCTTCATTCCCTCACGTGTACTCCAAGTCTTCTGGGTAGATCCGGTTCCAAAAATTACTCTCCCAAAGGTTTCATTCCGTTTGGACTCCGTTTGATATTCCTTTTCTGCGAAACCCTAAAATAGGCAAAAAACAGCAATCTGCACTGGGCCTTGGGTTAGTAGGTTAGTCCCAAAAAAAATATAAAAGTGTATAATAAAGCCCAATAAACATCTAGAATAGAATATATAATAGCATGGAACAATAAAAAATTATAGATACGTTGGAGACGTATCAACAGACAATCTGAAATTTGCTTGTAGGTTTATCCTCAAATAGTGGCCTCGTGCCGAGGGAGGTTTGAGCAACTTGGCCACTACTTTCATCCAACTAGTTTACTGGCTCATCTTGGTCATGTAGCTCGCCAAAATTCTATATTGCAGATGAGAAAGGAGGCGGTTGAGAAAATGAACCACCCAATTTTTTTGTGTAGTTCAACTGGAATGGAGCATCCCTGGCGTGTAGACTGATTAAGTGCCAGATCAATATATGCGTCAACCAAATTGTCTGGAATCTTTAGACTCCATGCCATACAGTTCGCTGCCATATCTGCCAATAACCAAAAGGCACAAGTTGGGACCAAAGAATGGACTGTGTTTTTCTGGGCTATGCGCCAAGCAATATTTTTAGCGTTCACTCTCCTAATACTTGGAGTTTGACAACTGGTTGACACCGGTTGATACTCGAATGAATATATGCATTTCTTGTCAACATCGATGCTTGTCTGAGTGAACTTTGGAGTACATAGCAGTAGCATAAGTATCTGTCCATCTGTTCTTTTTGTGCAGTTCTACTGAAATCACCCAATGCGGTGATTTGCTTGCGAGTTCCAGCTCCAAGTTACTCCTTTATAAAATCGGCAAACAGTAGCACAAAACGAAATTACCAATACATGACAAGCACAATAATCATGATAAAGACCAGTACCAACCAATGTGAGGTAGCATATCATTTACTTTTTACTTTGACTGGAAGCCGAGATAAGCGAAGCGACTGACAACAAAGGAAAAGACGGCCCAGATTAGCGACTGACAGGAAAGGACGGAAGCTGCTGAGGCAATGAAGCACCCAAAGTTTTTGTGCAGTTCCACCAAAATCAAGCATCCCTGTTGGCACATATATTAAGAGAGTGAGATTACTGTAATAGTGGGACTAGTTGATGAAACACACACTAACAAATAGAAGCACCCTCATTATCTTAATGGGTAAAGTTAGCAACATAGTAGTCTTGCTTAAAGTGAGGTATTTGTTTATTTAATTAGTGCCAATTAGCTCAACACTCAAAGCATTGCCATGTATCATAGGTTGCAAAACTTTAACGTGCAAAGATAAAGGAGTTTCTCATGACAGTAGCACGATACAAATAGAGATGACATCAAACTAATACGTAGGCCCGTACTAACCTGAGGAAAAAAGCTTATTCATGTAGTCCCATAAGAGATAATAAAGCACTCACTGGAATCACTCAATAGTATATATTTTTGTGCACCTCAAATGTATGGTTGAAATCACTCTTGTTTACCAGTGCTGAGATTATACCGAAAGATTATCAAGAACTTTCAGCAGAATTAAAGCACAGGCTGGGATACAGTTCATTGTATTGTATTGTGTAGTTCCACTAAAATGTATGATTGGCACAACATGATCCCTGTTTGCACAAGTAGGAACAAGGTAAAACCTTCATTAGCTTAGTGAGAAAGGATAGAAAGACATTAGCATATTACTCTAACAGTAGCATCAAATTCATGATGGACAATACGCAAAACATTGCCTCATTGAACCAATGGCAATAAATTGACATGCAAAACAATAGCACTATTATGTCATGACACTAATAATATTCCCTCCCTGCTCCACCACACGATTCAACTCCATATAAAAACATACACATGTACATGATTCAGCGTAGGGTGCTAAAAAAGATTTGTTTAACTCCGACAGGAAAATTAGGCAGCAATAAATTAGTGGTACTTAAGTACTCCTAATTAATTAAGTGAGACAGCAGAAGTGGAAGGGCTCCTTGGAGGATCGTTTCACATGTAAGGTAGTAGTTGCCGGAGCCCTTGAATGGCCTCGACTTAGGCCTCTGGCTTCAGCAAGATCGCCTTGGCACTGTTTATTCTTCTTATTATTTCTCTTCATGCTCTGTTTCTCATTCTCCTCACCAGTTGGTGAAACTAAGTACATGATTGGCCTTCTATTTCAGAATTGGTTTTTTCAGTGAGGGAGTACAATTGTACTAGTAAAAAATAGCATTATTTTCTCATGGCAGTCGCAAAATAGAGATGAACACATGCATTAAATATCATTCTTACCTAAAGGAAGGTTATGGTGCCAATATGGATGATGAGGATTGGAACACAGATCTCCCTTTGTGCAGTTCCACTAAAATGAACCAACTGTTCCATTCTGACATTCCAGTTAAACCGCACAAAAGTCACTTCCTTTAAGAAGAGTTTTGTGCAGTGCACCAAAAGGTCACAACAGCAACCAGGTGAAATGGATATCCTTGTTTACACAAAAAACTACAAAGGAAACAGTCAGAGTCTCAAACAATTACAGGAAAAAACATTTGGCTAAACTTGTCATGGCTTATAACAGTGGCATGGCTTCATTTTTACCAGGGACATTAGATTAAGAACAGCTAAATATTTGGTATAAGGGCATGGGACAGTCGGTGCACCAGCAGTCCAGCACCATGTACCTAAACATGGGCATAAAGTGGTGATTCATAGTTTGTTGCCCCGAGAAACAAACATCCAAGAAACATATCTGGGTTGGTCCCATTTTTGTTCGCTCTAGCCACTTACTCCTATGTGTGCATAGCAAATCTAGTCCTGGTCATACCACTGTGTTCAGCGTTACCCCTATATTTCTCTTTTCGACCAAGAGACCGGTTGGATGACCAGTCTGTACTACTTTCACCCCCTTTCCTTCCTGTTTGTACCAAGTCCGATGTACTACATACTAAATTCCCCCACCCCCACTTTATTTCTTGTTTGAACCAAGTACAAGATTCGACTCCATGAAGTAGCTTTTCCTCTAACAATAGAAGTAAAAAATAGGTGACGTTGGACCACCCGATCGAGAGGGGCTGAGAGGTAGAAAATGATGCACATGCAGCAACGTAGCGAGCTGGGGAAGTAGAGCTAAGGCGGTTTCAAAGGAAGATATACCCGAAGGTCATCGGGATGTGGATAGGTGGGCGGCGGGAGGCCGGATCCGCCCACACTAGGGCGACGACGAAGGGATCGGAGGACCTCCCGCGCCGGTGCTCGGCCAGAGATAACGGTGTGGCCGGCAGTGGGTCTCCTCCCTCGCCGTCGACGACAGCCGAAACGCTGGCCCTCCTCCCCTTCATCAGCGGAGGGGGATACGTCCGGATCTGTAACCAGCGGTGAGGATAGAAAGATAGTGTTTTTTGGAGTGAGAAAGACAGTGTTACCACCCCTATCTTGTTTAGATATGGAGAGGATGAGAGTGTATGAATAGAGCAACCCTAGCAAGCAAGCGCGGAGGCCCCGGCCTATATATACATAGTGGGGTAGTTTTCCTTTTTCACTCCATCAAAACAATCGTTTAAAATTGTGTACTACGTGCCAGGTCGCCGTTTTTTTAGTTGTTGAATTTTTTTGAGATAGCTACCCGCTTGTTCCAAGTGGTGTTACGGTGTGCCAGGTCGCACTTTGTATTGTTCAAGTCTAGTACAAGTCCCTCCATTAAATGAACAACCACCCCCTCGTAAAAATTGTGAACAAGCCCACGGCTAAAATTATCGGAAACGTGGGTTGCCCCAACATGCATTATTATTTATATTTTCTACTCCCTCTGTTCCTAAATATAAGTCTTTTTTATTAGCCACACCTAAGACAAGAATTTTTTTATTAGCAGTGAACCCCACATGTCATAGACACAAAAAGTGCGGCAAGATTTCCTTAGGCAAGCCAAAGTGTGTCTAACAATTTGAGCAACTCAAGTTAGGCAAGTGTGGCAAGTGTGGGAAAAATAATGTGGCAACATAAGACAAACATAGTCACAATCCAAACAGCCCCGTAATTTTTTGTGACATGCATGAAAATTTGGTTAGTTAAATTTATAGTCAAAATTTCGAAGGTGCATCAAATCAACACATGCAAGTATCAAAAGGGAAGTCACAGCATGCATGCATGCATGCGTTGTACTCCCTCCGTTTCCAAATATAAGTCTTTTTAGAGATTGCAACAAGTGACTACATACGAAGCAAAATATGCCTACATACATCCGTATGTAGTAGTCCATTTGAAATGTGTAAAAAGACTTATATCGAGTGCAGTGCTTTGCTATGTCGCGTCAACTCGTACAAGACCGAGAAGTTTGATTACTACAACTCCCTCTGCCTCGCGGACTGAGCTCCGGTGCCTTAACTGCACCTGCCTTTGGCTGTATGACAGGTGGACCAACCACCTTTTAGGCCCACCTGTCATAGACGCAAAGGCAGGAGCAGTAAGTCAATGAAGCTGCGTCCCTCCCTCGCGCATGAGCGTGGTGGCTGGCAGGACTAGTAGGAGCTTTAGCTACACGCTTCTTGATGAAGGCAAACTTGCGGATGAAGTTTACCATCATGTCGTCCATGCGAGAGGTGAAGCCGGCATCGGTGAGGGCTATGACACCGGTGGTTGCTAGCACCGTCTGGAAACGTTGCGCGGTGCGGGGCCACAGGCCGGCACCTTGGATGATTTGGCACAGCCGACTGCCGCTCGCGACCACCGCCTCCATAGGTGCTTCTGGCTTCCGGTCACTTGGTCTTGGATTGGAGTGAGCAGTGTTGCGTAGTGATTGAGAAATAATATTTATTGTCAATCTAACCCTGCCATCTATACACCTCTTTGGTTTAGAGTTAGTTCAGGGTTAGAATCTAACTCTAACCTCTAACTAAGTTAGTAGAGTTCTCCTCGTCTCGGTTCATCGCCATCATATTTTCCCCATTGATGTGTTTTCAGTATCCTGCGAATCAAAGAGGCCCTTAGACTGGTGTAGGTTCGGTAGTTTTTGATAAACGTGTTATGTCCAGAATTTAATGAACGTGCTCCGGTTTCTATGAAAATAATCCGGTTTCGTGTATTAATTCATTTATTTGTTTATTCTTCTGTGGGGGGTTTGCATGTAATTCGTGAGGTCTGAAATGTAAAGTACCCCGGCATATGCTCCGAGTCGTGCATGCACTACGACCCAGCTGCTCTATGTCCCCCATGTCGGCGAAAGAGAGCACGTGGAAATAGCCTAGGAGTACATATAGGAGGATAAATGCGTGAAAAAATATGTACAGTGAAGCGTAGCTGCGGTTCGAAAAGGAGACCTAAAGTGATGACAGGTATAGGTCGCACGCACCCAACTAGTGGTAGTACTAGACATACGACTGCTTTTTCCCTAAAAAAAGAGGTACGAGTGCTCAGTAATCCTATTCTATCAACGCGAGTCCCATATGACAACAACGTCTATGCTACAACTAGCTCTTCTCCCTCGTTTCTCTCTTCTAATTCTAAACTCAGTCGACGCCCGGTGGGCGGGCTGGGGATTTGCCGATGGTCGGTTTGCTCAACTACGGCCCCACCTCACAGTGAAAACGTTACTACTGGAATGAAAATGCCATATACTCCTATACTAACAATACATTAAGGCCACAAGGCAATGAAGTGCTGGTTACAGGAGGCAAGAAGAAGAGATGCATCCATCGACGACGTCCACCTCCTCGACTCAGGGCCCCGGCCCACCGAACGGTGGCTAAGTAGTAGCAGTTTTCGTGGCCACGTCGACGTGCTTCTGAACAATGGCATCAAAACATTCCAACCGCTGGAAGAAGGCTAACGTCTTTCTGTCCTCGCTGGCCTTGTAGTGGCCTATGTAGACGATTTCCTCATAGACGTGGATGTGCAGGTCGACGGTTTCTTGCATGGCGAGGCGCTGTGCGACGAGCGGAGCCTCGAGGTGCACATTGTTCATCGCGACCTCCGGCAACTGCAGGGCCACCAAGGCTTGAAAGAGTTCGTCACCATGGAGGCCGATGAGGGTGGCAGGCAATGAGGAGCCTGGGCGCGTGGGCTGGAGCAGTACGGCAAGGTCGTCCGCGCGATTCTTGACGGCGGCGAACTTGCAGATGGAGTTGACCATCATGTCGTCCATGCGAGAGGCGAAGCCGGCATCGGCGAGGGCTACGACGCTGATGGTCGCCTGCACCGTCTAGAAATGTTGCGCGGTGCGGGGCTGCGGGCCGGCGCCTTGGATGATTTGGCACAGCTGACTGCCGCTCGCGTCCATCGCCTCCATAGGTGCTTCTGGCTTCTGGTCACTTGGTCTTGGATTGGAGTGAGCAGTGTTGCGCAGAGACTAAGGAGTAGATGGATTGGAGTGGTGGGGCGCAGTGACAGCCTGATTTTTGCCCTCTTTTATTTGCCCGAGTTTCATTTGGATTGATTTTGAAACTTGGAATTTTTTAATCTTTTCATGTGGACTCAAACACTCGGGTACCCTTGGCTTTCACCCAAGTGCCTTATCTCCATCTCAAATCATCATTTCCTCTTTGGTTCACCTAAAAATAATAGTTGGAATATTTTTCTGTATTGAAAAATATTCATTTTTCCTCTCTAAAACCCTAGTTAGCTCAATGTGCTCCAAAGCAACCCTAATTTTTCTTGCCCACCAAAATCTAAGAAAATTCACAAATTTTCTTTGAACCCTAGGACACCTTCCTGAGCAAAAATATTGCACCACTTTTTGGAATATTTTTGCTACAGAAAATATTTTCTGTTCTGGACAGAAATGGTAGTTTCTACAGCAACTACCATTTTACTTGCCCCATTGTAGCTGATTTTTCTTGTGCATCTTCACCTTAGTAGATGATTTCTAACCTCCAAAGCTCAGCTCCCAGCTCCCAGCGTGTCGACGCACTCTGAGTGCCACCGAGCGCTCTGTTTCACGCGTGCTCGCTTCCCCGATTGCCATAGCACGCGAAACCTCGCCACCATCTTCGTCCCAACTCCATTAACTCCCCCGGGACTCGGCGACGCCGAAGCTCGCCGCAGTGAGCACGGGCACGGTCCGGCCAAAGTAAGAGTGCGGTGTGCACGGTGCTCGTCGCCTTCTCCTCGATCATGTGCTCGTCCCCGTTCGCCCATAGTCCTTGCGTGAGCTGCGTCGCCTTCTCCCCCTCTCACTGACGTCGCTCGTCACTGGGCGCAGTGTCCAGGTGTCGCCGGCGGAGCCCGATCCCCCCCTTGCAGCTCGCCTATAAATGGAGCCACCCCAGCCTCCTCGAGCACCATCCTCCACTCCCACACACCCCACAACCACGTAGGAAACCGTAGCCCAGCCGGGCAGGCCGGAGGCCGCCGTCCCTGAGCTTGAGCTCGCCGGTGATTTCCTCGGGTCGTCGCGGTAGCTCGAGCCCCTCCCATGCCTGGACAATCCTTCCATGGCCTCCGCCACTCTCCGGTGGTGCTGTTCCGAGTGGTTGGAGCCCCTGGAGTCGCCGTTGTTCATCGTCGTCTTCGTCTTCGGCGACCACCGCTCTCTGCCTCCGCTTGCGAGGTTGATTCCGGCGCCGTCCGACCACCCCTAGTTACGCTACGGGTATGGGCAGGTGCGCCTCCATCCCCTCTCTAAATCCCTCCCTCTCGTTTTGGCCAAGGAGCCCTCATCGCCGGCCTGAGCTCCGGCGAAGCCGCGGTCGCCTCTGTTTCTTTCTCCTCTCCCCCTCACCTGACTAGCGGGGCCCGCTAGTCAGCCACTCTGTACACGCGCGAAGCGGTACGAGTGGTGGCGCCCGAGGTTTTACGCCTACGACGTCACCCCCTCCCCAGTCTGTTTATTTAAATTCAAATTCCTATATATTCCAGGGAGCTTCAAACAACAATAACTTTTTAACCATAAGTCCAAATGAATTGATTCTTTTTGCATTGTGTTCTTTGCAAAGAAATCTTGCAGCACACCAAAAATGAGATTTTCTGTGCTATGTAGATTTTCTGGTGAATTTCAGAAGGGTTCTTGATGTTTTCTTTTTTGTGTTTTTCAATATTTTCAGAAGGTGAAGCTTGTCTTGAGGATCAACAGGTGGTTTGTGAACCTCATATGCACTAAGGCATGCCACATCAGCATTTTCATGGTGCCATTGCAATATTTGTGATTTTCCAACTTGAATGAATGATTTAATCCATGCATATAAATCAGTTTTATTACTTTTATTATGTTGGTTGCTTGTTTTAGTTGTCATATTTAGTTTACAGAAAGTTGGAAGTTAATTAAGTTGTTAATGTAACTAGAAGTAAGTTTGGGTTATGAAGAGCTAACATGCTTATGGATATAAGTAATTATTTGTAGTTATTTTCTTTCATAAGAAATATGATAAAATTTGCTAGAAAAGATTCTGTTTAAATTGAGGTTTAATCCTAACGAGAGAAGTATTAGAAGTTGTTTATAAACCCAGCCGTAGCTGCTGCTTCGAACATCTAGCGAAGGGCAGCCGCACTGGTTTATAAACCCAGCCGTAGCTGCTGCTTCGAACATCTCTATATACCAGGCTTCAGGGCCTAACTATGGCACGCTGCCCTGTGAGCCTGCTGGCCCTTCTTGGTCTGAATATGCACACCCTAGGTCTGGCAGGCCCACTGGGCAGCGCCCCAACAATTTTTTATATAGTTTTTGTCTTTTGTAGTGCTTTTCAATTTCACGGTCATTTAGCACTCTAAAAACAAATCAGTAAATGAATGAAAAATACCAAATGAATTTAGAAAGGGTTGATAATTGATTCTGTTTATTTGAATGGTGCATTTTGAACACACAACAAGTAAAGGCATGAAAGAATTTGTTTGCACATAAAATTTCTTCGCGTTTCAAATGCCAAAACACATAACTACCCTAACTATTACAGAGATTCCCTTCTGGGTGTGAAACACAGAAGAAAGTGATGATAGTGAAGCCGATCACATCCCAGATCTTTGGGTGTGAAATTTTTCTTCGCGTGTGTCCCTTTGCGCCGTAACAATGGAAAATATTCATCATTTAACGGGATGCTCGGGTCAATATTCACTGTGAATGGAGCAATTTCATCAAACTTTTCATAATCTTCTGACTTGTCTGTCTTGTCATCCACTCCCACGATGTTTCTCTTCCCAGAAAGAATTATGTGCCGCTTTGGCTCATCGTACGATGCATTTGCTTCCTTATCTTTTCTTTTTCTTGGATTGGTAGACATGTCCTTCACATAGAAAACCTGTGCCACATCATTGGCTAGGACGAATGGTTCTTATGCATACGCAAGATTGTTGAGATCCACTGTTGTCATTCCGTACTGCGGGTCTTCCGTTACCCCGCCTCGTGTCATATTGACCCATTTGCACCAAAACAAAGGGACCTTCAAACCACGTCGATAGTCAAGTTCCCATATGTCCTATATATAACCATAATATGTTTTCTTTCCCGTCTTGGTTTCTGCATCAAAGCGGACACCACTGTTTTGGTTGGTGCTCTACTTATCTTGGGCGATCGTGTAAAATGTATTACCATTTATCTCGTACCCTTTGAAAGTCATTATATTCGAAGATGGTAACTGGGACGGCAAGTACAGGTCATCTTCAATAGAGGTGTCATGCATGGTACGTGTCTGCAACCAGCTAGCGAAAGTCTTGGTTTGTTCACGTGTAATCCAGTCATCAGACCGTTCCGGGTGTTTGTAGCGTAGCAAATTCTTGTGTTCATCCATACACGGAGCCACCAAGGCGGAATTCTGTAGAACTGTGTAGTGTGCTTCAGTGAGAGAATGTCCGTCCATACATATTATTTGTTCCCCTCCTAGCGTGCCTTTTCCATCCAGTCTGCCCTTATGCCGTGATTCAGGAACACCAATCGGCTTAAGGTCAGGAATAAAGTCAATAGAAAACTCAATGACCTCCTCATTGTGATGGCCCTTGGAGATGCTTCCTTCTGGCCTAGAACGGTTATGAACATATTTC
Organism: Secale cereale; assembly: GCA_902687465.1. Lineage (NCBI taxonomy): Eukaryota > Viridiplantae > Streptophyta > Magnoliopsida > Poales > Poaceae > Secale > Secale cereale. The sequence goes on from LR738713.1 coordinate 617,317,755, forward strand.
TTTAAGACTCCCATGAACCTCTCAAAGGGGAACATATTGTGTAGAAATACATGACCCAAAACGTTAATCTCTTCGCATAGGTGAACTAGGACGTGCGTCATGATGTTGACGAAGGATGGTGGGAACACCAACTCGAAACTGACAAGACATTGCACCAAATCATTCTCTAACCTTGGTACGATTTCTGTATCGATTACCTTCTGAGAGATTGCATTGAGAAATGCACATAGCTTCACAATGGCTAATCGAACGTTTTCTGGTAGAAGCCCCCTCAATGCAACCGGAAGCAGTTGCGTCATAATCACGTGGCAGTCATGAGACTTTAGGTTCTGGAACTTTTTCTCTGCCATGTTTATTATTCCCTTTATATTCGACGAGAAGCCAGACGGTACCTTAATACTGAGTAGGCATTCAAAGAAGATTTCCTTCTCTTCTTTGGTAAGAGCGTAGCTTGCATGACCCTGATGTATGTCGTCTTTTCCATGCGTACGTTGTTATTCCTCCCGTGCCTCAGGTGTATCTTTTGTCTTCCCATACACGCCCAAGAAGCCAAGCAGGTTCACACAAAGATTCTTCGTCACGTGCATCACGTCTATTGCGGAATGGATCTCTAGGTCTTTCCAATAGGGCAGGTCCCAAAATATAGATTTCTTCTTCGACATGGGTGCGCGTCCGTCAGCGTCATTCGGAACAGGTTGTCCACCAGGACCCTTTCCAAAGACCAACTTCAAATCCTTGACCATAGCATGTACATCAGCACCAGTACGGTGACGAGGCTTCGTCTGGTGATCCGCCTCACCTTTGAAATGCTTTCCTTTCTTTCTTACGGGATGCCTGCTCGGAAGAAATCGACGATGTCCCAGGTACACATTCTTCTTACAATTAGCCAAATATATACTGTCGGTATCATCCAAACAATGCGTGCATGCGCGGTATCCCTTGTTTGTCTGTCCTGAAAGGTTACTGAGAGCAGGCCAATCATTGATGGTCACGAACAGCAACGCCTTTAGGTCAAATTCTTCCCCCATGTGCTCATCCCACGCACGTACACCTGTTCCATTCCATAGTTGTAAGAGTTCTTCAACTAATGGCCTTAGTTACACATCAATGTTGTTGCCAGGTTGCTTAGGGCCTTGGATGAGCACTTGCATCATAATGAACTTCCGCTTCATGCACAACCAAGGAGGAAGGTTATACAAACATAGAGTCACATGCCACGTGCTATGGTTGCTGCTCTGCTCCCCAAAAGGATTAATGCCATCTGCACTTAGAACAAACCATACGCTCCTTGCGTCATCTACAAACTCCTTCCCGTACTTTCTTTCGATTTTTCTCCACCGTGACCCATCAGCGGGTACTTTCAACTTTCCGTCTTTCTTACGGTCTTCTCTGTGCCATCGCATCGCCTTGGCATGCTCTTTGTTTTGGAACAAACGTTTCAATCATGGTATTATAGGAGCATACCACATCACCTTGGCAGGAATCTTCTTCCTAGGGCGCTCGCCCTCGACATCACCAGGGTCATCTCGGCTGATCTTATAGCACAATGCACCACATACCGGGCAAGCGTTCAAATCCTCGTACTTACCGCGGTAGAGGATGCAATCATTAGGGCATGCATGTATCTTCTGCACCTCTAACCCTAGAGGGCAGACAACCTTCTTTGCTTCGTACTTACTCTCGGTCAATTCGTTGTCCTTTGGAAGCATGTCCTTTATCATTACCAGCAACTTTCCAAATCCCTTATCAGATACACCATTCTCTGCCTTCCATTGCAGCAATTCCAGTGTGGTGCCCACCTTTTTCTTGTCACCTACGCAATTCGGGTACAACAATTTTTTGTGATCCTCTAACATGCGTTGCAACTTCATCTTCTCCAAATCACTTGTGCAGTTTATCTTTGCATCGGCAATGGCCCGACCTAGATCATCAACGGGCTCATCTGATGCCTCTTCTTTAGCTTCTTCCCGCATTGCCGGCTTAGCTTCTTCCAGCATTACCGGCTCTGCTTCTTCCCCCATTGTTGTATCATCGTATTCAGGGAACCCATGGCCAGGATAGTTGTCGTCGTCTTCTTCTTCTTCATTGTCTTCCATCATAACCCCTCTTTCTCCATGCTTGGTCCAAACATTATAGTGGGGCACGAAACCGGACTTAAACATGTGGACGTGAATGGTTCTTGACTTAGAGTAATTTAGACCATTCTTACAGACAACACATGGACAACGTTCCGGCAGTAATTTAGACTAACTCTAGTGGACCACCCCCCTTTTGATCTTGGCAATGATCGGTTCGTCCGATTCATACCCCATGACGAGGGCATCAATTATCGGGCTGTTCATGGTTTCCGCCGAGGTTGGATTATGCTTGTTGGCATCCCGCTTGACTACAGAAGAACAGCCTATATTGCGGATGCGATTGGCTCTTTTGGCAGATTCCATTACTGGCATCAGGAGGATCCCGTCCTTGGACGCACCTTGGCGTATGTATCTTTTCCTGCTCCCTCCCTTGTGCCGCGCGATATTGTCTACAGAGAATATTCAGACTTTGGTGGAGCACGCGTCTCCTGGACAGTACCTGTCTACATCCTCTCTGCAGACTTTGCGGATGTTCTGCCCGCTGACGAAGATCCTATGCCTGCCAACGGTAATCCACACCCCCTGCCTGGTCAAATGGTGGTTGATAATCTCAACTGGATGGTTCTGCCTGAATTTCCGGAACTGGGCTGGAATGATGTGCCTCCACCAGTTAATGAGCAACACCATGGTTTCCAGCAGCAGCCTGAGGACATTTTGGAACAGGTGGATGACAACCAGCATGATGAGGAGCAATCCCAGGAATCCATGGTTCTGCAGCTTTCTGAAGATTCCATCAACAATGAAGATGTTGCCGTTGCCGTCAATCAACCACCGCTTCATGTTGGTATGGTCCTAACCCTCTACGGACCTGAATTACCACCTTGTTTGCAATGGCAGCGCAGCTTCGAGCGTTTGCTGCCGCTTCAGTGGGTCTCAGCGGTTCCAAGACCTCTTCACCAACAGGATTTCTTGCCTTTCGAGCTGCCTCTCAGTGTTTGGGACTTCAACTGCACCTTGTCTGGGTTCGACATTGCTCTGCGGGCGGACTGCAACCCCGCATTATCTGGTCCTGCGAAGAAGCCAGTGGCCCGCGCGCTCTGCTTTGACGACATCTCCTGCCCGGTGACGGAAGCCTTCCAGTTTTCTGCCAAGGTGCCAAGGAAGCGCGGCCGTAAGGCGGCTACACCCCTCGTGGTCTCTGAGGTCCGCCGCAGCGCCCGCCTCTCCGCTCTCAAGGGAGGCTTCCGCCAAGTCCCGGTGCCTGACGAGTCGAGCCATCACTCTGCCCCGAAGAAGCGCAAGACGAAGGCGTCTGCGCATGGACTGCCGCCTCCCCCTCTCTGCTCGATTGACGACCTCCAGCGCATTGGCACTCGTCTTCGGATTGCCCAGGAGAAAATGACCAAGGAGAAGCTTACGGCGGATCCTTCTGTCACCAGCAGCACGAGTTCTGATGATCATTAAACCTCTCACAAGTCTGGGTCTATGGCGTACCTCCCAAATCGCCATTTATCTTTGTTTTATTTGCTTTGTTCTGAACTTTTTGGCTCGGTTATGTAATATGCCACTCTATGGATCACTGCGTGATTCATTCTGCTTCTGCTTTCTACATGTTCCCCATGAATCAAACCAACTGTAGAGCTTGGAAGGTCTTTTGCTGGAATGTTAGGGGTCTTAACTCGGAGGCACGTCAACTTGCTGTCAAGCAAAAGATTGATGAAAGCGGATGCTCAGTTATTTGCCTCCAAGAAACCAAGTGTATGCATATTGATCATCGTTTCCTCCGTAAATTCTGCCCCAGGCGCTTTGATAATTTTGTGTATGTTCCTTCAGTTGGGGCCTCTGGTGGTATTGTAGTCATATGGAATTCCGCTTTTTTCATTGGCAAACTAATCGTGGCTAAACCTTATGGTATCGTCGTGGAATTCAGCTCGGCTCACACCTCTGAAGTCTGGACACTTGTCACAGTTTATGGACCATGTCAGGGCCCTGCCCGAGACGAGTTTGTTCAGTGGCTCTATAACCTTAATATTAATGTGGATGACAAATGGCTTCTTCTAGGTGACTTTAACTTCATGAGATATGTGGACAATCGTAATCTTCCAGGGGGCAACATTAATGATATGTTCTTGTTCAATGAAATCATCGGGCATCTTGGCCTCATTGAACTACCAATAAAAGGCAGACAATACACTTGGTCCAATATGCAAGCACACCCACTGCTCGAACAGCTTGATTGGTTTTTTACTTCAGTTGCATGGACGCAGGATCACCCCAATACACTGGTCTATCCCCTAGCCAGAACTGCCTCCGATCACGTGCCCTGTGTTGTCTCGATTGCCACGAGCATCCCTAAGGCCAAGGTATTCCGATTCGAGAACTACTGGATTGATCTCCCTGGCTTCTTTGAGTGTGTCTCATCGGTGTGGAACAGAAACTTCAGACAGACCAATATTGCATCACGAATATCGGCCAAGTTCAAAGCCCTACGCTATGCCCTTAAGCAATGGCATATTCGGCTGGCTACGGTGAAGGCACTTATCGAGGATTGTAACAAGGTTATTCTCTTCTTTGACCAACTTGAGGACTGTCGTCCTTTGAGTTGGCCTGAAACGAACTTCCGCCGCATTGTTAAAACACATCTTGCGGATATCTTGCACATGCAGTTCATATATTGGAAGCAGCGTTGCACGATCAGATCCATTAAAGTTGGTGAGGAGAACTCCAAATTCTTCCATGCCATGGCCACGGAGAGGTATCGCAAAAATACCATCTCTTCGCTTAGAAATGCTGAGGGTGAAGTAATTTCTGACCATCAACAACTGGCGACTATGTTTTGGTCTGATTTCAAGCATCGTATGGGCCATGCTAAGGGGATTACGATGGATTTTGACCTTGCCACCCTTATTGCCAAGGTTGATGGCCTTGAGGAACTGTCTCGGCCTTTTTCTGAGCAAGAAGTGGAGGAAGTGATCAAACACATCCCCCCTGATCGTGCTCCGGGCCCTGATGGGTTTTCTGGCCTGTTCTTGAAGAAATGTTGGCCAATTCTCAAACAGGACTTCTTATCCCTTGTCCGAGACTTCTATGAGGGCAAGTGTGACCTTGAATGCTTGAACACTTCCCTCATCACCCTCATTCCGAAGAAGTTGAGCCCTGAGGTGGTGGGAGACTTTCGGCCTATCTCTCTGACCAATACCTATTTGAAATTTCTGACGAAGTTGCTAGCTAACAGACTGCAACAGGTAATCCTCCGGTGCATCCATAAAAACCAATATGGTTTTCTACGTTGCAGATCAATCCAGGACTGCCTAGCTTGGTGTTTCGAATACATACACCAATGCAAAGCTTCCAAACGGCCCATTGTCCTTCTCAAGCTTGACTTCACGAAGGCGTTTGATACTCTGGAACATGCTACCATTCTTCAGATGTTGCATTATAAGGGTTTCGACAAGCGTTGGACTGGCTGGGTAAATTCTCTGTTATCGTCTGGCTCTTCTTCTGTGCTTCTTAATGGTGTACCTGGACAACATTTCCACTGCAAAACTGGAGTGCGTCAAGGGGACCCTTTATCCCCGCTTCTTTTTGTCATTGCAGTGGACCTTCTTCAATCGGTGGTAAATGATATGTGCTCTCGAAACATTCTACAAATGCCAATACCTACCAGCTCCAATGATTACCCAATTGTTCAGTACGCTGATGATACTCTGATCATTCTTCCAGCCGCTGATGAACAGCTCCTTGCTCTGAAACAGATGCTTCATAAGTTTGCTCAAGCCACCGGGCTCCGTGTTAACTTTAGCAAATCTTCATTGATTCCTTTAAACCTATCTGATGAAGAAGGCTCCCGCATTGCGTCACTTCTTGGCTGTGAGGTGGGTACTCTCCCCTTCACATACCTTGGTTTGCCTATGGGCACCTCGAGGCCAACTGTGGCAGAGTTAACACCGCTAGTGGATCGTCTGGAGAGGAGGCTGTCTGCTTCATCCTGTTTGCTCAACCAGGGCAGCCGCCTTCAACTACTACAATCGGTCCTAGCTTCCATGCCGATTTATTTCTTGTGCTCTCTGTCCCTCCCAAAAGGCATTATTAAACAGCTGGAACGGATCATGCGCCAATGTCTCTGGAGAGGAAATTCGGAGACGCCTCGTCAATCTCTCGCTGCCTGGGACCTTGTATGCCGGCCCAAGAAATGTGGTGGACTTGGTATCACCCATCTGGAAACTCAGAATGAGGCTTTACTCATGAAGCACCTATTCAAATTTTTTAACAAATTGGATATTCCTTGGGTTCAATTGATCTGGGACACTTATTACGTCTCCTCTCCACCTCAAGCTACTCGCAACTGTGGCTCCTTCTGGTGGAGGGACATCTTTCGGCTCTATGATCAATTCTGCTCCCTCGCCGTCCCACAGGTTTCCTCGGGTGACACAGTCTTGTTTTGGACGGATAAATGGCATATTGATAATAGGGTGATTTCCCTACAGACCAGATTTCCGCATCTGTTTTCATTTGTAATCAATGAGTTTATCACTGTCAAGGATTTCTTCCTGGAACCAAATGAAGCACAGAACTTCCATTTACCCCTGTCCATCGAAGCCTTTGAGGAACTACAGCTGCTGCAGTCTCTTTTGGTTCCTATACACCTTGATCCCTCAGCACATGACAGCTGGAAATGGCCCTCCAAATCTGGCACCTTCATCTCCAAGGTGTACTATGATTTTCGGTTTTCTCATATTGCGGTGGACCCCATATTTAAATGGATATGGAAATGCTCTTGCACACTGAAGATCAAAGTTTTCGGATGGCTTCTTCTAATGGATCGACTCAACACCAGAGATATGATGCAGCGAAGACATTGGCATGTAGAAGATGCTAATTGTTCTATATGTCTTTTGCCACATCTTGAAGACCGGGCACACCTCTTCTTCGTCTGCAATTTCAGTCAGCGAGTTTGGAACTTTCTTGGTATTTCTTGGACATCTGCAGGACACTCCTCCACGTATTCCATGGCTCTAGCAGCACGTCAAGACTTCGGACAACCATTCTTCACTGAGGTAGTCTTCACTGCTGCTTGGAATATCTGGACCCAGAGAAATGGCAAAGTTTTCAGGAATGAACAACCTAGCTTCAGATCCTGGAGAAGAAACTTTGTGTATGATATCTCCTTACTTGCACATAGAATTAAATGTAAATATAGAGATAGACTCCTCTCCTGGATAGCCTCTCTCCAGTAGACTAGCTGTAAGTCCCTTCCCCCTTTTCTCTGTATATACTTAGGACCTTTGTACTCTTTTCCCTCTCTGGGATTTTAAGATAATAAAACACTGTGAGGCTGTTGCCTTGCAGTACATAGTAAAAAAAAACACATGGACAAGGGCATAAAACCATCCGCCTGCTTGTTTGCCTCAGCCACAAGCAGAAAAGTTTGCACGCCATTAATGAACTAAGGAGAGCATCGGTCATCGTACATCCATTGTCGGCTCATCTTCAATACACAACACCAAAAACACCAACTTAATACAAGTTCATACATAAAGTTCATACAACACTTAAATGCAACAAACAAATAACTCTCTAGCTAAAGCATTTAAATGCAACAACAAATGCGATCAAGATCGCAACTAAGGTAACAATTGATCCAATAGCATAATGATACCAAGCCTCACTATCGATGGCATATTTTCTAATCTTTCTAATCTTCAAGCGCATTTTCTCCATCTTGATCTTGTGATCATCGGCGACATCGGCAACATGCAACTCCAATTCCATCTTCTCGTCCTCAATTCTTTTCAATTTTTCTTTCAAGTACTCGTTCTCTTTCAACTAAATTTAACCTCTCCTACATATGCAAACTAAGTGTTATTTTGGACCTCAAATTGCATATAAATCAAATACTAGCACATATATTTCCTGCCAAATTACTAAACTCACAAATTAATCACTATATAAAGCATTGCAAGAGCTAATCTAGCAATGAGAGATGAAAGGACAAAGTTGCTAACCTTTGTGATCATTTGAATGGATGGGGGCCTTCAAATCTTGAAATTTTTTGGGAAAAATGTGTGATGAGGTCGAGAGGAAGAGGGGAAGAACAGAGAGGAGAGGGGAAAGGGGAAGAACAAAGCGAGCTTGGGTGGACGAAGGGTTTATGTACGACCACCTTTAGCACCGGTTCGTGCCAAGAACCAGTACTAAAGGTGCTGGAGGGGCCCCAGACTGACAACATCCTGCCACCACTCTCATTAGTACCGGTTCGTGGTACGAACCGGTGCTAAAGGTTCTCCATGAACCGGTACTAATGAGAGCGGCCCGGCTAGCCGTTGGAACCGGCACTAATGTACACATTAGTGCCGGCTCAAATTCAAACCGGCACTAATGTGCTTCACGTTTGACCCTTTTTCTACTAGTGTAGGTCTTCGTGAGCAAGCTAGTTGGATGCACACCCACTAGTTTGTTTTGTTGAGCTTTCATTCATATTTAGCTCTAGTGCATCCGTTGCATGGCAATCCCTACTCACTCACATTGATATCTATTGATGGGCATATCCATAGCCCGTTGATATGCCTAGTCGATGTGAGACTATCTCCCTCTTTTTGTCTTCTCCACAACCACCTCTATTCCACCCATAGTGCTATGTCCATGGCTCACGCACATGTATTGCGTGAAAGTTGAAAGGTTTGAAAAGATAGAGCATGAAAACAAATGCTTGGCTGAAATCGGGGTTGTGCATGATATGAATATTTAGTGTGATAACGAGGGAGCATAGTCAACACTATATGATTTTGCAGGGATAACTTTCTTTAGCCATAGTATTTTGAGAAGACGTGATTGCTTTGTTAGTATTACTTGAAGTATTGTTATTTCTTATGTCAATATAGACTTTTATCTTGAATCTTTCAGATCAGAACATTCATGCCACAATTAAGAGAATTACATTGAAAAACTATATTTGTCAGCATTCCACATAAAAAATTCTGTCTTTATCATTTACCTACTTAGGACGAGCATGAATTAAGATTGGGGATGCTTGATACGTCTCCAACGTATCTATAATTTCTGATTGTTCCATGCTATTATTTATGAAGTCTTAGATGTTTACTTGGCTTTATTATTCACTTTTATATCATTTTTGGGACTAACCTACTAACCCAAAGGCGCAGTTAAGATTGCTGTTTTTTTGCCTATTTCAGGGTTTTGCAGAAAAGGAATATCAAATGGAGTCCAAACAGAATGAAACCTTCGCAGGAGATATTTTGGGAGAAAATCACGCGAGATAGACTTCGGGGCCAAGCCAAAGGACAGGGGGCCCACCCTCGAGGGTGGGGGGCGCACACCCCTTCCCAGGGCGCGCCCCCTGCCTCGAGGGCAGGCCCGGTGGCCCCTGGTTCCCCTCTTCCTCCTATATATGCCTACGTACCTGAGAAACTCCATACGCAGAGAGAAAACTCTAATTCCACCGTCGTAGCTGTTGTTCCCGTGGAGATCCCATCCTTGAGCCTGTTCCTGGAGGGGGATCCATCACGGAGGCCTTCATCATCATCATCATCGCCCTCACCATGAGTTGTGAGTAGTTTACCACTGACCTTCGGGTCCCTAGCCAGTATCTAGATGGCTTCTTCTCTCTCTCCGGATCTCAATACAAAGTTCTCCTCGGTCTTCGAGGAGATCTATTCGATGTAATCACTTTTTGCGGTGTGTTTGTCGAGATCCGATGAATTGCGAGTTTATGATCAAGGTTATCTATGAAAGATATTTGGTTCTTCTCTGAACTTTTTATGTGTGCTCATAATATCCTTGCAAGTCTCTTCGAATTATTGGTTTGGTTTGGCCTACTAGATCTATAGTTCTTGCAATGGGAGAAGTTCTTGGCTTTGGGTTCAATCTTGCGGTGTCCTTTCCCAGTGACAATAGGGGCAACAAAGGCATGTATTGTATTATTACCATCGAGGATAAAAAGATGGGGTTTTCATCATATTGCTTGAGTTTATCCCTCTACATCATGTCATCTTGCTTAAGGCGTTACTCTGCTTGTATGAACTTAATACACTAGTTGCATGCTAGATAGCGGTCGATGTGTGGAGTAATAGTAGTAGATGCAGAATCGTTTCGGTCTACTTGTGTCGGACGTGATGCCTATATACAATGATCATGCCTAGATAATCTCATAATTATTCGCTTTTCTATCAATTCCTCGACAGTAATTTGTTTACCCACCGTAGAATATCGATGTCATGAGAGAAGCTACTAGAGAAAACTATGGCCCCCGGGTCTATCTCTATCATATTACTTTCCCGTTAATTTCTTTTGCCATTGTTTATTTGCTGTTTTAATAAACCAAACATACAAAAATATAAACTATCATCTCTATCAGATCTCACTATCGTAAGTGACCGTAAAGGGATTGACAACCCCTTATCGCGTTGGTTGCGAAGTTCTTATTTGTTTGTGCAGGTGCTAGGGACTGACACGTGGTCTCCTACTGGATTGATACCTTGGTTCTCAAAAACCGAGGGAAATACTTACGCTACTGTGCTGCATCTCCCTTTCCTCTTCGAGGGAATACAACGCAAGCTCAAGAGGTAGCAGATAGCCATATCTTCGGATTAGATCTCATGATGGAAGCTGAGAAACAAGTTAAGGAAGTCAGAGACAGATTGCAATTGGCCAAATCTCGACTGAAGAGTTATTATGATGCAAAACACCAACAAATCAGTTTTGAGCCCGGAGAACACGTATACCTCGGTGTCACTTCTATGAAAGGAGTCAAGAGATTACAGACTCGTGGAAAATTGGCACCGAGGTTTATTGGCCCATTTCCAGTTATTTCTCGAGTGGGTACTGTTTCTTATGGATATGTCTCCAATGTATCTACTTTTCCAAACCCTTTTGCCCTTGTTTTGGACTCTAACTTGCATGATTTGAATGGAACTAACCCGGATTGACGCGGTTTTCAACAGAATTGCCATGGTGTTGTTTTTGTGCAGAAATAAAAAGTTCTCGCAATGACCTGAAAATCCATGGAGAATTATTTTGGAAAATATAAAAAATACCTGCAAGAAGATCCAGACCAGAGGTCCCACACCCTGTCCACGAGGGTGGGGGGCGCACCCCCTAGGGCGCGCCCCCTGCCTCGTGGCCCCCCTGTGCTCCACTGACGTATCCCCAGATCTTATATATTCACTTTCCGGGAGAGAGAAATCAGAGAGAAAGAATTATCACATTTTTCAAGATGGAGCCGCCACAAGGCCCTAATCTCTCTCGGGAGAGCTGATCTGGAGTCCGTTCGGGGCTCCGGAGAGTGAAGATCGTCGCCATCGTTATCATGAACCTTCTGCCATCACCAATTCCATGATGCTCACCGCCATGCTTGAGTAATTCCATCGTAGGCTTGCTGGACGGTGATGGGTTGGATGCGATCTATCATGTAATCGAGTTAGTTTTGTTAGGGTTTGATCCCTAGTATCCACTATGTTCTGAGATTGATGTTGCTATGACTTTGCTATGCTTAATGCTTGTCACTAGAGCCCGAGTGCCATGATTTCAGATCTGAACCTATTATGTTTTCAGGAATATATGGGTGTTCTTGATCCTATCTTGAAATTCTATAGTCACCTACTATGTGTTATGATCCGGCAACCCCGAAGTGACAATAATAGGGACAACTCTCGGTGATGACCATAGTTTGAGGAGTTCATGTATTCACTATGTGTTAATGCTTTGGTCCAGTACTCTATTAAAAGGAGGCCTTAATATCCCTTAGTTTCCAATTGGACCCCGCTGCCACGGGAGGGTAGGATAAAAGATGTCATAAGTTCTTTTCCGTAAGCACGTATGACTATATTCGGAATATGTGCCTACATTGCATTGATGAATTGGAGCTAGTTCTGTGGTTATAACTTCTACATGATGAATTACATCCAATATAATTTCCCATCACCGATCCAATGCCTACGAGCTTTTCACCTATTTCTTGTTTCTTATTTACTCTTCCGCTGCTACTATTACAAAAACTACAAAAACACTACCGTTACTTTTATTGCTGCTACCGCCACTATCATATTACTTTGCTACTAAACTACCTTGCTGCAGATACTAAGTTTCCAGGTGTGGTTGAATTGACAACTCAGCTGGTAATACTTAAGAGTATTCTTTGGCTCCCTTGTGCAGAATCAATAAATTTGGGTTGAATACTTTACCCTCGAAAATTGTTGCGATCCCCTGCACTTGTGGGTTATGTAGACTATTTTCTGGCGCCATTGCCGGGGAGCATAGCTATATTCTTTAAGTCACTTGGGATTTATATCTGTTGATCACTATGGAGAACTTGAAGGACCCAAAAACCAAGATCTTACTCTCAATTACGAGGGGTCGTAAGGAACTGCCATCTAGCTCTGCACTCGATTCTCCTTCTGTTATGGGTAAATTTGCGACACCTACTCATGCTATTGAATCTGATATGTCGTATGTTCTTGATGATGCCACTTCTGCTATGTATGGTGAAACTACTTCTACGCCTCATAATACTATGCCACTAGGTGAATTTTTAGATGAAAAAATTGGTAAGGTTAGGGAGAATGCAAATATTGAAACTGATAATATTTATGAAAGTGATGATGAAGCTTCCCCCAATGGATATGAATTGCCTGTTGTTCCTGAGGGTTATGTTATGGATGAAGAAACTGCTAGAGACTTTCTTTCTTGCAATGATAGATATGATCTTAAGAAATTATTAGCTATGCAGAAAGAAAAGTCCTTGAATGCTAGAATGAAACATGACCCTGCTTTTGCTACTTCACCTATCTATGTTACTGATAAGGATTATGAATTCTTTGTTGATCCTGAGTTAATTACTTTGGTTGAATCTGACCCTTTCCATGGCTATGAGTTTGAAACTGGTGCGGCACATCTTACTAAGTTGAATGATATAGCCACCCTTTTTACCAATGATGAAAAGATTCGTTACTACTATATCCTTAAGTTGTTTCCGTTCTCATTAAAGGGTGATGCTAAGACTTGGTTTAATTCTCTTGATCCTGGTTGTGTGCGTAGTCCCCGGGATATGATGTATTACTTCCCTGCTAAATATTTTCCCGCTCATAAGAAACAAGCTGCCTTACGGGAAATATATAACTTCGTGCAAATTGAAGAAGAGAGTCTCCCACAAGCTTGGAGGAGGCTTCTCCAATTACTTAATGCTTTGCCTGATCATCCTCATGAGAGGAACGATATACTTGATGTCTTTTATAATGGACTAACCGATGCTTCCAGAGACCACCTGGATAGTTGTGCTGGTTGTGTTTTCAGGGAAAGAACAGTTGATCAAGCTGAATTACTATTGAATAATATGTTGGCCAATGAAAATAATTGGACACTTCCTGAACCAGCCCCTAAGATAACTCCGAAGAAAAGAGGTGTTCTATTTCTCAGTCCTGAAGATATGCAAGAGGCAAAGAAATCTATGAAAGAAAAAGGTATTAAAGCTGAAGATGTTAAGAATTTACCACCTATTGAAGAAATACATGGTTTTGATAACTCGACACAGGTAATAAAGGTAAATTCTTTTTATAGATTTATTGAAGGTGATATCCCTCGTTATAAGTCTGCTAGCCAATGCTTAGATGAGTTTGACAATTTCATTGTGAAGCAAGAAAACTTCAATGCTTATGTTGGTAGACAATTGCAACACAATGCTTATATGATTGAACGCTTGAGTGATTATCTTTCTAGATCTAAAGGTGAACTGAAACTCATTAATATACATGCTTCTATGGTTACCACTCAAGTAGAACAAGTACTTAAGGCTCAGAATGATTTGCTCAATGAATTAAATAGTAAGAATAATGACTATGTTGTTAGAGTTGCTACTAGAGGTGGTAAGATGACTCAGGAACCTCTGTATCCTGAGGGCCACCCTAAGAGGATTGAGCAAAATTCTCAGAGAGCTAAGTTAGACACACCTAGTTCTTCTAAGAAGAAGAAAAAGAAAAATGATAGGACTTTGCATGCTGCTAGTGAACCTGTAGCTGACATACCTGAGAATCCCAATGATATATCTATTTCTGATGCAGAGACACAATCTGGTAATGACCATGAACCTAGTGATAATGTTAATGATGATGCTCAATCTAGCAATGATAATGATGTAGAGATTGAACCTGCTGTTGATCTTGATAACCCACAATCAAAGAATCAACGTTATGATCAAAGAGACTTTGTTGCTAGGGAGCACGGTAGGGAAAGAGAACCGTGGGTTCAGAAACCCATGCCTTTTCCTCTGAAACCATCCAAAAAAGGATGATGAGGATTTTGAGCGCTTTGCTGAAATGATTAGACCTATATTCTTGCGTATGCGTTTGACTGATGTGCTCAAAACAATTCCTTATGCTAAGTATATGAAGGATATTATTACCAACAAAAGAAAGATACCTGAAGTAGAGATTTCCACCATGCTTGCCAATTACACTTTTAAGGGTGGAATACCTAAGAAATTAGGAGATCCGGGAGTACCTACTATACCTTGCTCCATTAAAGGAAACTATGTTAAAACTGCTTTATGTGATCTTGCAGCCAGTGTTAGTGTTATGCCTCTCTCTTTATATCGTAGACTTGACTTGAGTAAGTTGACACCTACTGAAATATCTTTGCAAATGGCTGATAAATCAACTGCTATACCTATCGGAATTTGTGAGGATGTGCCTGTTGTAGTTGCAAATGTTATTATTCTAACGGACTTTGTTATCCTTGATATTCCCGAGGATGATAGTATGTCTATTATCCTTGGTAGATCATTTTTTAATATTGCAGGGGATTTTATTGATTGCAACAAGGGAAATGTCACTTTTCATGTCAATGGTAATGAGCATACAGTACACTTTCCGAGGAAAAAACCTCAGGTCCACAATATCAATTATGTTGGAAAAATTTCAACTATTACTATTGGAGGTTTTGAATTTCCTCTTCCTACTATCAAGAAGACATATGACATTCTTATTGTTGGGGACATACATATCCCTATTGAGGTAACCTAGTGTTATTCGAAAATTCTCCGATTTCATGTTATTCGGAAAGAGTTTATTAACAAGACCCGGTCAACCTTGTTAATGGATTCCTTTTGATGAGCATGGGATAGGTGAATCTAGATAGCCTAACCTTCTGTACCCTCCTTTTTTTGTTAATTAGGATAAATAAAGCAAAAATATTATTTTCTGTCTGTTTCCAAACTTATCCATGAAATAAAAAAATACCCTGAAAATAAAAGTTCTCCAAATGCCCTGAAAATGAAATATGATTTTTTCTAGAATATTTGATAAAATATGGTACATAACACACAACAAGGGGAGCCAGCACCTGGCCACGAGGGTCCAGGGCGCGCCCCCTGCCTCGTGGGCCCCACGTGCCCCCCTCCACTTATTCCTGCACCCACACTCTTCTTCTTCCTCCCAAAGAAAATCACCAACCAGCTCAAACCCGAGTTCAGCTCATCTTGCTGCCATTTTCGATCTCCTTGCTCAAAGCACCATTCATCAAACTATTTGGGGAGATTGTTCCTTGATATGTGTCTCCTCCATTTGTCCAATTAGTTTTTGTTCTAGTGCTTTATTTATTGCAAATTTTTGCTGCTGTGGTGACCTTGTTCTTGAGCTTGCATGTCAAACTTTCTTGGTCCCAAGTAGTTCTAATGCATGATATAGTCTCTAGGCACTAGTAGGAGTTGTTGCTATCAATCGTGTTGAGTTTTGGTTGACTTTTATTTCGAGTTACTAAAAATTTCAGAAATTTTTAGAGGAGAAAATTGATAAAGAGATTGTTGAGGGGCTCCTCCACTAAAAGCTCAGAGGAGAACAAGAAAGAAGAAAATAAGAAGCCAAAATATAATCTTCCTCGCATGGCGGAAGTTCGGTCGTGTGAATGGCCTTGCAATGATTTCATGATGTCCATCGGGATTTGCAAAGACTTTTATTGGTTGGCAAATAATGCAGGCCTCACCGACTTCCTCCACGACCAGCGTGAACAGTATCTCTTACTCACCAATATTTTCATGCAAAGTTTTCATTTTCATGCAAAGAAAACACCACCTACAGTGCAGTTTCGTTTATATGATGAGATTGAGGAGATATCACTCTTAGAATTTTGCGAAGTATGTAAGATAACCTTCGAAGGTAGACTTGATGAACAACATCGTGAAGACGTTGAAGGGTTTATCGACATGATAGTTGTAGGGGAAACTAGACAAGTCTCAGGGGCAAGAATCACTAGTATACACTTCCCTGTTCTGTGCTACTTTGCTTTATTTGCTAGTAGATGTTTAATTGGTCACGGGAACAATGGGAATCTTAGTGCCCCTGATATTGTCATTATACGCCATGCTTTGTTTTAAGACAAAACTTTTAGCTTGGGTGATGTCGTTGCTAAACGATTGAGTCTGAACCGCTCAAAGGGGCCCGTCTTTGGAGGCATGTTTGCTTCTCGCCTTGCTGAACATTTAAGAATACCTATTAGGCATCATGAGAAGGAATAAAAATTGCTTGCCCCTATTTATCTAGACTACAAGAGCATGGTAGCACATGATTTTATTGTTAAAGACAAGGATAGGTTGCTTAATTATGAATTAAGATTTGATGAAAAATATTGTGAGATTGTTACCTTGCCCGCACCTTCCCTGTTTGATCTGTCTACATGCACATATCTCGTTACATCTGATGCCTTCTACAAGTACCAAGGCCAGACACTAACTTGAGAACCTGAGCCTGAGCCACCACTTGATCCTTACCGCCAGTCTGTTTATGGGTGGGATTTGGATGAGCTTGCCAACCAGTGGCTCCCAGAGGACACATCTCAGTACACTGGAGGGAGCAGCTTTGATCTGTGGCCATAGACCAACTTAGGTCAAAAGCCTAAGCTTGGGGTGGTATCCACAACTTAGTACGTGTTTCTCGCCGACTTTACATTCATGTTCACACCTATTCTAAGTGTCGGTACTCACACTCTTTCATTGTACTATCCATGTTAGTTTCAATTCTTTTCTAAGTCTTTTTCTCGTGTGCTAGATAAAAAAACTTTTAGAAAAAATATATTAGTTGTAGCTTTTAGCTAGTTTACTTTCCTGGCTAGTAGTAGTAATTAAAAAGAAAACCCAAAAATATTTCCCGTTCTTCTTTTGCTTGTTGGGAGCTTTCCCGTGTAAATAGTTTCTTATCTTTTCTTTGGGGGTCAAGAGTAGAAGACCATGATTGAAAATGCTTAGTGGCTCACATATGCTTTATTGTTTATTTAACCTTGAGCCATATTACCTTGTCTTCTCTCTTGTATTAAAAGCTTGCAGATTCCAGCTTAGTCTGATGCACGTGCACTATTATTATTATCCACACCGTTTGGTCGTGCGAGTGAAAGGCAATAAGGATGATATATGATGAACTAATTGAGATGAGAAAAGCTGGTATGAACTCGACCTCTCTTGTCTTTGTAAATATGATAGTTCATCGTTCCTGATTAAGCTTGTTATGAATGAAACATGCTTGCAATGACAATTCGAGATCAAAGTTGTCGGGGGAAACTGTCCACCACGAACACCTATGGGACCGGAGCCCCTTGTCTGTGCGGTACGAGGGCGGAGGGAGCACGAAGAGCAGATCGAGGCAGACGCGCGGGCAGTTTTTACCCAGGTTCGGGCCGCACGGATGCGTAAAACCCTACTCCTGCTTGGTTGTGTATTGAGTTGGAGAGCTCGGGAGCTTGAAGAAGCAGCTACACCGCGCGTATGAGTAGTCTCGGTCTCGAATCTCCGAACCCCCTCTACGTTGTGCATGGGCCTCCTTTTATAGTGCAAGGGGTCACCGACAGGTGTCAACGTAGGAGAGAGGGGTAAAAAACGTAAAAGTGGTGGTAGTTGTAACAGTGCGGGAACAGTGGAGCTACAGTACAGAACAGTGGTCTATACCTACTTTAACAGTGGGGGACAAGGGCATTTAATGCCCGTCGCCGTCGACCCCAAAAGCTCCCGCCGTTGCGTCTCCGTCTGCCACGGCGATGGATCCTCTGCCGTGGAGTGCCACCGTGTCCCCCAGGCTGCACAGCCATCCGCCACGCGTCCCTGGAGTGGCCCCAGGGCGACGCGTGGGCCGATGAGCTGGAGCGCGGGCACACAGCGCACCTCCCCCGGCAAGCACCTTGCCGGGGATCTCGACCTTGCCGGGCCCGGAAGCTTGCCGCTCCCCGAGCCCTGCCGGGGCGCATGCTGCGCCGAGGCATGTCTTCTGATGCGTAATCTTCTAGTCTTCCTGGCAAGCTCCTCTTGCCAGGGTCTTGTGCTAGTGAGGTAATCTTGGGCCTAGGACGGCCTTCCCGGCAAGCTCCACTTGCCGGGGCCTTGAGCTTCTGTCTTGCATACTTTGTGTCTCGCCGCTTGGCCCGGCAAGGCTTGCCGGGTCGCGCTACAGTAATTCCTGCATTTAGTCTGTTGTCTCCTGGTCATTGAGTTGAGCGCTTCCTTAATATTCTTGGGTCGTAGATGTGTCTTAAAAGTGGATTTCTTTCATCGCCATGTCCTCCCCGCCTAGGGGCTATAACTTCCCGGTGCATGTCCAGGGGTAATGGACACCCCCCGTTCATTACACCGACAGAAGCCCCCGGGCCTGGGTCGGGCAAGCGCGCATAGTGCTGTCCGGGCCAGGCCCAAAAACATGCACCGGTATACGCGCGGCGACAAGTAATCAACTCTTATGACTTTAGCTGTGCGCTGATGAATGGTGCATTAAAGCTCCCTTGCCGGAGCGCATGGCTCGACGACAAGGTTAGGAGCCCCCTTGTCGGAGCGCATAGCTCGACGACAAGGTTGAGGACTCCCTTGTCGGAGCGCGTGGCTCGACGACAAGGTTAGGAGCCCCCTTGTCGGAGCGCATAGCTCGACGACAAGGTTGAGAACTCCCTTGTCGGAGCGCGTGGCTCGACGACAAGGTTAGGAGCCCCCTTGTCGGAGCGCATAGCTCGACGACAAGGTTGAGAACTCCCTTGTCGGAGCGCGTGGCTCGACGACAAGGTTAGGAGCTCCCTTGTCGGAGCGTATAGCTCGACGACAAGGTTGAGAACTCCCTTGTCGGAGCGCGTGGCTCGACGACAAGGTTAGGAGCCCCCTTGTCGGAGCGTATAGCTCGACGACAAGGTTTACTAAACTTGCGACTTCAGCGGAGAACTCTGATGCTCTCAACGCCGGCTTGAGCTTGTGGTGCCTGAGGCTTGCCGGGCCTTGGGCTTGCCGGCATACAGCCCAGCGCCCTTGGCCTTCTCGGCTGCCAAAGAAGCAATTTATCTTTGGTTAGATCAATCTTTATGCATGTAAGACAAGCGTCTCCATGCTAAATAAATGCTGCTCCCCTCTTGATTAATTCTGTCCTTGCACATATCTCTTATCCTACGCTGTCTGGTAGCCTTGCCGGCGCGCACACCTGCCGCGAGCGCTGGATTCGAGGCGTCAGCAGCCTGCTGGCAATGTTGCTACCGGCAAGGCGACTTGCCGGGCCAGAACGCAGCTGCTGAGTTTGCCGAGCGGACTCGAGGCGAAACTAGGCGCGGACTGACCATGACAAAGCCCCTTCGCGTGCAGATTAATGTACAAGGACGGGAGATCAATCAAGACGGCCCATGCCTGCCGGAAAGGTTTTACCTTCCCAGCTTTAGCGCGGCTACACATATCGTCGAGCGGGCTCGAGGCGACATGGAGCGCGACTAGCGCAGTGAAGGCTCCTCCGCAGGCAAGGGTAAGGAGCAAATAAAAAGAGTAAAGGAAATGTAACTGTGTTTATTCTCTAAAACTTATCTTTTCTTGCTGCGCATCTTGCATAGCGAGGCCATGCTCGTGATGATGACCGGCAGCTCTGCGCAAGGTTATCCTCTGGGGCGCTGCCAGCCCCCGAGCTCACCTCCCATGCGTGTTCCTGCAACGCTAGTCGAACATGTGATGCCTCGACAGCGTTTCAGCACAACAAGTTGATTAGCTTCTAGCTTGCAATTAATATGCTGTAATCTGGACTTCTGCTGAATGCTCCCTTGCTTGCCGGAACACCTTCCCAGTTTTAGTGTAGCTGCACGCATCGCCGAGCGGACTCGAGGCGATATGGAGCACAACTAGCCCCGGAAAAGTTTACCTTCCCGGCCCTAGCGCAGCTACACACGTCGCTGAGCGGACTCGAAGCGATTAGGAGCGCGACTAGTGCAGGGAAGGCTCCTCAGCATACGGGTTCATGTAGAGATTTGAAGAATAAAAATCATATCTAAACAGCAGAAAATACTAAGGTTTAAAAACTTAGCTTTTGCAAGGGTCGTGGGGTCCTTCTCTTTGGACGCCATGACGATCAAGCTGATGAAGAAACTGGCGAATTCGGAGAGGTTGTTGAAGAATGCGCCCGCGTGAACGCCGGATCAGGTTCGCACAACCTCGACGCCCCCTACCTGGCGCGCCAAAGATGTCGGGGGAAACTGTCCACCACGAACACCTATGGGACCGGAGCCCCTTGTCTGTGCGGTACGAGGGCGGAGGGAGCACGAAGAGCAGATCGAGGCAGACGCGCGGGCAGTTTTTACCCAGGTTCGGGCCGCACGGATGCGTAAAACCCTACTCCTGCTTGGTTGTGTATTGAGTTGGAGAGCTCGGGAGCTTGAAGAAGCAGCTACACCGCGCGTATGAGTAGTCTCGGTCTCGAATCTCCGAACCCCCTCTACGTTGTGCATGGGCCTCCTTTTATAGTGCAAGGGGTCACCGACAGGTGTCAACGTAGGAGAGAGGGGTAAAAAACGTAAAAGTGGTGGTAGTTGTAACAGTGCGGGAACAGTGGAGCTACAGTACAGAACAGTGGTCTATACCTACTTTAACAGTGGGGGACAAGGGCATTTAATGCCCGTCGCCGTCGACCCCAAAAGCTCCCGCCGTTGCGTCTCCGTCTGCCACGGCGATGGATCCTCTGCCGTGGAGTGCCACCGTGTCCCCCAGGCTGCACAGCCATCCGCCACGCGTCCCTGGAGTGGCCCCAGGGCGACGCGTGGGCCGATGAGCTGGAGCGCGGGCACACAGCGCACCTCCCCCGGCAAGCACCTTGCCGGGGATCTCGACCTTGCCGGGCCCGGAAGCTTGCCGCTCCCCGAGCCCTGCCGGGGCGCATGCTGCGCCGAGGCATGTCTTCTGATGCGTAATCTTCTAGTCTTCCTGGCAAGCTCCTCTTGCCAGGGTCTTGTGCTAGTGAGGTAATCTTGGGCCTAGGACGGCCTTCCCGGCAAGCTCCACTTGCCGGGGCCTTGAGCTTCTGTCTTGCATACTTTGTGTCTCGCCGCTTGGCCCGGCAAGGCTTGCCGGGTCGCGCTACAGTAATTCCTGCATTTAGTCTGTTGTCTCCTGGTCATTGAGTTGAGCGCTTCCTTAATATTCTTGGGTCGTAGATGTGTCTTAAAAGTGGATTTCTTTCATCGCCATGTCCTCCCCGCCTAGGGGCTATAACTTCCCGGTGCATGTCCAGGGGTAATGGACACCCCCCGTTCATTACACCGACAAAAGTTGCTTATGCCATGCTTAATTAGCTGAGAGTTTATAATGGTCTATCTTGCGTGCTAACATGATATTAAAATGGTTGTGGTGTGGTATGATGGGGTGGTATCCTCCGTTGAACGACTCAAGTGGTCTGACTTGGCACAGGTTCACACATGTAGTTGAAACAAGTCAACATAGCCTCCGCGATATTTATGTTCATGGTGATTTATATCCTACTCATGCTTGCATCCATTGTTGATTAATTTTAATGCATGTTCATGACCATTGTTGCTCTCTAGCTGGTTGCTTCCCAGTCTCTTCTAGCCTTCACCTGTACTAAGCGGGAATACTGCTTGTGCATCCACTTCCATAAACCCCAAAGTTATTCCACATGAGTCCATTATACCTTCCTAATATGCGGTATTTACCTGCCGTTCCAAGTAAATTTGTATGTGCCAAACTCTAAACCTTCAAATGAAATTCTGTTTTGTATGCTCGAACAACTCATGTATGAACTAGGGCTGTCTATATCTTCCATGCTAGGTGGGTTATTCTCACGATGAGTAGACTCTGCTCATCATTCATGAGAAATTGGTTGGTAATCGGGATGCCCAGTCCCATGCTCAAAATCATAATAATTAAACAAAACTCCCCCAGGGCTGTTGCTGGTTTGAACGGTACCCGTTGTTTCGGGCTAGCCGTGGAGTGTGCTTGTTGGTGGTTGGGGGAGTATAAACTTTACCATTCTGTTTTGGAACCGCCTATAATGTGCGTAGCATGGGAGATATCGAGATTCTTGGTTGTTATGTTGACAATGAAAGTATACCGCTCAAAATATTATTCATCTATATTTAAAAATCGAGCTCTTGCACCTCTGCAAATCCCTGCTTCCCTCTGTGAAGGGCCTATCTATTTACTTTTATGCAGAGTCATCATCCTCTTATAAAAGAGCACCAGTAGGAGAGCACCTCTGTCATTTGCATGTATTGCTATTAATTTGCATTGAGTATGATCATGACTGGATCTCGTTTACCATGAATTACAATGTCTAGTCAGTCCTTGATCTTTAAAGGTGCTCTGCATTTATGTTTTGCGGTCTCAGAAAGGGCTAGCGAGGTACCATCTTGTTATATCATCTCATGATTGTTTTAAGAAAGTGTTGTCATCCGAGGTTTATTATTATTGCTCGCTAGTTGATTATGCCGTAGATATGAGTAGACTTGAGACCTGAAAGTTATTGTGAATGTGGTTAGTTCATGATCTTGCTGAAAACCTGAATGATGGCTTACATATTTACAACAAGAAGAGCAAACAGAGTTTGTCAAAGTTTTTCTTTATCACTTTCAGTTTATCAACTGAATTGCTTGAGGACAAGCAAAGGTTTAAGCTTGGGGGAGCTGATACGTCTCCAACGTATCTACTTTTAAAAACCCTTTTGCCCTTGTTTTGGACTCTAACTTGCATTATTTGAATGGAACTAACCCCGACTGACGCTGTTTTCAGCAGAATTGCCATGGTGTTGTTTTTGTGCAGAAATAAAAAGTTCTCGGAATGACCTGAAAATCTACGGAGAATTATTTTGGAAAATATAAGAAATACCTGCAAGAAGATCCATACCAAGGGGGCCACACCCTGTGCACGAGGGTGGGGGCGCCCCCCCCTAGGGCACGCCCCCTGCCTCGTGGGCCCCTGGTGCTCCACCGACGTATCCCCAGATCTTATATATTCACTTTCAGGGAGAAAAAAATAGAGAGAAATAATTATCGCGTTTTACGAGACGGAGCTGCCGCCAAGCCCGAATCTCTCTCGGGATTGCTGATGTGGAGTCCGTTCGGGGCTCCGGAGAGTGGAGATCATCGCCATCGTCATCATCAACCTTCCTCCATCACCAATTCCATGATGCTCACCGCCGTGCGTGAGTAATTCCATCGTAGGCTTGCTGGACAGTGATGGGTTGGATGAGATCTATCATGTAATCGAGTTAGTTTTGTTAGGGTTTGATCCCTAGTATCCACTATGTAGTGGGATTGATGTTGTTATGACTTTGCTATGCTTAATGCTTGTCACTAGGGCCCGAGTGCCATGATTTCAGTTCTGCACCTATTATGTTTTCATGAATATATGTGTGTTCTTGATCCTATCTTGCAAGTCTATAGTAACCTACTATGTGTTATGATCCGGCAACCCCGAAGTGACAATAATCGGGACCACTCCTGGTGATGGCCGTAGTTTGAGGAGTTCATGTATTCACTATGTGTTAATGCTTTGGTCCGGTACTCTATTAAAAGGAGGCCTTAATATCCCTTAGTTTCCAATAGGACCCCACTGCCACGGGGGGGTAGCACAAAAGATGTCATGCAAGTTCTTTTCCATAAGCACGTATGACTATATTCGGAATACATGCCTACATTGCATTGATGAACTGGAGCTAGTTCTGTGTCACCCTAGGTTATAACTTCTACATGATGAATTGCATCGGACATAATTTCCCATCACCGATCCAATGCCTATGAGCTTTTCACCTATTGCTTGTTGCTTATTTACTTTTCCGCTGCTACTATTACAAAAACTACAAAAACACTACCGTTACTTTTATTGTTGCTACCGCCACTATCATATTACTTTGCTACTAAACTACCTTGCTGCAGATACTAATTTCCAGGTGTGGTTGAATTGACAACTCAGCTACTAATACTTAAGAGTATTCTTTGGCTCCCATTGTGCAAAATCAATAAATTTGGGTTGAATACTTTACCCTCGAAAATTGTTGCGATCCCCTACACTTGTGGGTTATGTAGACTATTTTATGGCGCCGTTGCCGGGGAGCATAGCTATATTCTTTAAGTCACTTGGGATTTATAGCTATTGATCACAATGAAGAACTTGAAGGACTCAAAAACCAAGATCTTACCCTCAATTACGAGGGGACGAAGGGACTGCCATCTAGCTCTGCACTTGATTCTCCTTCTGTTATGGGTAAATATGCGACACCTACTCATGCTATTGAATCTGATATGTTGTATGTTCTTGATGATGCCACTTCTGCTATGTATGATGAAACTACTTCTACGCCTGATAATACTGTGCCACTAGGTGAATTTCTAGATGAACAAATTGGTAAGGTTAGGGAGAATGCAAATATTGAAACTGATAATATTTATGAAAGTGATGATGAAGCTTCTCCCAATAGATATGAATTGCCTGTTGTTCCCGAGGGTTATGTTATGGATGAAGAAACTGCTAGAGACTTTCTTGCTTGCAATGATAGATATGATCTTAAGAAATTATTAGCTAAGCTGAAAGAAAAGTCCTTGAATGCTAGAATGAAACATGACCCTGCTTTTGCTACTTCACCTATCTGTGTTACTGATAAGGATTATGAATTCTTTGTTGATCCTGTGTTAATTACTTTGGTCGAATCTGATGCTTTCCACGGCTATGAGTCTGAAACTGGTGTGGCACATCTTACTAAGTTGAATGATATAGCCACCCTTTTTTCCAATGATGAAAAGATTCGTTACTACTATATCCTTAAGTTTTTTCCGTTCTCATTAAAGGGTGATGCTAAGACTTGGTTTAATTCTCTTGATCCTGGTTGTGTGTGTAGTCCCCAGGATATGATGTATTACTTCTCTGCTAAATATTTTCCCGCTCATAAGAAACAAGCTGCCTTACGGGAAATATATAACTTTGTGCAAATTGAAGAAGAGAGTCTCCCACAAGCTTGGGGGAGGCTTATCCAATTACTTAATGCTTTGCCTGATCATCCTCATGAGAGGAACGATATACTTGATGTCTTTTATAATGGACTAACCGATGCTTCCAGAGACCACCTAGATAGTTGTGCTAGTTGTGTTTTCAGGGAAAGAACAGTTGCTCAAGCTGAATTACTATTGAATAATATGCTGTCCAATGAAAATATTGGACACTTCCTCAACTAGCCCCTAAGACAACTCCGAAGAAAAGAGGTGTTCTATTTCTCAGTCCTGAAGATATGCAAGAGGCAAAGAAATCTATGAAAGAAAAATGTATTAAACCTGAAGATGTTAAGAATTTACCACCTATTGAGGAAATACATGGTCTTGATAACTCGACACAGGTAATAAAGGTAAATTCTCTATATAGATTTGATGAAGGTGATATCCCTCGTTATAAGTCTGCTAGCCAATGCTTAGATGTGTTTGACAATTTCATTGTGAAGCAAGAAAACTTCAATGCTTATGTTGGTAGACAATTGCAACACAATGCTTATATGATTGAACACTTGAGTGATTATCTTTCTAGAGCTAAAGGTGAACTGAAACTCATTAATATACATGCTTCTATGGTTACCACTCAAGTAGAACAAGTACTTAAGGCTCAGAATGATTTGCTCAATGAATTAAATAGTAAGAATAATGACTATGCTGTTAGAGTTGCCACTAGAGGTGGAAAGATGACTCAAGAACCTCTGTATCCTGAGGGCCACCCTAAGAGGATTGAGCAAGATTCTCAGAGAGCTAAGTTAGATGCACCTAGTTCTTCTAAGAAGAAGAAAAAGAAAAATTATAGGACTTTGCATGCTTCTAGTGAACCTGTAGTTGACATACATGAGAATCCCAATGATATATCTGTTTCTGATGCTGAGACACGATCTGGTAATGACCATGAACCTAGTGATAATGTTAATGATGATGCTCAACCTAGCAATGATAATGATGTAGAGATTGAACCTGCTATTGATCTTGATAACCCACAATCAAAGAATCAACGTTATGATCAGAGAGACTTTGTTGCTAGGGAGCACGGTAGGGAAAGAGAACCATGTGTTCAGAAACCCATGCCTTTTCCTCTGAAACCATCCAAAAAAAGGATGATGAGGATTTTGAGCGCTTTGCTGAAATGATTAGACCTATCTTCTTGCGTATGCGTTTGACTGATGTGCTCAAAACAAATTCTGATGCTAAGTATATGAAGGATATTATTACCAACAAAAGAAAGATACCTAAAGTAGAGATTTCCACCATGCTTGCCAATTACACTTTTAAGGGTGGAATACCTAAGAAATTAGGAGATCCAGGAGTACCTACTATACCTTGCTCCATTAAAGGAAACTATGTTAAAACTGTTTTATGTGATCTTGGAGCCAGTGTTAGTGTTATGCCTCTCTCTTTATATCGTAGACTTGACTTGAGTAAGTTGACACCTACTGAAATATCTTTGCAAATGGCTGATAAATCAACTGCTATACATGTCGGTGTACTAGAGTAGGGGTACCCTAGGATCCCGAACTTGTGCACGGGCAGTCGCAGCGCCCCGCGGCAAGGCTTGCCGGGTGACTGCCAAGGTCCTCCATTGTTCCTCTGGAGCCATTCAAGACCAAAGTATTCAAGCCAAGGAGACAAGACCCCGACAAGAGGAGCTTGCCGGGAAGGCCAACCAAGGCATCTCAAGGAACTTGCCACGACACGCCATGCGTACCGGCAAGGCCCGGTGAGCGGCAAGCTCCCGGACTCGGCAAGACAGCGACTGCGGCAAGGTGCTTGCCGCGGCAAGCTACCGCTCTGTACCTACACTCCAGCGCATCCACCAACGTGTCGCTCTGGGACCCTTCCAGGCGTACATGGCGGGAGGCTGTGCAGCCAGGGGTACGCGGTGGCAAGCGGCGCTGACAAGGTTGCCATCGTGGCGAACGGTGGCGCCCCTGACAACCCCTTCTTGCACTGTTTAGGCGACGTCGATGGGCATTTAATGCCCTTGTCCCCTGCCGTCACGGTTAGGTATGGAACACTATACAAGTAGGTGTACCAACTACAACACCTTTTCATTTTTACCCTCAACCGCGTTGCCACCTGTCGGTGACCCCTTGAGCATATAAAAGGAGGCCCATGCGCAACGTAGAAGGGGATTCGAACACTCTCACGCTCGGTCTCGTTAGCTGCTGGTGCATACTATAGCATCCAGCGCTCCCGAGCTAAGAACTCAATACAAACCAAA
The DNA here is from genome assembly GCA_902687465.1 of Secale cereale. Lineage (NCBI taxonomy): Eukaryota > Viridiplantae > Streptophyta > Magnoliopsida > Poales > Poaceae > Secale > Secale cereale. Next base: position 617,345,325 of record LR738713.1, read on the forward strand.
GCAGGAGTAGGGTTTTACGCATCCGTGCGGCCCGAACCTGGGTAAACTGCTCGTGTGCCTCGCCTCGATCTGCTCTTCGTGTGATCTCCGCCCCCTGCCGTACCGAAAAGGGGCTCCGTCCCCATAGGTGTTCGTGGGTGGATCAGTTTCCCCGACATCTTGGGTGGATCACCTATGGGGACAGAGCCCCTATCAGTACGGCAGGGGGCGGAGATCGCACGAAGAGCAGATCGAGGCGAGGCACACGAGCAGTTTACCCAGGTTCGGGCCGCACGGATGCGTAGAACCCTACTCCTGCTTTGTGATTTGTATTGAGTTATTGGCTCGGGAGCGCTGGAAGCTACAGTACACACCAACAGCTAACAAGACCGAGCGTGAGAGTGTTCGAATCCCTAACCCCCCCTCTACATTGCGCATGGGCCTACTTTTATATGCTCAAGGGGTCACCGACAGGTGGCAACGCAGACGAGGGTAAAAATGGAAAAAGTGTGGTAGTTGGTACAGTGTTCCACACCTAACCCTGACCGCAGGGGACAAGGGCATTAAATGCCCGTCGCCGTCGCCCAAACAGTGCAAAATGGTGCCGTCAGGGGCGCCACCGTTCGCCACGATGGCAACCTTGTCAGCGCCGCTTGCCACCGCGTACCCCTGCATGCACAGCCTCCCGCCACGTACGCCTGGAAGGGTCCCAGAGCGACATGTGGGTGGATGCGCTGGAGCGCGGGTACAGAGTGGTAGCTTGCCGCGGCAAGCGCCTTGCCGCGGTCGCTGTTTTGTCGCGTCCGGGAGCTTGTCGCTCACCGGGCCTTGCCGGGACGCGTGGCGTGTCGCGACAAGTTCCTTGAGATGCCTTGGTTGGCCTTCCCGGCAAGCTCCTCTTGCCGGGGTCTTGTCTCCTTGGCTTGAATACTTTGTTCTTGAATGGCTCCAAGGGAACCACGGAGGACCTTGGCAGTCACCCGGCAAGCCTTGCCACGGGGCGCTGCGACTGCCCGTGCACAAGTTCGGGATACTAGGGTACCCCTATTCTAGTACACCGACAGGAGCCCCCGGGCCTGGGCCATACACGGTGCCGAGCGCTGTTGGGCCAGGCCCAAAACAGGGCACGGGCACGCGCGGCCTGGGTCATGCCGTATCTTTCTCCGTATCCACCGCGCCCTCCCTTAACGACACACGTTGATTGCGGCGTCGTGGGAGAGATCGTGGGCGGTTTCTTTATTCAGAAATGCGGAATGTCCGCCCCCTTCCCCCTTATAAGCAGGGGAAACAGGGGCAGTTCCTCCATTCGCCCGTTGCTACTTCAACCTCGAAAGCCTCCGCCGCTCCCCTTCTTCCCAAAGCCGAAAGAGAGCAGCGCTCCGCCCCCCATCGCCACCAGCACCACCAGCGCCATTGACCTCCCTCACCGCTTCCGCCATGGCTCCGTAAGGCGAGAAGGGGAAGGTCGCGAAGTCGGCCGAGGCGCTGCGGCTTGCGGCGCTGCGAAAGGAGCGGGCTGTCTTCCCCCCCAAGCTTGCCGCGAGGAAGCTGAGGGAGAACTATTACCTCTTCTGGTCGGGGGAGACGCGGGCGCATCCGCGCACCAAGGTACTCCCAGCCGTTGCTTGTAAGATGGCTCCGAACGGATATGCGTTCTTCGCCTTGTTCTTCTACTGCGGGCTCTGCCCTCCTTTCTCTGAATTCTTCTGCGACATTATGAACACCTACGGGTTCCACCTCCTTGACTTCACCCCCAACGCCGTTCTGACCATGGCAGTTTTCGCACATCTCTGCGAAAACTTTGTCGGAGTCCATCCCAATGTAGCCCTTTTCCGCCACTTCTTTATGCCTCGAGTTGAGAGAGGAGAGCCTTTGTCCGGCGGAGTCTCCTGGATCTCGAGGGCCCACAAGAAGGAAGCTTATCTGGAGGGAGAGCTCTGTAGCAAATGGGAGGAATGGAGAGCTAACTAGTGCTGGATTGTAGAGGAGAACCCGCAGCCATTTACCGCCCGGCGCCAAGCCGCAGTAGTACGCGGCAACGACTGGAGCGACTTGGCCCCTGAAGACAGTAGGCTAAAGATTGCCACCGCCCGGATCCGACGCCTCAGGCTTGCCAGGCTCACTGTAGGCGCAGTTAGCGCAGATTTCCTTCGTCGCCGCATCGCCCCCTTGTAGGAGAGGAAGAGGCCCGCCTGGGAGTTCGAGAATGCGGCGGATATCATGAGGCTGCGCCCGGGCCTCAACTTCAACTTCACTGTCCTAGAGCTCAACGCGATGCTCCGGGAGCTGTTCAAGTATGACCCCGATCAACCCGAAGTGTTCAGGTTGCCGAGGGGGGTTGTTCCGTTGTGCAACAACTCCGCGCTCAGCCGCATCCGCGCAATGATGCCGCTGTGCGACTCGCATGGGATTGATCCGACTTCGCAAGAGCCTGGAAATGATGCCGTGCAGGCGTTTTTCGAAGGCTTGGAAGAAGTGCCAATTCGCTCCGACGAGAAGAAAGGCCTCACCCGCGACACCACTGACAAGGAGATGGCGTACATCGCCACTAGGCTGGAAGAGGCAGCGGCAGCCGCAACCGCGGGCGAGTTCGGGTTCACCGTGGAGGAGGCAGATGCAGCAAAGGCGGCAAGCCTTGACGAGCGAGGGGAGCTTGCCGGCGAGGAGTGGCCTTCCGGGCAAGACGCCGAGTCGAGCGAGCCCGCCGAGCAGGGTGTCGGTTCGAGCGAGCCCACCGAGCAGGGCGACGAGTCGAGCGAGCCCGCCGAGGATACGAGCGGCTCGTTGGAGATCGACTCCTCTTCCTCCTCGTCTTCAGGCAGCTCGCCACCAGCAGAGCCTCCAGCTCCACCTAGAAGGCGTCTCCGCAAGGCCGGGGACGTAACGGAGCGGCAAACGAGTCGACAGCAGCAGCGCCGCGCGACACGCTCCACCGCGGCAAGCACGAGCGGGGTCCTCCCGGACCACTGCTTCTGCTCCTGCTGCTCCTCACGCCACGGCGGCAGCCGGAGCGGGGTTATCTCAGACCACCACCACTGCTCCCGCCAAGCGGCCAAGGGAGTCTACTCCTCCACCTCCTCGCGCTGGACGTGAGCCGGACTTTGACTTCTCCGTGCTCAGCTCCGACGAGGAAGAAGAAGAGTAAGATTCTTGTTGTTATTGCTTCAATTCTTGCCGTTTTGTCTTGTATCTCTTTTGCCTCACTCTGGACTTGTTCCTTTTTAGAACTCTGGCCCAGAGGGCGGCAAAGAGAGCCAAGGTCCAGGTGATTGTCATCGAGGACGAGCCCACCGTGACAGCAGGGTGTGCGCCTGAGACAACTTTCCGGACCCGGCAACTGATCTTCAGAGCAGCCCCCAGTGCAGCCCCCAGCGTAAGTGTATGGTTTACTTTCCGCTGTTAGGCGCGCGTGGGTGTTCTATCGTTGCTGATGTCTTGTTTGTTGATTTGTGTAGGAGCAGAGCAGCCACACCAGGAGCGCCCGGATTCTGCCCCCGACGTGCCATCTGCTTCGACTACGCCGCCAAGGGGGGGTTCTCTGGCAAGGGAGAGTCCTCCGCCAAGGGCGAATTCTCCGCCAAGGGCGAGTTCTCCGGCGAGGGATAGCACCAGCGGCCCTCCGCCGGCGGGGACTACAACTACGCCGCCAAGGGAGAGCTCTCCGGCGAGGGAGCTTGCCGAGGAGCCGGCTCGCGCAGGTAATCCCTTTGCTTCAAACTTCCCTTGGGCTTTTCTTCTTTTTTGGATATTTGCTTGACTGTTTTTCTCCCCTTTTCGGCCGTCAGATCCATCTGCTGTGGAGCCCATGGAGACGGAGGTTGCTAATGAAGAGAACGCGTGTGGCAACACCGTCGATGCCGCTGCCACCGAAGAAGCGGCCGGTGCTGACGAGCCCGCCGGCGACGAGGCCGCCAAGGCTGCTGCCGCGGCGGCTGGCGAGGGGTCCGGCGATCGCACTGACGGCCCTGAGGCCGCAGGAGCGCCAGGCGCTACACCGGCCGCCGAGCCCTCCGCCGCTGCCGCAGCCCCAGGCTCCGAAGAGCCCGAGCCAGGCGCCTACTTGAAGGCCGGTGACGGTGTCTTCATCAAACTCCCCTGGGCCTCAAGCTCCAGGGCGCCGGTCGAAGGAGAAATCTTCGACGGAGAGGTGCTCGCCTCGGCCGGGCTGACGCTGGTCGACATGCCGAGCAGCAGCAGTGGCGAGCCTGAGGAGGAGCGGCTGCTGCGGAAGCTGCTGTCGCTCTACCGCGCTCGGCAGGCCAAGTTGGAGTCCCGCGAAGGGCTGGCCGCCAAGGCGGGAGCCGACATTGAGAAGCGCGCGGAGGAGCTCCGGGCCCTCAACCAGGCAGCTCTCCGGTCCTTGGCAGAGGAGCGGGAGCAACTTGCCGAAGAGCAGACGGCCTTCTTCCTCGAGAAGGCCGAAGTCGAAGAGCAACAGCGGCTTGCCGCCGAGAAGCTATCCACGCGGGAGGGTGAGCTGGCGCAGCGGAAGGTCAACCTCGACAGCCACGAGGAGGAGCTTGCCGCGCGCGAGCAATCACTTGGCGGGGCCCTCCAGAAAGCAAAGGACGCTGCCGCAGCTGCCGAGACCGCCAAGAAGGAACTGGAGGCGAAGGTGGCGCAGCTGGAGGCCGATCTCAAGGCGAGAGGTGAAGAGATCGCCGCGCTCAATCTTGAGCGGGAGAAGGATGCCCACAACCACTCAGAGCTGCAGGTCCGCCTCGCCGAGAAAGGCAAGGAGCTTGCCGCCGCCAATGATTCCAACGCCGATCTTGAGTTGAAGCTGATCACTTTGACCAAGACACTGGACGGCGCCAAGGAGCGGGAGGCGGCCTTGAAGGAGGAGGTCAAGGCCGAGAAGGCGTTGCTGGCGAGTGCTGCTGTCACCCAGAACACCTTTAGGGAGACTGTCAATGCTGCCGCAGATATCGACAGGGAGCTGGCGCAGCTGGGGGCGGAGTATCTCGGGTATTCCTCCGATGAGAACCTCCACCCCAGCTCCAAGCTCACCTTGTTCTTCAGAGGCGTGGCGACGGCCCTCCAGCAACTCCGGGAGATGATCCCAAAGCAGCTAGCGGACGAGTCGCGCAAGCTCTGCGCGGGATCCCTTCAAAAGGTGTTGGTGAAGGTGGCCTTCCGCAATCCAGGCCTCAACCTCACCAACGTCCTCAAGTCCTTGCCATCGGACGCTTATCTGGACGCGCTCAAGGCCCTTGTCGCACCCATTGTGGACAAGGTGAGCGGGATCAAGAGGGTTGAGGGCGACCGCGTAGATTAGGTCGCCCGTTTTCTTCTTTCCTTGTCGCTGCTGATTATGTTATAAAAACAATCTGTTAGAGCTGCGACAAGCTACCTTGTCATATAACTCTATTTTGGATAGTGATCGCAACGTTATTTCCTTTACTTGACTCCTTTGCTTTGTATGTTTTTGCCCTACGCTTTTAGGGAACTTGTCGGCGCTGGCACCTTAGCCACGAGCGCTGAGTGCGGGATGTCAGCAGCCTGCTGGCGGTGCCGCTACCGACAAGAAACCTTGTCGCAACTAGTTGCAGCACACTTAAGTTGTTGAGCGGGCTCGAAAACAAAGTAAGGGCGCGACACTAGTCGCAGCACACTTAAGTCGTTGAGCGGACTCGAAACAAAGTAAGGGCGTAGCTAGCTACGAGTTGGTTCCTCCGCGCACAGGTTTTCCATACAAAGCACGATCGTTCAAGGAAGATAACTTAAAAATTTAAAAATCTGATTGCTCAAACTTTGGCAACTTAGCTTTTCTGTTGTTTGCTTCCCGGCAAGGCGAAACTTTCTTGAACGGCGCTTGGTCCATACCACTATCTCCTCCTCCCCCCGACTAACTTGTGCGCGAGGGAACCTTCCTTTCCTTGAGAGAAAAAAGAAAGAAGAGAAAATACAGATATTGAACCTTTCGGCTCGTTATTGCTTACCGGATGCAGGTGCTGCACAAAGTGTCAGATAACACATGCAAAAAATAGAAAGCATGAAATTGACAAGATATGCGGAGCACATGAGCTTTACTGATGCACGGGGTCTATGCCCGACTTTGTACAAAGGATTACATGCAACAGCGGCAAGACTTGTACAAAAGGTGGTTGCCGGAGCGGGTCGTGGCAACCGTGCCTTACGGGTAAAACTTACGAAGATGCTCAATGTTCCAGGAGTTGCTCACCAGAAAGCCAGCTTCGGTCTCAAGGCGGACAGCGCCATGCCTAGTGACTCGTTTCACCCGGTAAGGGCCTTCCCACTTCGGCGTCAACTTGTTGGAATTCTTGGCGGACTGAACGCGCCGAAGAACAAGGTCGCCTTCCTCGAGACTTCTGGCGTTAACTTTGCGGCTATGGTAGCGGCACAAAGCTTGCTGGTAGCGAGCAGCTCGTACAGCAGCCTGAAGACGCTCTTCCTCAAGGAGCAGCGTGTCATCTTGTCGCAGCTGCTCTTGCTCGAGCTCATCATAAGCGAGCACTCGAGGTGACCCGTATACGAGTTCCGTGGGGAGAACTGCCTATGCTCCATAGACTAGAGCGAAAGGTGTCTGTCCAGTGGCTCGATTTGGCGTTGTCCTGATCGACCAAAGAACCACCGGCAGCTCCTCAATCTAGTTTCTTCCGCACTTGTGCAGCCTGTCGAAAGTTCTGGTCTTGAGGCCACGCAGCACTTCAGCATTTGCCCACTCCGCTTGACCGTTGCTTCTTGCGTGAGCAACAGAAGCGAAGCAGACCTTGGCGCCAAGATCTTGGACGTACTGCATGAAGGTGCGGCTCGTGAATTGCGTACCGTTGTCGGTGATTATCCTGTTAGGGATCCCGAAGCGGCAAACAATCGACCTGAAGAACTTGACTGCTGACTGTGCGGTCACCTTTCTCACTGGTTCCACTTCCAGCCACTTTGTGAACTTGTCGATTGCAACGTACAAGTACTCAAAGTCCCCGGCTGCGCGGGGAAAGGGGCCGAGGATGTCGATCCCCCAGACCGAAAATGGCCAGGATAAAGGGATCGTCTGGAGAGCTTGAGCTGGCTGGTGTGTCTGCTTGGAATGGAACTGGCACGCTTCACACTTGGTTACTTGTGCAGTTGCATCCTGGAGGGCTGTCGGCCAAAAGAAACCTTGCCGAAATGCTTTGCCGGCAAGTGCTCTTGCGCCAATGTGGTGACCACATATGCCTCCGTGTATCACTGCCAACAGCTTTTGTCCATCTTCTCGGGGAATACACTTCAATTTCACACCGTTGAGTCTTCTTCTGTACAGTGTGTTGTCAACAAACTGATACATAGTTGACTGCCGGGCTACTCTTTCCGCTTCTTCTTGCTCTTTGGGAAGTTCTCCTGTCTGAAGGAAACGGACAATCTGCTGTGCCCATACTGGAGCTTGCGTCTCGACAACAAGGACTAAATGCACATCTGCTGCTGTGGTAACATCCGCTTCTACGGTGAGAACCTGCGGCTCAGTCGGAGCTTGATGTTCCCCGGCAAACTTGCTGGAGCAAAACTTGTCGGGAGCGTTTGCTTTAACGGAACAAACCCTAGGGCTTCCCGGAGCAGACTGCCCCTCAGCACTCTTGGAGTTGATCTTGGGGACCTTCTTGGCGGCGGCTTCGGGAAGCTCTGCCGGAAGATAGTCGCCAGAGATCAACTTCCTCTTCTTGTTCTGTCCAGTTGATGGCGTTACGGACGGCTGAGTCAGCTTGAGCACAAAGATCCCTGGTTCCACAGGTAACTTAAGTGCGGCGCACTTTGACAGGCCGTCGGCGATGTCGTTCTGAGCTCTTGGAACATGCTCCATCTGTAGGCCGTCAAAGTGCTCCTCTAGCTTTCTCACTTCATCAACGTATGCTTCCATCAACGAACTCTGGTAATTCTTGTTTACTTGGCGGACGACAAGCTGCGAGTCACCCCTGACAATGAGCTTCTTGATCCCAAGGTCTGCCGCGATCCTGAGACCGGCAAGCAAAACCTCATACTCTCCAGTATTGTTTGTTGCTTGCTCCTTGGGAAAGTGCATCTGGACTACGTACTTGAGGTGCTCTCCGGTGAGTGCGACAAGCAGCACACCAGCACCGGCGCCTTGTAGCGAGAAGGCACCATCAAAGTACATCAGCCACTCTTTGCTTGCTTCCTTGACGGGGATGCTCGTTTCTGGAATTTCTTCATCTGGTGTTGGCGTCCACTCTGCTATGAATTCTGCCAATGCTCTGCTTTGGATAGTTGAAGTGCTCTCAAACTTGAGGCCAAAGCTTGACAGTTCCAGTGCCCACTCAACAATCCTGCCTGTTGCTTCTGGATTCTACAGTATCCTCTTCAGCGGAAAGCGAGTGACAACTGTGATCTCATGTGCTTGGAAGTAATGGCGCAGCTTTCTCGAGGCCATGAGAAGGCCGAAAAGCAATTTCTGCACACCAGAGTACCTCGACCTAGCCCCCTGCAGAAGGGAACTGACAAAGTAAACTGGGCGCTGCACCATTTTCTTCCGTATCTCCTCTTGCGCCTACACAGATCCATCTTTGTCGGAGCCAGAGCTTGTCGGGGAAGCCCCCTGCTTGTCGCTCGATGCGCTTGCCGCGGTTGCTGGCTCATCGTCTGCCTCCCTCTCCGCTACTAACGCAACACTAACCACCTGATTGGTTGCCGCTAGATACAGCAGCAACTTCTCTTGTGGCTTAGGTGCGACAAGTATTGGAGTGGAGGACAGGTACCTCTTCAAGTCATGCAGCGCAGCCTCCGCTTCCGGAGTCCATTTCATTGGACCTGCCTTTTTCAAAATTTTGAAAAACGGCAGGGCGCGCTCAGCAGACTTAGAGATAAACCTGCTGAGAGCAGCCACGCAACCGGCAAGTTTTCGTACATCCTTGACGCGCTTTGGTGCTTCAATCTGCTCGATGGCCTTGATCTTGTCGGGATTGGCTTCAATTCCCCTCTGAGACATGAAGAACCCGAGAAGCTTGCCGGAAGGGACCCCAAACACACACTTCTCGCGGTTGAGCTTGAGCTGGATCTTGCGCAGATTTGCAAAAGTCTCGTCTAAATCCTGAATCAGGGTTGCCCTGTCTTTGCTCTTGACCACTATGTCATCCATGTAGGCCTCCACATTTCTGTGAATTTGTGGCTCAAAAGCGGTATGGACTACCCTTGCAAATGTTGAACACGCATTCTTCAAACCGAAAGGCATCCGTATGAAACAGTACGTGCCACATGGAGTGATGAATGTGGTCTTCTCCTTATCTTCTTCTGCCATGAAGATCTGATGGTATCCTGAGTATGCGTCAATAAATGAAAGCAAGTCACATCCGGCCGTGGAGTCAACAATCTGGTCAATGCGCGGCAAGGGAAATGGGTCTTTGGGACAAGCTTTATTCACATCGGTGAAGTCAATACAAAGCCTCCATTTCCCGTTTGCGACTACAGGATTGGCCAACCACGTAGGATGGAGCACACCTCTGACAAGGCCTGCTACTTTCAACTTCTTGATTTCTTCTGTAATGAATTCTTGGCGCTCCACTGCTTGTTTCCTGACTTTCTGCTTGACGGGCCAAGCATGAGGACAGACGGCAAGGTTGTGCTCAATTACTTTCCTAGGAACACCGGGGATGTCAAACGGTTGCCACGCAAACACGTCGACGTTCGCCCGCAGGAAAGCAACGAGCGCGCTTTCCTATCTAGGGTCGAGCGTGGCACTGATGGTGAAGGTACCACCAGTGCTGTCCTCCTTGGCGGACACCTTCTTGGTCTCTGGCGGAGCTGCCATTGTCTTCTTACACTTGCCGGTGGAGCTTGATGGTGCGTCCTCGACGGTAGCGCAGCACTCCTAAGAGGTGCGCTTGCCGGAGTGGGCATCAGAGCTCTTGCCGGACTTGGTCTTCTTCTTCCCCCCGGGAGCTTCAGCGGCAAGTGACTTGTTATCTGTTGCGGCTGCTGCTTCCCGGTAGATCTTGTCGGCGCAGATAAGAGCATCCTTCTTGTCGCTAGGGACAGAGATGATGCTTATCGGGCCTGGCATCTTCAGCATGTTGTATGCGTAATGAGAGGCTGCCATGAACTTGGCGAGCGCTGGACGGCCGAGTATCCCATTGTAGGGCAATGGAAAATCGGCAACGTCAAAACTGACCCTCTCAGTCCTGAAGTTCAGCTCGCTGCCAAATGTCACTGGCAACGTGATCTTCCCCTTCGGCTTGCTCCTTCCCGGGTTGATTCCTTGGAATGTGCCGGTCTCATCGAGCTCGCTGTCAGGGATCTAGAGTTTCTGGAGTACAGCGGAGGAGATCGGGTTCAAGCCGGCCCCGCTGTCAACTAGCATCTTGGTGACCTTGAGGTTGCGGATAGTTGGTGAGACCAACATCGACAAGCACCCGACCGCAGTTGTGCGATCAGGGTGGTCCTCAATATCAAAGATGATAGGCGTGCTGGACCATTTCAGAAGCTTGCGGGATTCGACAGGTGGTTCCGCTGCATTAACTTCCCGCACCCACTGCTTGAGTTGGCGGTGTGAAGTATGCAGAGAAGCACCGCCGTCAACGCACAAGACTTCTGTGGCTTTCTGGAACTCCTGCTCACTATTCTCAACATCATCCATGTCTTCATCGTCTTCGTCGTCTTCATCCTTGTCGCGGCCGCGGGGAGGTCTGTCTCCTTGCCACTGCTTGGCCTTGCCGCGGCGTCCTCCTCGGCCGGGGCGCTTCTGGCCGGATCCTCCACCACCTCCTTGAGCCTTCTCCTTGTCGCGCCGCTCGTATTCAGCCTTCTGCTGCTCAACGAGCTGCTCGACCCTCTTGCAGTTCTGGAGGTCATGGCCCTTGGTGCGGTGGATTTTGCAGTACTGCTTGTCGGTGTCGTCCCGCTTGTCGGCGGCCGCCACAGCCTGGCAGTTGGTACATGCGGCGGTCTCCTTGCCGGAGCTACCAACTTGGGCTTTCTTGGCGCCACCTTCGTTGCCGGACTGCTCAACGACTAGCACCTCTTTGCTTTTCTTCTTCCTGTTGTTCCGCCGCCGGTTCTTCTTTGACGGGGCAGCATCCTCACTGTCAGATCCTCCTGCTCCTGTATCCTCTCCGGGGAGATTCCTCCCATCCTCAGCACATGCGCACTTGTCGGCCAGGGCGTATAGCTCACTGACGTCCCTGATCTTGCACATCGCCATCTCCTCCCTCATCCTGCGGTTACGCACGTTCTGATGGAACGCGCTGATAACAGCGGCTGGGTGGACATCTGGGATGTTGTGCTGTACACGGCTGAATCTCTGGATATACTTGCATAGGGGCTCTCCTTCCTTCTGGGCGAGCAGATGAAGGTCACTTTCTTGGCCATGAGGTTTGTGTCCGCCTGTAAAGGCGCCGACAAACTGATGCCACAGGTCAGCCCATGAGGATATAGAGTTGTCCGGCACATGCATGAGCCAGGACCTGACGTTGGGCTTGAGTACCAGCGGGAAGTAGTTGGCAAACATCTTGTCGTCTCGCCCCCCGGCAGCTTGCACCGCAATGGTGTAGATGCTGAGGAACTCCGACGGATGCGTCTTGCCGTCGTACTTCTCTGGTACGTCTGGTTTGAAATTCTTCATGCTGGGCCACTGGACTTGCCGCAGCTCACGAGTAAACGCAGGACAACCTACCACGTATGGCAAGTCGCCTGGTTCCCCTGGCGCATGCATGTCGACAGCGGGCCCAGCGCGCTGGTCGGATTAACGCCGCGCTTCTCTTCGGCGCTCGATGCGAGTACGAGTGTCTTCTTGCTGTCGTTCGTGAAGAACTTGGCGCTGATCGCGACAAGCTCGTGGATCTGATGACGCGGTGGAGTCGTTGTCGATGTTGATCCGGCGAGTCGGCAATCTTGGCCTTCGGGGCGGAGAGTGCACGGTGGTTGCACCCCCACCGGTCTTGTCGCCATCGGCCCGCATCTGGCTGACTTGCCGCGGCTGCGATGTACTAGGCTGCCGTGGAGTGTCGCCCCTGGCGAAGGCGATGAGACTCTGAATGGTGGCCCTCCAGTCGTCGGCCTTGTCTGCCGCTGGAGGGAAGTCTAGGAGCAGTTGAGCTCGTGCCAGAGCTTCTGCTAGAGTGGCGGGTAGCGGTGGCGAACGGTGCGAGGAGCGGGATATGCTCGGACTTCTAACTACGTTAGAAGGAGCAGTATCCCGTCCAGGCGACCGTGCCTTGCTCGTGCCGGCATGTTGGCGTGCATGCTGGTCTTGAGCATGCCGAGATCCACCAGCTTGATCTTGGTACAGCAAACGTATGGTACCGTGAGTACCATGACGCTGCCGGTCCCGCGCCTCCTGAGATGGGCGCGGCGCATGTACGGACGCCGAGGTCTTGGAGTGCGCCCGGTCGTTGTGGGAGCTGGCTACGCCGCCGATGGGCAGCGCAGCCTTGTCCTTGGACCTGGCAGCACCGTGAGCTCCCTCGTCGACGCCCGTTCTTCCGCCGGCGTCTACCCCACCTGCCGTTGGCTCCGGCGGTGGTGGGATCGACGCGGACGGAGCAGCTGCCTCCGAAGCCTTCTTCTTCGGCGGCATGTTGATGAAGATGATGAAGATCTAGCTTGTGTGAACGCCGGATCAGGTTCACACAACCTCGACGCAGCCCCTACCTGGCGCGCCAAAGATGTCAGGGAAACTGATCCACCCACGAACACCTATGGGGACGGAGCCCCTTTCGGTACGGCAGGGGGCGGAGATCGCACGAAGAGCAGATCGAGGCGAGGCACACGAGCAGTTTACCTAGGTTCGGGCCGCACGGATGCGTAAAACCCAGCTCAAGCTCAACCCCGAGAAGTTTGTGTTTGGAGTCCCTTCCGGCAAGCTTCTCGGGTTCTTCGTGTCTCAGAGGGGAATTGAAGCCAATCCCGACAAGATCAGGGCCATTGAGCGGATTGAAGCACCGAAGCGCGTCAAGGATGTACGAAGACTTGCCGGTTGCGTGGCTGCTCTCAGTAGGTTTATTTCTAAGTCTGCTGAGCGTGCCCTGCCGTTTTTCAAAATTTTGAAAAAGGCAGGTCCAATGAAATTGACTCCGGAAGCGGAGGCTGCGCCGCAAGACTTGAAGAGGTACCTGTCCTCCACTCCAATACTTGTCGCACCTAAGCCACACGAGAAGTTGCTGCTGTATTTAGCGGCAACCAATCAAGTGGTTAGTGTTGCGTTAGTAGCGGAGAGGGAGGTAGATGATGAGCCAGCAACCGCGGCGGGCGCATCCAGTGACAAGCAGGGGGCTTCCCCGACAAGCTCTAGTCCCGACAAAGATGGATCTGCCCAGGCGCAAGAGGAGGTACGGAAGAAAATGGTGCAGCGCCCAGTTTACTTTGTTAGTTCCCTTCTACAGGGGGCTAGGTCAAGGTACTCTGGTGTGCAGAAATTGCTTTTCGGCCTTCTCATGGCCTCGAGAAAGCTGCGCCATTACTTCCAAGCACATGAGATCACAGTTGTCACTCGCTTTCCGCTGAAGAGGATACTGCAGAATCCAGAAGCAACAGGCAGTATTGTTGAGTGGGCACTGGAACTAACAAGCTTTGGCCTCAAGTTTGAGAGCACTTCAACTATCCAAAGCAGAGCATTGGCAGAATTCACAGCAGAGTGGAAGCCAACACCAGATGAAGAAATTCCAGAAACGAGCATCCCAGTCAAGGAAGCAAGCAAAGAGTGGCTAATGTACTTTGATGGTGCCTTCTCGCTGCAAGGCGCCGGTGCTGGCGTGCTGCTTGTCGCACCCTCCGGAGAGCACCTCAAGTACGTAGTCCAGATGCACTTTCCCAAGGAGCAAGCACCAAATAATACTGCAGAGTATGAAGGTTTGCTTTCCGGTCTCAGGATCGCGGCAGACCTTGGGATCAAGAAGCTCATTGTGAGGGGTGACTCGCAGCTTGTCGTCCGCCAAGTAAACAAGAATTACCAGAGTCCGTTGATGGAAGCATACGTTGATGAAGTGAGAAAGCTAGAGGAGCACTTTGACGGCCTACAGATGGAGCATGTTCCATGAGCTCAGAACGACATTGCCTACGGCCTGTCAAAGTGCGCCGCACTTAAGTTACCTGTGGAACCAGGGATCTTTGTGCTCAAGCTGACTCAGCCGTCCGTAACGCCATCAACTGGACAGAACAAGAAGAGGAAGTTGATTTCTGGTGACTATTTTCCGGCAGAGCTTCCCGAAGCCGCCGCCAAGAAGGTCCCCAAGATCAACACCAAGAGCACTGAGGGGCAGTCTGCTCCGGCAAGCCCTAGGGTTTGTTTCGTTGAAGCAAACGCTCCCGACAAGTTTTGCTCTGGCAAGCTTGCCAGGGAACATCAAGCTCCGGCTGAGCCGCAAGTTCTCGTCATAGAAGCGGATGTTCCCGCTGCAGCAGATGTGCCTTTAGTCCTTGTTGTCGAGCCGCAAGCTCCAGCATGGGCACATCAGATTGTCCGTTTCCTTCAGACAGGAGAACTTCCCGAAGAGCAAGAAGAAGCGGAAAGAGTAGCCCGGCAGTCAAGTATGTATCAGTTTGTTGACCACACACTGTACAGAAGAAGACTCAACGGTGTGAAATTGAAGTGTATTCCCCGGGAAGATGGACAAAAGCTGTTGGCAGAGATACACGGAGGCATAAGTGGTCACCACATTGGCGCAAGGGCACTTGCCTGCAAAGCATTCCGGCAAGGTTTCTTTTGGTCGGCAGCCCTCCAGGATGCAACTGCACAAGTAACCAAGTGTGAAGCGTGCCAGTTCCATTCCAAGCAGATACACCAGCCAGCTCAAGCTCTCCAGACGATCCCTTTATCCTGGCTATTTTTGGTCTGGGGTCTCGACATCGTCGGCCCCTTTCCCCGCGCAGCCGGGGGCTTTGAGTACTTGTACGTTGCAATCGACAAGTTCACAAAGTGGCCGGAAGTGGAACCAGTGAGAAAGGTGACCGCACAATCAGCAGTCAAGTTCTTCAGGTCGATCGTTTGCCGCTTCGGGATCCCTAACAGGATCATCACCGACAACGGTACGCAATTCACGAGCCGCACCTTCATGCAGTACGTCCAAGATCTTGGCGCCAAGATCTGCTTCGCTTCTGTTGCTCACCCAAGAAGCAACGGTCAAGCGGAGAGGGCAAATGCTGAAGTGCTGCATGGAATCAAGACCAGAACTTTCGACAGGCTGCACAAGTGCGGAAGAAACTGGATCGAGGAGCTGCCGGTGGTTCTTTGGTCGATCAGGACGACACCAAATCGAGCCACTGGACAGGCATCTTTCGCTCTAGTCTATGGAGCAGAGGTAGTTCTCCTCACGGAACTCGTATACGGGTCACCTCGAGTGCTCGCTTATGATGAGCTCAAGCAAGAGCAGCTGCGACAAGATTACGCGCTGCTCCTTGAGGAAGACCGTCTTTAGGCTGCTGTACGAGCTGCTCGCAAAGTTAACGCCAGAAGTCTCGAGGAAGGCGACCTTGTTCTTCGGCGCGTTCAGTCCGCCAAGAATTCCAACAAGTTGACGCCGAAGTGGGAAGGCCCTTACCAAGTGAAACGAGTAACTAGGCCTAGTGATGTCCGCCTTGAGACCGAAGATGGCTTTCCGGTGAGCAACTCCTGGAACATCGAGCATCTTCGTAAGTTTTACCCATAAGGCGCGGTTGCCAGGACCAGTTCCGGCAACCACCTTTTGTACAAGTCTTGCCGCTGTTGCATGTAATCCTTTGTACAAAGCCAGGCACAGACCCTGTGCATAAGTAAAGCTCACGTGCCCCGCACGTCTTGTCAATTTCATGCTTTCTATATTTTGCATGCGTTATCTGACACTTTGTGCAGCACCTACCCCCGGTAAGAAATAACGAGCCTTAAGGCTCCATATCTGTATTTTCTCTTCCTTCTTTTTTCTCAAGGAAAGGAAGGTTCCCTCGTGCACAAGTTTGCCCGGGGGGGGGGGGAGAAGGTAGTGGTATGGACCAGGCGTCGTTCAAGAAAGTTTCGCCTTGCCGGGAAGCAAACAACAGAAAAGCTAAGTTGCCAAAGCTTGAGCAACTAGATTTTTAAATTTTTAAGTTATTTTCCTTGAACGACCGTGCTTTGTATGGAAAACCTGTGCGTGGAGGAACCAACTCATAGCTAGTTGCGCCCTTACTTTCTTTCGAGTCCGCTCAACGACTTAAGTGTGCTGCGACTAGTGTCGCACCCTTACTTTGTTTTCGAGCACGCTCAACAACTTAAGTGTGCTGCGACTAGTCGCGACAAGGTTTCTTGTCGGTAACAGCACCGCCAGCAAGCTGACGACGTTCCGCACTCAGCGCTCGCGGCTAAGGTGCCTACACCGGCAAGTTCCCTAAAAGCGTAGGGCAGAAACAGACAAAGGAAGGAGTCAAGTAAAGGAAATAACATTGCAATTACTACCCAAAATAGAGTTATATTACAAATGGCTTGTCGCAGCTCTAACAGATTGTTCTCATAACATGACGAGCAGCGACAAGGAAAGAAGAAAACGGGCGGCCTAATCTACGCGATCGCCCTCAACCCTCTTGATCCCGCTCACCTTGTCCACAATGGGTGCGACAAGGGCCTTGAGCGCGTCCAGATCAGCGTCCGATGGCAGGGACTTGAGGACGTTGGTGAGATTGAGGCCTGGATTGCGGAAGGCCACCTTCACCAACACCTTTTGAAGGGCTCCCGCGCAGAGCTTGCGCGACTCGTCGGCCAGCTGCTTTGGGATCCTCTCCCGGAGTTGCTGGAGGGCCGTCGCCACGCCTTTGAAGAACAAGATGAGCTTGGCACTGGGGTGGAGGTTCTCATCGGAGGAATACCCGAGATACTCCGCCCCCGGTTGCGCCAGCTCCCTGTCGATATTTGCGGCAGCATTGACGAGACCTTCTGTCTAGTGCTCCACAGTCTCCCTAAAGGTGTTCTGGGTGACAGCAGCACTCGCCAGCAACGCCTTCTCGGCCTTGACCTCCTCCTTCAAGGCCGCCTCCCGCTCCTTGGCGCCGTCCAGCGTCTTGGTCAAAGTGGTCAGCTTCAACTCAAGATCAGCGTTGGAGTCCTTGGCGGCGGCAAGCTCCTTGCCCTTCTCGGCGAGACAAACCTGCAGCTCTGAGTGGCTGTGGGCGTCCTTCTCCCGCTCAAGCTTGAGCACGGCAATCTCTTCACCTCTCGCCTTGAGGTCGGCCTCCAGCTGCGCCACCTTCGCCTCCAGTTCCCTCTTGGCGGTCTCGGCAGCTGCGGCAGCGTCCTTTGCTTCCTGGAGGGCCCCGCCAAGTGATTGCTCGCGCGCGGCAAGCTCCTCCTCGTGGCTGTCGAGGTTGACCTTCCGCTGCGCCAGCTCACCCTCCCGCGTGGATAGCTTCTCGGCGGCAAGCCGCTGTTGCTCTTCGACTTCAGCCTTCTCGAGGAAGAAGGCCGTCTGCTCTTCGGCAAGTTGCTCCCGCTCCTCTGCCAAGGACCGGAGAGCTGCCTGGTTGAGGGCCTGGAGCTCCTCCACGCGCTTCTCAATGTTGGCTCCCGCCTTGGCGGCCAGCGCTTCACGGGACTCCAGCTTGGCCTGCCGAGCGCGGTAGAGCGAAAGCAGCTTCCGCAGCAGCCGCTCCTCCTCAGGCTCGCCGCTGCTGCTGCTCGGCGCGTCGACCAGCGTCAGCCCGGCGGAGGCGAGCACCTCTCCGTCGAAGATTTCTCCCTCAACCGCCGCCCTGGAGCTTGAGGCCCAGGGGAGTTTGATGAAGACGCCGTCGTCGGCCTTCAAGTAGGCGCCTGGCTCAGGCTCTTCGGAGCCTGGGGCCGTGGCAGGGGCGGAGGGCTCGGCGGTCGGTGTAGCGCCTGGCGCTCCTGCGGCCTCGGGGCTGTCAGTATGATCGCCAGACCCCTTGCCAGCTGCTGTGGCGGCAGCCTTGGCGTCCTCGTCGCCGGCGGGATCGTCAGCACCGGCCGCCTCTTCGGTGGCAACGGCGTCACCGGTGTTGCCGCGCGCGTTCTCTTCATCAGCAACCTCCGTCTCCATCGGCTCCGCAGCGGATGGATCTGACGGCCGGAAAGGGAAGAAAAACAGTCAAGCAAATATCCAAAAAAGAAGATCAAAAGAAGAAAAGCCCAAGGGAAGTTTGAAGCGAGAGTATTACCTGCGCGAGCCGGCTCCTCGGCAAGCTCCCTTGCCGGAGAGCTCTCCCTTGGCGGCGTAGTTGTAGTTCCCGCCGGCGGAGGGCCGCTGGTGCTGTCCCTCGCCGGAGAACTTTCCCTTGGCGGAGATTTCGCCCTTGGCGGAGGACTCTCCCTTGCTGGAGAACTCCCCCTTGGCGGCGTAGTCTCCGGGCGCTCCTGGGGTGGCTGCTCTGCTCCTAAACAGATCAACAATTAAGATGTCAGCATAGATAGAACACCCACACGCGCCTAACAGCGGAAAGTGAACCATACACTTACGCTGGGGGCTGCGCTGGGGGCTGCTATGAAGATCAGTTGCCGGGTCCGGCAAGTTTGTCTCAGGAGCACCCCCTGCTGTCACGGTGGGCTCGTCCTCGATGACAATCACCGGGACCTTGGCTCTCTTCGCCGCCCTCTGAGCCGGAGTTCTAAAAAGGAACAAGTTCAGAGTGAGGCAAATGAGATACAAGACAGAATAGCAAAAATCAAAGAAATACAAGAACAACAAGAATCTTATTCTTCTTTTTCCTCGGCGGAGCTGAGCGTGGAGAAGTCGAAGTCCGGCTCACGCCCGGCGCGAGGAGGCGGAGGAGTGGGCTCCCTTGGCCGCTTGACAGGAGCAGTGGCGATGGTCTGAGACGACCCCGCTCCGGCTGCCGCCGAGGCGTAAGGAGCGGTAGGAGCAGAAGCGGCGGTCCGGGAAGACCCCGCTCCAGTTGCAGCAGATGCGCGAGGTGCTCCCGCAGCAACCTTGCTTGCCGCGGTGGAGCGTGTCGCGCGGCGCGGCGGCTGTTGACCCGTCTGCCGCTCCGTTACGTCCCCGGCCTTGCGGAGACGCCTTCTTGGTGGAGCTGGAGGCTCTGCTGGTGGCGAGCTGCCTGAAGATGAGGAGGAAGAGGAGTCGATCTCCAGCGAGCCGCTCGTATCCTCGGCGGGCTCGCTCGACTCGTCGCCCAGCTCGGTGGGCTCGCTCGACCCAACACCCTGCTCGGCGGGCTCGCTCGACTCGGTGTCTTGCCCGGCAGGCCCCTTCTCGCTGGCAAGCTCCCCTCGCTCGGCAAGGCTTGCCGCCTTTGCTGCATCCGCCTCCTCCACGGTGAATCCGAACTCGCCCGCGGCCGCGGCTGCCGCCGCCTCTTCCAGCCTAGTGGCGATGTACGCCATCTCCTTATCGGTGGCGTCGTGGGTGAGGCCTTTCTTCTCGTCGGAGCGGATCGGCACTTCTTCCAAGCCATCGAAGAATGCCTGCACAGCATCATCTGCAGGCTCTTGCCAAGTCGTATCAATCCCATGCGAGTCGCACAGCGGCATCATTGCGCGGATGCGGCTGAGCGCGGAGTTGTTGCACAACGGAACGAGCCCCCTTGGCAACCTGAACACTTTGGGATGATCGGGGTCGTACTTGAACAGCTCCTGGAGCATCGTGTTGAGCTCCAGGACAGTGAAGTTGAAGTTGAGGCCCGGGCGCAGCCTCATGATATCCGCCGCATTCTCGAACTCCCAGGCGGGCCTCTTCCTCTCCTGCAAGGGGGCGATGCGGCGGTGAAGGAAATCTGCGCCAACTGCGCCTACGGTGAGCCCGGCAAGCCTGAGGCGTCGGATCCGGGCAGTGGCAATCTTCAGTCTACCATCTTCCGGGGCCAGGTCGCTCCAATCGTTGCCGCGCACTACTAGGGCTTGGTGCCGGGCGGTAAATGGCTGCGGGTTCTCCTCTACAATCCAACACCAATTGGCTCTCCATTCCTCCCATTTGCTACGGAGCTCTCCCTCCAGATAAGCTTCCTTCTTGTGGGCCCTCGAGATCCAGGAGACTCCGCCAGACAAAGGCTCTCCTCTCTCAACTCAAGGCGTATAGAAGTGGCGGAAAAGGGCTACATTGGGATGGACTCCGACAAAGTTTTCGCAGAGATGTGCGAAAACTGCCATGGTCAGAACGACGTTGGGGGTGAAGTCAAGGAGGTGGAACCCATATGTGTTCATGATATCGCAGAAGAATTCAGAGAAAGGCGGGCAGAGCCCGTAGTAGAAGAACAAGGCGAAGAACGCATATCCGTTCGTAGCCATTTTACAAGCAACGGCTGGGAGTACCTTGGTGCGCGGATGCTCTCGCGTCTCCCCCGACCAGAAGAGGTAGTAGTTCTCCCTCAGCTTCCTCACGGCAAGCTTGGGGGGAAGACAGCCCGCTCCTTTCGCAGCGCCGTGAGCCGCAGCGCCTCGGCCGACTTCGCAGCCTTCCCCTTCTCGCCTTTCGGAGCCATGGCAGAAGCGGCGAGGGAGGTCGACGGTGTTGGTGGTGCTGGTGGCGATGGGGGGCGGAGCGCTGCTCTCTTTCGGCTTTGGGAAGAAGGGGAGCGGCGGAGGCTTTTGAGGTTGAAGTAGCAACGGGCGAATGGATGAACTGCTCCTGTTTCCCCTGCTTATAAGGAGGGAGGGGGCGGACGTTCCGCATTTCTGAATAAAGAAACCGCCCACGATCTCTCCCACGACACCGCAATCAATGCGTGCCGTTCAGGGAGGGCGCGGTGGATACGGAGTAAGATACGGCGTGACCCAGGCCGCGCGTGCCCGTGCACTGTTTTGGGCCTGGCCCAACAGTGCTCGGCACCGTGTATGGCCCAGGCCCGGGGGCTCCCGTCGGTGTACTAGAGTAGGGGTACCATAGTATCCCGAACTTGTGCACGGGCGGTCGCAGCACCCCGCGGCAAGGCTTGCCGGGTGACTGCCAAGGTCCTCCGTGGTTCCTGTGAAGCCATTCAAGAACCAAGTATTCAAGCCAAGGAGACAAGACCCCGGCAAGAGGAGCTTGCCGGGAAGGCCAACCAAGGCATCTCAAGGAACTTGCCGCGACGCGCCACGCGTCCCGGCAAGGCCCGGTGAGCGGCAAGCTCCCGGACGCGGCAAGACAGCGACCGCGGCAAGGTGCTTGCCGCGGCAAGCTACCACTCTGTACCTACGCTCCAGCGCATCCACCAACGTGTCGCTTTGGGACCCTTCCAGGCATACGTGGCGGGAGGCTGTGCAGCCAGGGGTACGCGGTGGCAAGCGGCGCTGACAAGGTTGCCATCGTGGCGAACGGTGGCACCCCTGACGGCCCCTTTTTGCACTATTTGGGCGACGTCGATGGGCATTTAATGCCCTTGTCCCCTGCCGTCAGGGTTAGGTATGGAACACTGTACAAGTAGGTGTACCAACTACAACACCTTTCCATTTTTAGCCTCAACTGCGTTGCCACCTGTCGGTGACCCCTTGAGCATATAAAAGGAGGCCCATGCGCAACGTAGAAGGGGATTCAAACACTCTCACGCTCGGTCTCGTTAGCTGCTGGTGCGTACTGTAGCATTCAGCGCTCCCGAGCCAAGAACTCAATACAAACCAAAGCAGGAGTAGGGTTTTACGCATCCGTGCGGCCCGAACCTGGGTAAACTGCTCGTGTGCCTCGCCTCGATCTGCTCTTCGTGCGATCTCCGCCCCCTGCCGTACCGAAAAGGGGCTCCGTACTCATAGGTGTTCGTGGGTGGATGAGTTTCCCCGACAATACCTGTCAGAATTTGTGAGGATGTGCATGTTGCAGTTGCAAATGTTACCATTCTAACGGACATTGTTATCCTTGATATCCCCGAGGACGATAGTATGTCTATTATCCTTGGTAGAGCCTTTTTTAATATTGCAGGGGATGTTATTGATTGCAACAAGGGCAATGTCAATTTTCATGTCAATGGTAATGAGCATACGGTACACTTTCCGAGGAAAAAACCTTAGGTCCACAATATCAATTATATTGGAAAAATGTCAACTATTACTATTGGAGGTTTTGAATTTCCTCTTCCTACTATCAAGAAAACATATGACATGCTTATTGGTGGGGACATACATATCCCCATTGAGGTAACCTAGTGTTATTCGAAAACTCTGTTAATGGACTCCTTTTGATGAGCATGGGATAGGTGAATCTAGATAGCACAACCTTCTGTACCCTCCTTTTATTTTCTATTAATTAGGATAAATAAAGCAAAAATATTATTTTCTGTTTGTTTCCAAACTTATCCATGAAATAAAAAATACCCCGAAAATAAAAGTTCTCCAAATGCCCTGAAAATGAAATATGGTTTTTTTCTTGAATATTTGAGAAAATATGGCACAGAACACACAGCAAGGGCAGCCAGCACCTGGCCACGAGGGTCCAGGGCGCGCCCCCTGCCTCGTGGGCCCCACATGCCCCCCTGCACTTATTCCTGCACCCACACTCTTCTTCCTCCCCAAAAAAAATCACCAACCAGCTCAAACTCGAGTTCTAGCTCATCTTGCTGCGATTTTCGATCTCCTTGCTCAAAGTACCATTCATCAACCTGTTTGGGGAGATTGTTCCTTGATATGTGACTCCTCCATTTGTCCAATTAGTTTTTGTTCTAGTGCTTTATTTATTGCAAATTTTTGCTGCTGTGGTGACCTTGTTCTTGAGCTTGCATGTCAAATTTTCTTGGTCCCAAGTAGTTCTAATGCATGATATAGTCTCTAGGCACCAGTAGGAGTTGTTGCTATCAATCGTGTTGAGTTTTGGTTGACTTTTATTTCGAGTTACTAAAAATTTCAGAAATTTTCAGAGCAGAAAATTGATAAAGAGATTGTTGAGGGTCTCCTCCAGTAAGATCTCAGAGGAGAAGAAGAAAGAAGAAAATAAGAAGCCGAAATATAATCTTCCTCGCATGGCGGAAGTTCGGCCGTGTGAATGGCCTTGCAATGATTTCATGATGTCCGCTGGGATTTACGAAGAATTTTATTGGTTGGCAAATAATGCAGGCCTCACCGACTTCCTCCACGACCAGCGTGAACAGTATCTCTTACTCACCAATATTTTCATGCAAAGTTTTCATTTTCATGCTAAGAAAACACCACCTACAGTGGAGTTTCGTTTATATGATGAGATTGAGGAGATATCACTCTTAGAATTTTATGAAGTGTGTAAGATAACCTTCGGAGGTAGACTTGATGAACAACGTCGTGAAGACGTTGAAGGGTTTATCGACATGATAGCTGTAGGGGAAACTAGACAAGTCTCAGGGGCAAGAATCACTAGTATACACTGCCCTGTTCTGCACTACTTTCCTTTATTTGCTAGTAGATGATTAATTGGTCGCGGGAACAATGGGAATCTTAGTGCCCCTAATATTGTCATTATACGCCATGCTTTGTTTCAAGAAACCACTTTTAGCTTGGGTGTTGTCGTCGCTAAACGACTGAGTCTGAACCGCTCAAAGGGGCCCGTCTTTGGAGGCATCTTTGCTTCTCGCCTTGCTGAACATTTAAGAATACCTATTAGGCATCATGAGAAGGAATAAAAATTGCTTGCCCCTGTTTATCTTGACTACAAGAGCATGGTAGCACATAATTTTATTGTTAAAGACAAGGATAGGTTGCTTAATTATGGATTAAAGTTTGATGAAAATATTGTGAGATTGTTACCTTGCCCACACCATCTCTATTTGATCTGTCTACAGGCACATATCTCGTTACATCTGATGCCTTCTACAAGTACCAAGGCCAGGCACAAACTTGAGAGCCTGAGCCTGAGCCACCACTTGATCCTTACCGCCAGTCTGTTTATGGGTCAGGGTTATCCATTGAGTGAAACAAGTGTGGTCTGACATACTTGCAAATGACCCAGTGGGTGCCACTAATGCCCCTGGGAGTTGATAAGGACTAGGGCACTACTTTGTGAAGAAGTAGTGTGCCGAGGCTTGTTGAGAGTGTTGTTTACAGAGATGGATTAGATTTATGTGTGACTACCGTCCCAACCAAACATGCGCAACCACTCTACCCTTATATGGGAAAGGGCATTATTGAGTACCTAGGTCGATACTAGCATGGTGCCCGCATTACTAGTGACGGGGGTGACATGAGGTCACTCTCGGGACGGGGTCGTGCTTGGATAGGCGGCCATGACTGTTTTCATAGGGCACCGAACACACCGTTGGTACCCCGTGCTTGTGGTATGTGATGTATATGGGAGCGAGGGTCCAAAAATCTTGAGATGTGAAATGTGGGGCACGGGGCTGTTACCAATCGAGTGGACTCCATATTAGTGTCGCCTAGGGAAAGATAGTGATCGGGTGCTTACCTCGGGTACTTGAGGTACCGCGGGTCGTGGATGTCACGGAAGTTCCCTAGATCTTGTGGGTAAAGTGTGCAACCTCTGCAGAGTGTCAAACTATTCGAATAGCCATGTCCGCGGTCAAGGACAGTTGGGTGGTGCTACTTAGACTATGTCCATAAGTTTCTGGGAAACAACGCGAGTGGGTAAATCTATTGATGTGATTGTGAGAAAGTCACAATGAGCTTGAGCAGAGTTGATTACAACTCTTTCTCGATAATGATGTCTTTGACCTCCTGATACTTGTTGCAGACACATGCATGTCCATGTTATATGTTGATCATACTTGCATATGAAAAACTAGCTTTCCGCAAAACTGCCAATCTAGCAGTAGAGCCTTGCATAATTATTCTATCATCACACTTGGGTTGCTTGCGAGTACATTCAATGTACTCATTGGCTTGCCACTGGTTATTTTATTGGCCAGGCAGGAGAGAACAGGTTATGATGGAGATTTCTTGGTGACGAGCATGCGAGCTAGGACGTTTCCCAGTCAGAATGCTTGTAGGGTTAAGGCAGATGGCATGGGTCCAAGTTGATATTGAAGATTTCTGCTGCAATGATATACTCAAGACTTGACCTTAATGGTCCTATTTGTGTAATACGGTATGTGTGGATGTAAGACGTTTGTTATTCAGCTTCTGTGTGTTTAGTGAGCATTGATCTCTGGGATCACTGTACACGTGCATTCGGTGCTAACGACTTATGAGTCGGGGTCCCCACAGAGCTGGTATCAGAGCCATCCTGACTATAGGAAGCCTTAGTTAGCATGGTCGTTAGTTAGGGTAAAACTATTTCCAAAACTATTAGTAGTTTTCAAAACTATCTATACTCCTATTCCCTTCTCAGTTTTTCAAAAACTAGGCTATAATTGATCTCTTCCCCTTCAAAACCTTGGTCGCTAAAACCCCTATGCCGTGACCACTGGATTTTCTGTAATCCTTGTGGGTGCACCTTGCCAAACACTCACTCACCACTTCTGCACACGAGATTGGCGACACCACGACAAGACGATACCAACAGAAAATCCATCCTCGAGGAATAAAGACATGAAGACCCAGAAGATGGTGATACCCTTGACAGTGCCCCAAGAAGATGCAACGTTGGCCTACGATGACCAGGGTATAGGTTATGCAAAATCATGATATGCATCGCTAATAGAGTAATCCTATCACTACTGTTGTGGTATCGACAACCACCGGTGGATGAGAACCTTGCCATTTGGTCCGCCTCACTATAGTGAGCAGGAAAACGGTTCTCTTCATCCCCCGCTCTTGGTGTCGATGTTTTCATCAAAGAATCCGACATGTTGGACCTCTATTATGCCTTGTTATTGTCATTGCATATGGATTGCCTACCTGGTACCCTCGACGCCCCAGAAGGCACAAGGGATCGTCATGATTAAAGAAGACAAGAGAAGACCAAGTCAACGCCAGCTACAAGGAGGCACCTTCACCACCTCACCTCATCAGGTGAGAAGTTGTTGAAGATTCTTCAGGCTCAACCTGGATCGTTCATCAAGCAACTACAAGGGGCATAGCAACACTGAGGAAGCTCAGAGGACTGCACGAGGCACAAGTCACGACACTGAGTCCGAGAACCCCTAGGGTAGGATGAGTCGTGTACCCCCTATGCGCAGTCGAGTCCGTGTGATGGTTCGAATGGAACCATGATTGTGTGTTGTTTGCTTTTATTTGTTTGTGTTTTTGATATAAGTCGCACTTTTGCCCCAGGCAACAAGTGCATGGCTATATCACCTTCCTTGCCTTGTTTCT
Organism: Secale cereale; assembly: GCA_902687465.1. Classification (NCBI taxonomy): domain Eukaryota; kingdom Viridiplantae; phylum Streptophyta; class Magnoliopsida; order Poales; family Poaceae; genus Secale; species Secale cereale. The sequence continues at coordinate 617,371,303 of LR738713.1, forward strand.
TTTGTTTCGATCTTTTTGCACCTGTTTGTTGCATCTGCACTATAGAACCCCCTTTAGGCATTTCCCTCCTCTACGTTGCTTCTTCCCTCTATTCTCTCTCTCCCCAACTGAAGACCCGCAAGACAAGATGCACCAAGGATTCTACCTCGGCAACCAACTGGCACTGAAGACTTCTGCTACAACCTCCGTGGCCAATTGCAACCCCGTAGAGTTATGTTTAACCCTCCAGACCAGTAACCCCATTCCTAGACCCTTTGAGACTTCACGAGACACTGCAACACGAATCCTTAACCAAGTGCTTGACCCATAGAATTGCGAGAGAACCTGTTAAGCCTATATAACCTTGCACAACACTGGGTTCGTAAAGGAGCTAGTGGACACAGTGAGTGAGCACATTTTCATCCTAATATAGCACGAGAACTGACGATGCCATAGATAGACCAGTTCGAGGATATTGGACAGATGACATGGTGGCTTTATGTCAGTGACTTCGAGGAATTATATGAGACCTTGGTGGGTTGTGAGATTTCATATTGATGGGTTCATGACTTTGGGGAAGCATGTAGGAGTACCCATTGGGCATAAGATTTGGATTTATGTAGGTGATTCTGGTTGGTATAAATGCAGGATATGTCTGCATGGTTCGGAGTAAAATTGGATTTAGGCCTATGATCCTGATTATGATATCCTGTTTCTCGGTGGACAGTAACCTAGGAGATTGGATTATTTGTCGGAGTTGATTTAGGGATCTATATCGTCGTGATCTTGGAGTTTACTTGACCCGGATGATGGGAATTTGGTGGACATACTATCGTAAAGCATATTCCTTCCAAGTATTTGGGTATTATAAAGACTTGAGATCTTGTGGAACACCAAAGACATCGGATTTGTAGAATTGTCGGATTATGTGGTGATTGATAGAAATTACCGGGCTATTGGAGTTGATCTATAGGAAGGAAAAAAAATCTTGGAGTGGCATATGACGTGTTTCCTTAGAATAGAGGTGCATTGTTATGAGCCTTGCAAGAATAGGTTGAGTGCTTGGATTGTGGAGTTTAATTTAAGCTTAGCAGCATGTGTGACCTACCCATGGATTTTAGGGGTAGACATACATATGGATTTGGGGATCGTAGACAAGTATAATTTTGTTAGACCGCCTCCTGAGAGTCATGAGGACATGTATGGCATGAGTGGTGATTGAAGCTGGTCTATGCCTTTTCGTTCGGAGTACTAGATAGAGCTATTGGCATCTCAGAAACCGTGCTTAAGAATAAGATGATAAAAGTTCACTCACTCAATAGAATCCTTGAAACCCTTAAGCCCCACCAAGCCACGACCTGGTCAGATACCGACCACGGGCCTTGGCTCTAAGTCGGGAAGGCCTCTGCAAATACTCAGCGGAGACCACCACCAATACCCCAGCTTACCTTGCGTACCCCCATAGACCTCATGGAGTAATTGGACAAGTTGGGTAACATCATTATTTGATGGCCTACTTGTCAGCCCGAAGACAAAGAAGAGACGGACAGCTGGATAGAAGACATTTGAAGACCACCCTGTCAAGACGGAAGATCTACACCGACCACCGTCATCAAGAAGTAAACTTCCGCTTCGAAGACCGGGCGTATCTACAAACCACCCCTCTCAAAGGAACCGAGCATTTCCGTGTCGAAGGAACGCTCACACCAAGATGTATCAAGACTTGAAGGCACGATTCTGGTGGCCCGGGGTGAAAAGAGAGATTGCAACCTATGTTGCAAAGTGTGATGTGTGCCAAAGGGTCAGGGCTGAATATCAGCGACCCGCTGGATTGCTTCAACCACTCAAGTTCCTGAGTGGAAGTGGGATGAAGTCGGAATGGACTTCGTCACTGGATGACCAAGGTCGGATAGAGGGCATGACTCTATCTGGGTCATAGTCGATCATTTGACCAAGGTGGCCCATTTCATTCCTGTCAAGACCACTTATGATGGCAAACCGGCTGGCAGCTCTCTACATCAACCGAATCGTAAGTCTTCACGGCGTTCCCAAGGAGATTGTGTCAGATCGAGGAACCCAGTTCACCTCAAGGTTCTAGAAGAAGTTCCAAGAAGCCTTGGGAACCAAGTTATCTTTCAGCACGACTTTCCACCCACAGACCGGAGGTCAGAAAGAACGAGTCAATCAGATTCTCGAAGACATGCTCCGAGCCTGTGTCTTGGCATATGGAGCCAAGTGGAAGGATTGTCTCCCTCTTTTTTTGCCGAGTTCTCCTATAACAACAGTTACCAGTCGAGCCTTCAGATGGCACCATTTGAGGTGTTGTACGTACGCAGATGTCGCACACCCCTCAACTGGTCAGAGACTGGAGAAGGGCTAGTCTTTGGACCGGATATTCTCCGCGCAGCAGAAGAGCAAGTCCAACTAGTCAGAGAGCGTTTGAAGGCAGCCAAGCCAAGGCAAAAGAGCTATACTGACACTCACCGTCGGGACATGAGTTTCCATGTCAGGGACCGTGTGTACCTGCGGGTAACTCCTCTGAAGGGAACCAAGCGTTTCCACGTCAAGGGGAAGCTCGCACCAAGGTTCATTGGACCCTTTGAGATCACTGCACGACGAGGAGAAGTGGCTTACCAGTTGGAACTACCACCCGAGCTATCCGGTGTGCACAATGTATTCCATGTGTCACAACTCCGGAAATGTCTCCAAGTTCCGGACAAGCCTAATCTCTACAAGGATGTTGATCACCAAGCCATTGATCTGCAGCCTGATTTGACCTACCGCGAGAAGCCCATCCGCATTCTGGACGAAGCAGAACGACGGACGCGAAGCCGTACCACCAAGTACTTCAAGGTCCAGTGGAGCACCACCCGTAAGCAGAACCAACAAGAAGAAGTGAAGACTACCCCGTATCCAAGACTCCGCCTTTCTTTCCACGCCTAGACTGGGAATCTCGGGGACGAGATTCTTGTAAGGGAGGTAGGTCTGTCACACCCTGATTTTCATGCCACATTGCTTAAGCTAATTATCATGTTAAAAATGTGGATTTGCAAAAACTTCTGAGTGTTTTTGACTTTGCTTGATTTGACTTTTGTCTGCTGTTTGCTAGTGCTCTAAAAAACAAATAAATCCTCCAACTCTTATACTTCATCTCCTTGGTCCAAAACTTTTTCCCAATGATCATGCCATGTGTGTAGAACAATATAGAATTTTCTTATAAAAATATTTTAGCCAAATAGTATTTTCTAAAATTAGTTTTCCAAAAACCCCTGAATTGAGGTTTGCACTACAAGTACCTTATTTAGGGTGTGAAAAATCTTCCAAAAAGTATATTTGAATCCTATTAGGTATAGGACTCCCAGAAACCACACAATTATAATTTTAAAAGTTATTTTCATATTTTATTTAAAAACTTTTTCTTAAGGCCAGAAATGGTCTTTAATAAGGCAAAATTATTTAATTATTTCAAAAATATTTATCAAAATTCAGGGAAACTCATAGGACATATATTGTCCATATATAAGAGTTTCAACACATGGTCATGTTCAAAATGTTGGACAAATCCTTCCAAAACCCTTTCTGGATATTTCAAGCTTTTGAAATATTTACAAAGGAAATATTCTCCCAAAATTCCAGGGAAATTCTATCATGTCATATATGACATATTTGATGATCTTGCAAAGCCTCATGCCTTGAAGATCAAGGAATCATCATCTAATCCCCTCAAAACCATTCTGTCCATATTTGAAGTTTGAGCAACTCTGCATTGCCAAACTTGTCCAAATGCTCTCAAACTTGGTGAACATGCTAAAATGATGTAATAATGCATCCATGCCAGATGGAACAAGTGTTGGAGAAGCATAATTTGATCTAAGTGCCCCAAAACCACTTCTGTTCAAATTCAAATTTGAACAACTTTACATTGTCAACTTTTTACCTCGGGCTTCAAACTTTGTGGGCATGATCATAACCCCAAATGATGATACTACACCAAGTGGTGCATCAAGGGGAGATGATTAGCTTGACTCAAACAAGGTGAAACCATTTCTGTTGATTTCAAGGGTTCACCAAAGTTACATTGGCAACTTTGCCCAAATGAGCTCAAATTTGGTGTAGGGGCCTAATTATATGTGACATTTGATCCTGTGAAGCCCCATGCCAATTGGAAGTCATTTGCCTCCCCAAAACCTGATCAAACACCTTCTGTCCAATTACCAAAACCCTTGTTTGGACCCCTTTTACTATTTCCCTTTACCTCAAATTCTTACCACAGCTTCTCCTAGTCCTATTCTACCTCCAGTAACTCTCCTCTGCCTCAGCTCAATTATTGGAGGGGGATAAAACCCCAAATTCACTTTTCTGGACAGCAGTAAACTCCTTCTCCCTCACCTCCCTCCTCATTCCAGTGGCTCCCTAGAGCATCCAAGGCCACAGGCCATTTCTTTACTCCTCCTCTGACCTTCTAGACAACCTTGGGCACGATGGACATGACCAGAGCGGCGAGGACATGACTGTGCCAGCCATTCGGGCGCTCTGGAGCGCGCTACAGTGCGCTCCCGCACTGTAGCCGCCTCCAATCGGCTGCTCCCGACAGCCTTGGGCCCCACCTCGTGTCCCCCGAGGCTGCCTCGACGTCCGCAACCTGCTGGATGGTCGGCCCTCTCCTCTCTCCCCCTCTCTCACCTCTGCTCGCACGCGCACCGGCCGACCACGGGCTCCAGTGAGCAAGCTCGCACGCGCGACCCCTCTGACGCCTCCCCGCTCCTCCTCTCTCTTCCTCTAGGCGTGGACCAGCCCCACGAACACCCTGGACATGCCTACTGGTGCCCCCGTGGCCTGCAACGACAGCAACAACCTCGCCGGCGTATGTGTCTCCGTTGGACTGCCGCTCACCTATTTATAGGCCGCCCCCGAGCCCCCTTGTCGCTCCTTTGGAACTCTCCGTCTCCCGTGCGTCTCCCAAGCCGTCCCATTGCTCTCCCCGTGCCCCACGGCCTCCTCCCTGGCCGGAGCAGAGCCGCCGGCCGCCGCCTAAATACGGGCACCTCAGGCCCTTTCTCCTCCTCCTAGCCGCCCCAACGCCTTCTCCTCATCACCACCAACTCACCCCAAGCACCAATTCCTCCTTTCCCCGCCTCTTCCTCGCGGTGCCAAACCACGCCGACGACCTCCTCCGCGGCCATCCAAGCTGTCGCCGCTACAGCCCTCCTCGGCGTGCGTTAAGCACATGGATGGGTGCGGCGTGCCCTCCTGAGCACATCGGTGGGCGGAGCGTCGCCGGAGACGCTCTGTGGCCCCGGCAATCACCGGCGGGAGCAGCTCACCCCACGGCGAGAACGCACGGCGTGAGGTTGAAGATGGCCGGAGCGCCGGGCCCCGCGCGTCTGCGACCTGGGCGCTGGGCCTCGTTGTTTAAGTGGAAGCGGTTTCAGCCGAAACCGCCTAGCCGTCGCAAAGGCGTAATCCCTGTGGGTGCCTTCGACGTGGCCAGGCTCCTGTGCACGCGGCCGAACAGTTGGGCCGGCCCAGTTGCTGTGCAGCTATTCTTCGCCCTGCGCGCAAGGGTATAAGCCCTTTTCTCTTTCCCTTTTCTTTTTCTGTGTACTTCAAAAAAAATGCCTAAATAATTCATTTGAACTCCAAACTTGATGATTCAAATTTCCTATGGCTCCATAAATCATGCTCTATCACATGGTGCAACATGCACAGTATTCCAGAGACATTTCCTTCACACATAATTATCAAATGCCCATACTCCATTTTCTGTGATGAACTTTAGAAAATCACAGAGAGCTCAATTTTGATCCAAATGCAGTGGTTCAAATTCCTAGATCCTTGTCATATCCAAACTTAGTTTTGGAACATTTTTATTAATACTTTCTGTACCCCACCAAATATTGAGTCAATTCTTCATATTTATCAGCTTTGCAAAATCCTAGGAAATTCATTTGAATTCCAAATCCAGTGAAACCAACTCCCAGATGCTTCTAAAATCATGACTTGTTGATGGGTACCTTTGCTCTTCATTCAAGAATATATTTCTGTACACTTCTTTCAAATCCATAAACCCCTTGATTCTATCATATTGAAATGTTCCAAACTACCTATTGATCCAACACCTATGAAACCACCTTGGTTATTTTTCATATGACCAGAGGTATCCTAGAAAAGTCCAACTCCTATTTTTAGAGCACTTTTATTCTTGCTTTGATTGTGTTGCTTATTATGATTGTTTCCATCGTTAGTTGACGAAATAAACGGAATACTCGGAGAAGGACCAGAAGGTTTGAAGACTCGGAAGAATAAGGCAAGCAGCCCTTTGACCATGTTCGAGAAACCTTTTTATGCATATCTCATAGCACCTTATTATCAATGCATCGGAATCATGTTGAGGTGGAGTCCACTTTGGTTGCTACCTTTGTTACTTTGCTATTGAACTTGCATCAAACATGACCCTACCTTCCTATGAGGGTTATGTGGGTGGGAGTAGATAGATGAATGCTATAGTAGTTGGCTACGCAAAATGGGTCAGGGTTATGCATTGAGTGAAACAAGTGTGGTCTGACATACTTGCAAATGACACAGTGGGTGCCACTAATGCCCCTGGGAGTTGATAAGGACTAGGGCACTACTTGGTGAAGAAGTAGTGTGCCGAGGCTTGTTGAGAGTGTTGTTTACAGAGATGGATTAGATTTATGTGTGACTACCGTCCCAACCAAACATGCGCAACCACTCTACCCTTATATGGGAAAGGGCATTATTGAGTACCTAGGTCGATACTAGCATGGTGCCCGCATTACTAGTGACGGGGGTGACATGAGGTCACTCTCGAGACGGGGTCGTGCTTGGATAGGCGGCCATGACTATTTTCACAGGGCACCGAACACACCGTTGGTACCCCGTGCTTGTGGTATGTGATGAATATGGGAGCGAGGCTCCAAAAATCTTGAGATGTGAAATGTGGGGCACGGGGCTGTTACCAATCGAGTGGACTCCATATTAGTGTCGCCTAGGGAAAGATAGTGATCGGGTGCTTACCCCGGGTACTTGAGGTACCGCCGGTCGTGGATGTCACGGAAGTTCCCCGGATCTTGTGGGTAAAGTGTGCAACCTCTGCAGAGTGTCAAACTATTCGAATAGCCGTGTCCGCGGTCAAGGACAGTTGGGTGGTGCTACTTAGACTATGTCCATAAGTTTCTGGGAAACAACGCGAGTGGGTAAATCTGTTGATGTGATTGTGAGAAAGTCACAATGAGCTTGAGCAGAGTTAATTACAACTCTTTCTCGATAATGATGTCTGTGACCTCCTGATACTTGTTGCAGACACATGCATGTCCATGTTATATGTTGATCATACTTGCATATGAAAAACTAGCTTTCCGCAAAACTTCCAATCTAGCAGTAGAGCCTTGCATAATTATTCTGTCATCACACTTGGGTTGCTTGCGAGTACATTCAATGTACTCATTGGCTTGCCACTGGTTATTTTATTGGCCAGGCAGGAGAGAACAGGTTATGATGGAGATTTCTTGGTGACGAGCATGCGAGCTAGGACGTTTCCCAGTCAGAATGCCTGTAGGGTTAAGGCAGATGGCATGGGTCCAAGTTGATATTGAAGATTTCCGCTGCAATGATATACTCAAGACTTGACCTTAATGGTCCTATTTGTGTAATACAGTATGTGTGGATGTAAGACTCTTGTTATTCAGCTTCTGTGTGTTCAGTGAGCATTGATCTCTGGGATCACTTTACACGTGCATTCGGTGATCACGACTTATGAGTCGGGGTCCCCACAGCTAGCTGGGTTATTCTCACGATGAGTGGACTCTGCTCATCATTCATGAGAAAGTGGTTGGTAATCGGGATGCCCAGTCCCATGCTCAAAATCATAATAATTAAACAAAACTCCCCCGGGGCTGTTGCTGGTTTGGACGGTACCCGTTGTTTTGGGCTAGCTATGGAGTGTCTTTGTTGGTGGTTGGGGGAGTATAAACTTTACCATTCTGTTTTCGAACCGCCTATAATGTGCGTAGCATGGGAGATATCGAGATTCTTGGTTGTTATGTTGACAATGAAAGTATACCGCTCAAAATATTATTCATCTCTATTTAAAAATCGAGCTCTCGCACCTCTACAAATCCCTGCTTCCCTCTGCGAAGGGCCTATCTATTTACTTTTATGCAGAGTCATCATCCTCTTATAAAAGAGCACCAGTAGGAGAGCACCTATGTCATTTGCATGTATTGCTATTAATTTGCATTGAGTATGATCATGACTGGATCTCTTTTACCATGAATTACATTTTCTAGTCAGTCCTTGATCTTTAAAGGTGCTCTGCATTTATGTTTTGCGGTCTCCGAAAGGGCTAGCGAGATACCATCTTGTTATATCATATCATGATTGTTTTGAGAAAGTGTTGTCATCCGAGGTTTATTATTATTCCTTGCTATTTGATTATGCCGTTGCTATGAGTAGACTTGAGACCTGAAAGTTATTATGAATGTGGTTAGTTCATGATCTTGCTGAAAACCTGAATGCTGGCTTACATACTTACAACAACAAGAGCAAACAGAGTTTGTCAAAGTTTTTGTTTATCACTTTCAGTTTATCAACTGAATTGCTTGAGGACAAGCAAAGGTTTAAGCTTGGGGGAGCTGATACGTCTCCAACGTATCTACTTTTCCAAACCCTTTTGCCCTTGTTTTGGACTCTAACTTGCATTATTTGAATGGAACTAACCCCGAGTGACGCTGTTTTCAGCAGAATTGCCATGGTGTTGTTTTTGTGAAGAAATAAAAAGTTCTCGGAATGACCTGAAAATCCACGGAGAATTATTTTGGAAAATATAAGAAATACCTGCAAGAAGATTCAGACCAGGGGGGCACACCCTGTCCACGAGGGTGGGGGCGCCTTCCCCCCTAGGGCACGCCCCCTGCCTCATGGGCCCCTGGTGCTCCACCGACGTATCCCCAGATCTTATATATTCACTTTCGGGGAGAAAAAAACAGAGAGAAAGAATTATCGCGTTTTACGAGACAGAGCTGCCGCCAAGCCCTAATCTCTCTCGAGATGGCTGATCTGGAGTCCGTTCGGGGCTCCGGAGAGTGGAGATCGTCGCCATTGTCATCATCAACCTTCCTCCATTACCAATTCCATGATGCTCACCGCCATGCGTGAGTAATTCCATCGTAGGCTTGTTGGATGGTGATGGGTTGGATGGTATCTATCATGTAATCGAGTTATTTTTGTTAGGGTTTGATCCCTAGTATCCACTATGTTCTGAGATTGATGTTGGTATGACTTTGCTATGCTTAATGCTTGTTACTAGGGCCCGAGTGCCATGATTTCAGTTCTGCACCTATTATGTTTTCATGAATATATGTGTGTTCTTGATCCTATCTTGCAAGTCTATAGTAACCTACTATGTGTTATGATCCGGCAACCCCGAACTGACAATAATCGGGACCACTCCCGGTGATGACCATAGTTTGAGGAGTTCATGTATTCACTATGTGTTAATGCTTTGGTCCGGTACTCTATTAAAAGGAGGCCTTAATATCCCTTAGTTTCCAATAGGACCCCGCTACCACCGGAGGGTTGTCATGCAAGTTCTTTTCCATAAGCACGTATGACTATATTCGGAATACATGCCTACATTGCATTGATGAACTGGAGCTAGTTCTGTGTCACCCTAGGTTATAACTTCTACATGATGACTTGCATCCGACATAATTTCCCATCACTGATCCAATGCCTACGAGCTTTTCACCTATTGCTTGTTGCTTATTTACTTTTCTGCTGCTACTATTACAAAAACTACAAAAAGACTACCGTTACTTTTATTGCTGCTACCGCCACTATCATATTACTTTGCTACTAAACTACCTCGCTGCAGATACTAAGTTTCCAGGTGTGGTTGAATTGACAACTCAGCTGCTAATACTTAAGAGTATTCTTTGGCTGCCCTTGTGTCGAATCAATAAATTTGTGTTGAATACTTTACCCTCGAAAAATGTTGCGATCCCCTACACTTGTGTGTTATCACTTATCAGTTGGAACCACCCCCAGAATTGTCCGACGTGCACAACGCGTTTCATGTCTCATAGTGGAGGCAATGCATATCGCCGCCTGAGAAAAGGACTGCTATGGCAAAAATAGGGTAGGCAAAGGATTTAACATACGAAGAGAGGCTTTTCAAAATTTTGGATCAGATGGAAAGGGTCACTCGCAGTAAAGTGAGGAAGTTTTACAAAGTTCAGTGGGAGCATCACACCGAGTCAGAATCAACCTGGGAACGGGAAGAATTCCTAAAGGCACATTATCCAGAATGGTTTTCCCAAGCAACCGAATCTCAAGGACGAGATTCATTCTAATTGGAGGAGGTTTGTGACAGCCTGATTTTTGCCCTCTTTTATTTGCCTGAGTTTCATTTGGATTGATTTTGAAGCTTGAAATTTTTGAATCTATTCATGTGGACTTAAACACGTGGATACCCTTGGCTTTCACCCAAGTGCCTCATCTCCATCACAAATCATCATTTCCTCTCTGGTTCACCTTGAAATAATAGTTGGAATATTTTTCTTTAATGAAAAATATTCATTTTTCCTCCCTAAAACCCTAGTTAGCTCAATGTGCTCCAAAGCAACCCTAATTTTTCTTGCCCACAAAAATCTGAGAAAATTCAAAAAAATTCTTTGAACCCTAGGACACCTTCCTGAGCAAAAATATTGCACCACTTTTTGGAATATTTTTGCTACAGAAAATATTTTCTGTTCTGGACAGAAATGGTAGTTTCTACAGCAACTACCATTTTACTTGCCCCATTGTAGCTGAATTTTCTTGTGCATCTTCACCTTAGTAGATGATTGCTAACCTCCAAAGCTCAGCTTCCAACTCCGAGCCATTTGACCTCAGTAAACTCTCGAAGTTACTATCCAGAAACTTACCTGGCTTGTGAAATCTTTTCTACTACGTCTGGATCCAAACCAAATCATGGTAATCTTCAAAACTACCATGAAAAACAAGCCAGAGATGAACTTTGGACACAGGTCGGCCTGGGGGCAAAGTTCACGCGGTGACCACGAGTGTATACGATGCCAGCCTCCGTGTCGACGCGCTCTGAGTGCCGCCGAGCGCTCTGTTTCGGGCGTGCTCGCTTCCCCGACTGCCATAGCGTGCCAGACCTCGCCACCATCTTCTGTCGGCGTCCTGGGAACTAGGGTACCCATACTTGCCTGCCTGCGGCCTGCGACACGCTCCTACTACGGCCTAGTACGGCCCAGCTGCTCAAGACCCTCGCGAGGAGGCTAAGCCTCACGAGGAGAACGACACCAAGACCCTCTCATGAGCGGCCTCGGCTAGGCTGCTCCGGAGGGGCGGATATCCCAAGGCCAAGCCTGCCTCAGGAGGAGGCAGTGACGCGAGCGGTGATGCACCGCGCCAGCGGGTGCCAGCGCATGCCGGCGGCGCAGTTGCCGTTTTGGTGTAAAGGAGACAATGCAGGCCCAGGTTCCCGAGGGGCGAGAAAAAGGTTTCCCCTTCGGGGCAACAAGACCAAAGACTGCAAGGACGACTGAGAGGATGTCACCATCGAGCCCTCCACCGCGCCACTGTCTGATCTCTTTGCAGGCGGAGACCACTTTTATCAGGATAGGATCGTCCTTGTGTTCCCGCTCAAAATGGCCATTGTGGGATCCCTTCACGCCTAAACATTTCAGGGGAAGAGGACCCTGGCCGCATATATAAGTAGCTAGGGTTTCCACTACGGAGGGGATCGGCATCTCCATCTATATCCGGATCGACCCCATCTCAGACACTCCACCTTCGAGGAGCAAGAACACTTGCCTCCTGACCCTCTTGAGCTCTCCTCCTGAACTCAAGAACCACTTTACTTGTTCATACTCAAGCCCTCCTGAAGCAAATCCACCAAAGCAGGAAGTAGGGTTTTACACCTCAAGGTGGCATGAACCTGGGTAAATTTGTGTGAGCTTTTACTTGTTGCTTGCTTTAATCTCATCACCGTGCGAGGGCGTGGCGCTAGGTAGACGTGAGTTGGAGAGATCTTCGTTCACGCCCGTGTGTTCGAACTTCTTGGGTTTGCGGAGCCCGTAATCCGACATTTGGCGCGCCAGGTAGGGGGCGGGTTGAAATCTCGCCTCTCCGACGACCTCGCCTCCCCTCTCCTGCTCCACGCCGCCATGATGGCCGCAGCCTACCGCATCCACGTGGAGGCTAGTGCTTCCCCCGTCGTCCGAGCGGCGTCGGCGGACCACGCCACCCATGGGCGCTCCGCCCCTCCCACGACAATGTCGTCGCCGGCTGGGCCACCGGGGAGCACCCTGCTTCACCATTTTCGCTCCTCGTGGCCTCGTCGACGGCACTCTTAGCGGCGCAGAAATTGCTCCGGCGCCAGCCACCCACGGACTAGCTCGACGCTTGGGTGGCCCTTGTTGACCAGCCGCTGGGCGCCGCCGGTGGGGGGTCGCCCTGCCGCGGGATTGTCTGCATCATCGGAGGATCCCAAGCACCGGCGTCGGCCCGGCACGTCAAGTCACACTTTCGACGGATCGGGGCCACCGCCCAGCCGCAGGAGGTCCCGCGGGGGCGGGACACACAGGGGCACACCATCACTTTCGGCCCCGGCGACCGCACCATAGTTGCAGCCGGCGCGAACGTCCTCCCTACAGTGTGTACCCTCACCATCTGCGGGGTGGCTGTCACAAGGACCCTCATCGACAGCGGCGCCGGGATCAACATCCTCTCTCCGGAGGCTTTGGGCCATCTGTCCGTGCCCTACAGGGAGCTCCTCCCCACCAAGCCTTTCTCGGGGGTTGCGGGCTGGGCCGTCCCGCTTGGCCAGATCCGCCTCCCGGTCATCTTCGGCACACCCGTTAACTACCGGACCGAGCTCATCGACTTCGACGTCGCGCCCATCCACCTACCCTACAACGCCTTCCTTGGTTTCCCAGCCTAGGAAAAGATCATGGCGGCGACCCATCCGGGCTACAACGCCGTCAAGATGCCTGGGAACAGCAGCGTCATCACTATCGAAGGGGACCCCAAGGCTGCCCTTCAGGTCCTCGGGCGTGCTTACAGGGCTGCAGCCGCGGCCCATTCAGGTATAGAGGGGGCTCCGGAGACGTCGGAAGCCGCGTCAGCCAAGAAGAAGCAGCTCTTCTCTCAGGACCCGGCCGAGACGAAGCAGGTGCCTACTGACGAGGAGGGCTCGGGACCCACTTTCACCATCGGCACGGGCATGGACCCAGAGCAAGATGCAGCATTGGTTAGCTTCCTCAGGGCGAACAAGGATGTGTTCGCTTGGAAGGCCGCTGACTTGGTTGGGGTACCTAGGCACATAATCGAGCACCACCTTATGGTGTGCCCCAACGCGCGCCCTATCAAGAAGAAAGCACCTAGGTAGGCCCCAGAGAAGCAAGCCTTCATCGTTCAGGAGGTTCGGAAGCTAGAGGAAGCAGGCGTCATATGGGAGGTACGATACCTGAAGTGGCTGGCCAACCCTGTCATCATCCCGAAGAAAGGAGGCAAGGAGCGCATGTGCGACAACTTCACGAGCCTCAACAAGTTCTGCCCTCAGGACTCGTGCCCTCTCCCATGCATCGACCAGATCGTGGATTCGATGGATGAGTGCGACCTGCTCTGCTTCCTCGATGCCTTCTCAGGCTACCACCAGATCAAGATGGCGGTGGAGGATGTGGAGAAGACGGCGTTCCTGACCACTTGTGGGGTCTACTACTACACCTGCATGCCTTTTGGGCTGAGAAACGCGGGCGCCACCTTTCAACACCTGATGCACATCACCCTTGGTCTTCAGCTCGGGAGGAACGCGGAGGCCTACGTCGTCGACATCGTGGTCAAGTCTAGAGAGGCCAAGACTCTCATCTAGGACATAGAAGAAACATTCACCAACCTACGCAAAGTGAAGCTGTGCCTCAACCCGGAGAAGTGCGTGTTTGCTGTACCCTCCGGCAAGTTGCTAGGGTTCCTAGTTTCACACCGGGGCATTGAAGCTAATCCGGAGAAGATCAAAGCTATCGAAAGAATGAAGCCGCCTACGACCCTGAAGGAGATTGATACATCTCCAACATATCTATAATTTTTTATTGTTCCATGCTATTATATTATCCTTCTAGGATGTCTTATGGGCTTTATTATACACTTTATATGATTTTTGAGACTAACCTATTAACCTAGAGCCCAGTGCCAGTTTCTGTTTTTCTCCTGTTTTAGGGTTTTACAGAATAGGAATGTCAAATGGAGTCCAATTGACGAGCCAATTTTTTATGATTTTTTCTGGACCAAACGAAGCCCCCGAAGCAAAAGAGTTGGGCCAGGAGAGCCACGGGCTGCCCTCGAGGGTGGAGGGCGCGCCCTGGGAAGGGGGGCACGCCCCCTATCTCGAGGATGGCCCGTAGCTCCCCTTTAATTGGCCCCGACTCCAAAAAATCCTATAAATACTGAAACCTTCGGAAATTAACCTAGATCAGGAGTTTCGCCGCCGAAAGCCTCTGTAGCCATCGAAAACCAATCTACACCCATTCTGGCACCCTGCCGGAGGGGGGAATCCCTCTCCGGTGGCTATCTTAATCATCCCGGCGCTCTCCATGACGAGGAGGGAGTACTCCACCGTCAGGGCTGAGGGTATGTATCAATAGCTATGTGTTTGATCTCTCTTTCTCGTGTTCTTGAGATGGCATGATCTTGATGTATCGTGATCTTTGCTATTCTAGTTGGATCTTATGATGCTTCTCCCCCTCTACTCTCTTGTAATGGATTGAGTTTTCCCTTTGAAGTTATCTTATCGGATTGAGTCTTTAAGGATTTTAGAACACTTGATGTATGTCTTGCACGTGTTTATCTGTGGTGACAATTGGATATCATGTGATCTACTTGATGTATGTTTTGGTGATCAACTTGCTGGTTCTGTGACCTTGGGAATCTAGGCATAGGGGTTGGCACACGTTTTCGTCTTGACATTCCGGTAGAAACTTTGGGGCACTCTTTGAAGTTCTATGTGTTGGTTGAATAGATGTTTCTGAGATTGTGTGATGCATATCGTCTAATCATACCCACGGATACTTGAGGTGCATTGGAGTATGTAGGTGACATTAGGGTTTTGATTGATTTATGTCTTAAGGTGTTATTCTAGTACGAACTCTATGATAGATTGAACGTTACTACGGACTCTTGATTAGATCGATTAGAAAGAATAACTTTGAGGTGGTTTCGTACCCTACCATAATCTCTTCGTTTGTTCTCCGCTATTAGTTACTTTGGCGTGACTCTTTGTTGCATGTTGAGGGCTAGTAATATGATCCAATTATGTTATCCTTGTTGAGATAACTTGCACTAGTGAAAGTATGAACCCTAGGCCTTGCCTACTATCCTTGCAACACCGTTTACGCTCACGTTTACCACTTGCTACCTTGCTGTTTTTATATTTTCAGTTTACAAAAACCTATATCTACCATCCATATTGCACTTGTATCACCATCTCTTAGCCAAACTAATGCACCTACACAATTTACCGTTGTATTGGGTGTGTTGGGGACACAAGACACTCTTTGTTATTTGGTTGCATGGTTGTTTGAGAGAGACCATCTTCATCCTACGCCTCCCACGGATTGATAAACCTTAGGTCATCCACTTGAGGGAAATTTGCTACTGTCCTACAAACCTCTGCACTTAGAGGCCCAATAAAGTCTACAAGAAGAAGGTTGTGTAGTAGACATCAAGCTCTTTTCTAGCGCCGTTGCCGGGGAGGTTAGTGCTTGAAGGTATATCTTTAGATCTTGCAATCGAATCTTTTAGTTTCTTGTCTTATCACAAGTTTGGTTTAGAAAAGAAAACTAAAAAAATGAAATTGAGGTTACCTCATATGCTTCATCTTTTTAATATCTTTCGTGAAAATGATGGAAAATTGTGCTCAAGTACTAGAAGAAGAATTACATAGAATGCTTGGCATAAAATATGTGCATGATGAGCATGATTGCAATGTTGTTAGTGTGAATCCTTTGAATACCCATGATGCTAATGATATGCAAAACCACAAGCTTGGGGAAGCTATGTTTGATTAAGATGGTATTTTTAGTCCCCCAAGTTTGGATGAGCAAATTTATTATGATGAAAGCATGCCTCCTATTTATGATGATTATATTGATGAAAGTGGATTTGGAGAGGTCATGACTTTATTTAGTGATGAATCCACTATTTCGGAAGAGGTTCCAATTGATTATGAGAACAAAGTTGCTATCTATGATGATTATTGTGATGACTTGTATGCTATTAAAAATAATGATAACCATGAAACTTGTCATCATGATTTTAGTTTTTAATTGGATAATGCTTCACATGATAGTTATTTTGTTGAGTTTGCTCCCACTACTATGAATGAGAAGAATTTTGCTTATGTGGAGAGTAGTAAAATTTCTATGCAAGTAGATCATGAAAAGAATGCTTTATGTGCTGGTTAAATGGTTGAATTCATTCATGATGGTACTGAAAATTACTATGAGAGAGTATCATATGCTTGTAGGAATTGCAATAATATCAAGTTTCCTCGCTATGTGCTTAAAGTTTTGAAGCTATGCTTGTTTTGCTTTCCTATGCTAGTTGATTATTGTTCCCATAAGTTGTTTCCTTACAAAATCCCTATGCATAGGAAGTGGGTTAGACTTAAATGTGCTAGCCATATTCTTCACGATGCTCCCCTTATGTTTCAATTCTTATCTTTTATGCGAGCACCATTGAAATCATCATGCCTAGCTAGGGGCATTAAACGATAGCGCTTGTCGGGAGGCAACCCAACTTTACTTTAGTGTCTTTAATTTTGTTGCTGTTAGGGAATAAATTTGCATGTAGCCTCTGATTAGATGTGGTTTCATGTTTTGTTTAGTGTTTGTGCCAAGTAGAACCTTTGGGAAGACTTGTGTGAAGTTTATATGATCATGCTATGGAAAACAGAATCGTTAGCGCACACTAAAGTGGTCTTCAGATTTTACTGGAGCGTGCTATTTAGTTGATTCTTTTTGCAGATGATTAGTAGACAAATTCCTAAAATTTACCAATTTAGTTTCACTTTTTTGGAGTTCCAGAAGTAGGCAAAACCTGCAGATTACTACAGACTTTTCTGTTTTCGACAGATTCTGTTTTTCTTGTGTTGTTTGCTTATTCTGATGCATCTATGAGTAGTATTGGAGGATATGAACCATAGAGAAGTTGGAATACAGTAGGTTTAACACCAATATAATCAAAGAATGAATTCAGTGTAGTACCTTTGAGTAGTGGTTTGTTTTCTTATACTAACGGAGCTCACAAGATATTTGTCTAAGTTTTGTGTTGTGAAGTCTTCAAGTTTTGAGTATTGCTTTGATGGACTATGGAACAAAGAGTGGCAAGAGCCTAAGCTTGGGGCTGACCGAGGCACCCCAAGGTAAAGTACAAGGACAACCAAAAGCCAAAGCTTGGGGATGCCCCAGGAAGGCATCCCCTCTTTCGTCTTCATCCATCGGTAACTATACTTGGAGCTATATTTTTATTCGCAACATGATATGTGTTTTGCTTGGAGCGTCAATTTAGTTTATTTTGTTTTGCTTTCTGTTTGAATAATATCCCAAGATATGAAGTTCTTAAATGTTAGAGAGTCTTCACTTAGTTACATAATTATTGAACTACTCATTAATCTTCACTTATATCTTTTGGAGTAGTTTGATATTGCTCTAGTGCTTCACTTATATCTTTTAGAGCACGATGGTTGTTTTATTTTGAAGAAATTGTTGAACTCTCATGCTTCACTTATATTCATTTGAGAGTCTATTAAAACAGCATGGAAATGTGTTTAGGCTATAAAACTAGTCTTCACATGATAGACATCCAATATCAATGTCGTAAATTTTTTCACACTAAGTGCATTGAATAAGATGAGAAGTTGGATGCTTTATCATTGTTTTGAGATATGAGGTTAGTGATAATAGAGTCATGCTAGTGGAGTTATTATGAAATTGAGAAATACTTGTGTTAAGGTTAGTGATTCCCGTAGCATGCACGTATGGTGAACCGCTATGTGACGAAGTTAGAGCACGAGGTATTTGTAAAGTGTCAACCTTTGTGTGGAGGTCGGGGGCGCGCGATGGTTAACTCCTACCAACCTCCCCCCTAGGAGCATGCTTTGATTGCTTTGTTTTGATGACTCGTAGATTTTCGCAATAAGTATGTGTGTTCTTATGACTAATGTTGAGTCCATGGATTATAGGCACTCTCACCCTTCCACCATTGCTAGCCTCTCTTGTACCACGCAACTTCCGCCGGTGCCATAAACCCATTATATCTCCTTCCTCAAAACAACCAACATACTGTTCCTCAAAACAGCCACCATAACTACCTATCATGGCATTTCCATAGCCATTCCGAGATATATTGCCATGCAACTTTCCACCGTTCCGTTCAAATGACACGCATCATATTGTCATATTGCCATTGCATGATCATGTAGTTGACATCGTATTTGTGGCAAAGCCACCATGCATAATTTTTCATATATGTCACTCGTGATTCATTGCATATCCCGGTACACCGCCGGAGGCATTCATGTAGAGTCATACTTGTTGTAGTATCGAGTTGTAATTTCGAGTTGTAATAAAAAGTGTGATGATCATCATTATTAAAACATTGTCCCATGTGAGGAAAGGCCAATAAAAAAAGGAGATGGCCCAAAAAAATAGAGAGGGGCTAATAAAAAAAAGAGAAAGCCCCTCCAAAAAAATGAGAGAAATGAGAGAAGGGACAATTACTACTATATTTTTCCACACTTGTGCTTCAAAGTAGCACCATGTTCTTCATTGTAGAGAGTCTCATGTTTAGTCACTTTCATATACTAGTGGGAATTTTCATTATAGAACTTGGCATGTATATTCCAACTATGGGCTTCCTCAAATGCCCTAGGTCTTCGTGAGCAAGCAAGTTGGATGCACACCCACTAGTTTATTTTGTTGGGCTTTCATTCATATTTAGCTCTAGTGCATCCGTTGCATGGCAATCCCTACTCACTCACATTGATATCTATTGATGGGCATCTCCATAGCCCGTTGATACGCCTAGTCGATGTGAGACTATCTCCCTCCTTTTTGTCTTCTCCAAAACCACCTCTATTCCACCCATAGTGCTATATCCATGGCTCACGCTCATGTATTGCATGAAAGTTGAAAGGTTTGAAAAGATAGAGTATGAAAACAAATGCTTGGCTGAAATCGGGGTTGTGCATGATATGAATATATTGTGTGATGAAGAGGGGGCATAGCTAGACTATATGATTTTGTAGGGATAACTTTCTTTAGCCATAGTATTTTGAGAAGACATGATTGCTTTGTTAGTATGCTTGAAGTATTATTGTTTCTTATGTCAATATAGACTTTAGCCTTGAATCTTTCAGATCTGAACATTCATGTCACAATTAAGAGAATTACATTGAAAACCTATATTGGTTAGCATTCCACATCAAAAATACTCTCTTTATCATTTACCTACTCGAGGACGAGCAGGAATTAAGCTTAGGGATGCTGATACGTCTCCAACGTATCTATAATTTTTGATTGTTCCATGCTATTATATTATCCTTCAAGGATGTCTTATAGGCTTTATTATACACTTTTATATGATTTTTGGGTCTAACCTATTAACCTAGAGCCCAGTGTCAGTTTCTGTTTTTCTCCTATTTTAGGGTTTTACAGAATAGGAATATCAAACGGAGTCCAATTGATGAGCCAATTTTTTATGATTTTTTCTGGACTAAAATAAGCCCCCGAAGCAAAAGAGTTGGGCCAGGAGAGCCACGGGCTGCCCTCGAGGGTGGAGGGAGCACCCCGGGAAGTGGGGCGCGCCCCCTATCTCGAGGATCGCCCGTAGCTCCCCTTTACTTGGCCCCGACTCCAAAAAATCCTATAAATACTGAAACCTTCGGAAATTAACCTAGATCGGGAGTTTTGCCGCCGAAAGCCTCTGTAGCCACCGAAAACCAATCTACACCCGTTCTGGCACCCTCCCGGAGGGGGTAATCCATCTCCGGTGGCTATCTTCATCATCCCGACGCTCTCCATGACGAGGAGGGAGTAGTCCACCCTCGGGGCTGAGGGTATGTATCAGTAGCTTTGTGTTTGATCTCTCTCTCTCTCTCTCTCTCTCTCTCGTGTTCTAGAGATGGCACGATCTTGATGTATCGCGAGCTTTGCTATTCTAGTTGGATCTTATGATGCTTCTCCCCCTCTACTCTCTTGTAATGGATTGAGTTTTCCCTTTGAAGTTATCTTATCGGATTGAGTCTTTATGGATTTGAGAACACTTGGTGTATTTCTTGCACGTGTTTATCTATGGTGACAATGGGATATCATGTGATCTACTTGATGTATGTTTTGGTGATCAACTTGTGGGTTCCGTGACCTTGGTAATCTATGCATAGGGGTTGGCACACGTTTTCGTCTTGACTTTCCAGTAGAAACTTTGGGGCACTCTTTGAAGTTTTATGTGTTTGTTGAATAGATGTTTCTGAGATTGTTTGACGCATATCATATAATCATACCCACGGATACTTGAGGTGACATTGGAGTATCTAGGTGACATTAGGGTTTTGATTCATTTGTGTCTTAAGGTCTTATTCTAGTACGAACTCTATGATAGATTGAACGTTACTACGGACTCTTGAATAGATCGATCAGAAAGAATAACTTTGAGGTGGTTCTCCGCTATTAGTTACTTTGGAGTGACTCTTTGTTGGATGTTGAGGGCTAGTAATATGATCCAATTATGTTATCCGTGTTGAGAGAACTTGCACTAGTGAAAGTATGAACCCTAGGCCTTGCCTACTATCATTGCAACACCGTTTACGCTCACATTTACCACTTGCTACCTTGCTATTTTTATATTTTCAATTTACAAAAACCTATATCTACCATCCATATTGCACTTGGATCACCATCTCTTCGCCGAACTATTGCACCTATACAATTTACCATTGTATTGGGAGTGTTGGGGACACAAGAGACTCTTTGTTATTTGGCTGTAGGGTTGTTTGAGAGAGACCATCTTCATCCTACACCTCCCACGGATTGATAAACCTTAGGTCATCCACTTGAGGGAAATTTGCTACTGTCCTACAAACCTCTGCACTTGGAGGCCCAACATCGTCTACAAGAAGAAGGTTGTGTAGTAGACATCAGAGATGCAGAAGCTTGCGGGATGCGTGATGTCCCTGGGGTGCTTCATCTCTAAGCTTGGCGAACGTGCCCTCCCGTTCTTCAAGCTCATGAAGATGAAGGGGCCCTTCGAGTGGACTCCGGAGGCTGACGCCGCCTTCCGGGGTCTCAAGGAATACCTCACCAGCCCGTCGGTTATGGTGGCGGCAAGACCCCTCGAGCCCATGATTCTCTATCTCGCCGCTACGCCTCACTCCGCCAGTGCGGCGTTGGTGGTGGAGCGTGAGGAGATGCACCAAAGCGCGAGGCCGCGGGGCAAGTTAGCAGCCTCGGGAGCTCCATCGTCCCCCAACGCAACTCCGGAGGTAGATTCGACCACGGTTGCTGATGACCCCGCCGTCCAGCAAGAGGCACCCAAGACTCCTAAAGCGCCTGAAGATCCTGCGGCACCGACCCTTGTGGAGCACCCTGTGTACATCATCAGCGCCGTACTTCGCGACGCGTACTCGCGTTACCTGATGCCTCAAAAGCTGGTCCTGGCGCTCCTTGTTGCCTCCAGGAAGCTGCGGCATTACTTCCAGGGCCTCCCCATCAAGGTTGTCTCGTCGTACCCTCTCGAGAAAGTGCTCCAGGGCCCGAACGTCGTCGGGAGGGTCGCAGAGTGGAACATCGAGCTACAGGCGTGTCAGTTGGAGTTCAGCACCACGCGAGCTATCAAAGGAGTTGCTCTGGCGGACTTTGTAGCGGAATGGACCGACGCGCCGGAACAGGGGGCTGGCGAGGATCGCTCGCTGGCCGCCGGTGATGAGGCCCCAGATGGATGGGTGGTGTACTTCGATGGCGCCTTCTCGCGCCTTGGTGCAGGAGCTGGCGTCGTGTTAGTATCTCCCACTCAGGACAAGTTGTACTACACCGTTGAGCTTTGCTTCCAGCAAGGCGAGAAGGTCTCCAACAACATAGCAGAGTATGAGGGCCTGATTGCTGGGCTCAAGGCCGCAGCTGCACTGGGGGTCAAGTGCCTCACCATTAAAGGCGATTCGCAACTCCTCATCAACTTCTCCAATAAGAAATACCAGCCCAAGGACGAGCACATGGAGGAATATCTGGAGGAGGTGCGCAAGATGGAAAAGCGGTTCAAAGGACTGGAGCTTCAGCACGTGCCAAGGGGCACAAACAAGGAGGCGGACGACATCGCCAAACGAGCCTCCAGGCAGGGACCCCAGAAGCCGGGCGTCTTCGAGGAGCGTTTGGTCAAGCCGTCGGCAGCACCACCCACTCCTGAACCGGCATCCTCTCGGGAGGGGCTGCCTGCAGTGCCGGCAGCCAGAGCTCTGCTTTGCGGATAGACCTCCGAAGCCCGCCTGCTACTCGCCGCGGAGCCCGAGGAGGGTTGCTGGACCGAAGAGCTCATGATGTACCTACTACACGACACCTTGCCATACAAGGGGGAAGACGTGGAGCGCGTGGCTCGGCAGGCCTCGGCTTACTGCATCCAAGACGGCGAGCTCTAGAGGAGGCGCCCCAATGATGTCTCATTAAAGTGCTTCTCGAGGAAGCAAGGACGCGAGCTGCTGGCCGACATCCAGGACGGAGACTGCGGCCACCATTCGTCGTCCCGCACCCTCGTGGGCAAGGCCTTCCGCAACGGCTTTTACTGGCCCACAGCACTCAGCGACACCACGGAGCTTGTGCAGGCTTGTGAGGTGTGCTAGTTTCACGCCTAGCAGATCCACCAACCAGCGCAGGGCCTCCAGACGATCCCGCTCTCTTGGCCCTTCGCGTTCTGGGGATTGGACATCCTGGGTCCATTTCCCCGGGCGGCGGGGTGCTACCGCTTCCTGTACGTCGCCATCGACAAGTTCACCAAGTTGGCGAAGGTGGAGCCTGTGTGCGTTATTCCTGCTGGTCGGCGGTCAAGTTCATTCAGGGCCTCGTGAGGCAATTCGGGGTCCCCAACCGCATCATCACGGATAACGGTTCGTAGTTTACAAGCAATCTCTTCAGGTCATATTGTGCTAACCTTGGAATGCAGATCTGCTACGTCTCGGTGGCTCACCCCAGGAGCAACGGTCAGGCCGAACGCGCCAACGCAGAAATCTTCGCACAGCCTCAAGACGCGCAGCTTTAAGAAAAAGCTCGAGGCTTGTGGCAAGGGCTGGATCGACGAGCTCCAGTCCGTGCTGTGGTCAATCCGTACCACCGCAACCAAACCCATGGGAGAAACATCTTTCTTCCTCGTTTACGGGGAGGAGGTGGTCCTCCCTCACGAGGTCAAGCATCGCTCCCCACGGGTCTTGGCTTTCAATGAGGAAAGCTAGGACGCCGTCTGGCGGATGGACCTCGTGCTCGGCGAGGAGGACCGGCGCCGAGCTACGCTCAGAGCAGCGCGATATCGGCAGGCGCTGCGATGGTACCACTGCCACAGCGTCCGCACAAGAACACTTGAAGTTGGTGACTTGGTCCTGAGGCGGGTCCTCTCCAGGGAGGGGTTACATAAGCTCTCGCCCATGTGGGAGGTCCCGTTCAGAATCGCCCGTGTCTCTAGGCCTGGTGCTGTGCATCTGGAGACGCAGGATGGGGTACCTATCTAGAATTCCTAGAACATTTGGCACCTTAGGAGGTTCTATTCGTAATCAAGGCTCCGTGCCCGTGAAGGTCTCTGATCGTGACACTCTCACGTAATAATGAGTTGGGGCTGTACATGCCTCAGAGTCTCCTGAGCGTTGCCTACGGGCCATCAGATGGGGCTCCCACCCATGTCCCAGTGGCTGTCCTGAGCTCCGCGCTGGGAAGAAGACGTAGTGTAGGGATCGGACGCGACCTTTTTCCTTTTTGGCTTGGTGTTTGGCTGTCAGCCTGTTCTACTTCCTTGGCTATCAGCCCTTCCTCTACCCCGTTCTATGAAGTTCTCGTGTTTCTTGCGTTTGGTTGGGAGTCTTGCTTGGAGATTTTCTCGCCGATTTTAAGTTCAGCTTTTCAGCCAGTGCCTGTGCCGGTTGTTCTCCTTCGTGCGTCTCGCGCGTGGGGGCTGGGGCACGGTCGTTCTCGGCTCGTGATCTCGTGACCTCACCTGGCCAAGCCTACTCAGGCTCTGGCATCGAGCTTCTCAGCCCACACGACCTATCCTGCCTAGCCTGCTCAGGCCTTGTCACCTTAACCCACGCTCGACACTCTCAAGCGAGCCCAAGGGCCCAAGCCCTCGGCAGCCTGCAGCGACTCACTCGTACTCGAGGGCTTCGTAGGTCAGGACACCCCGTACTCAACCACCCTCATGACCCGTTGGGGGCTCATGACACCGATGAGTCAGGAGAACTTGCCCTCAAGACGTCGCAACACATAAGCTAAGTAATCCCGTCCAGACCAAGGACATAATAGCAAGTTCGCGTTTCATACATATGCCATAGTCCATTACTCGCCTTCTCGAGGCAACCTAAAATTTCGATACAGGAGGGAAATGAAGGAAAAAGAAGAAGCAGAGGTTGACCCGCTGAGCCACAGCTCGGCGCCGTTGCCCTCAGTTAGTCGGAGTCTTCCAGCTCCTCCTGCTTCACCAGGGCAAGGCGGCACGACAACTGTCCCCCCTCGCCGAGCCGAGCTCGGCGGCGCGGTGGCTCAGTGTAGCCGCCGCTGCTGGAGGAGCTGCTGCTGCCACAAAGTGGGGACCAGCTGCGCTCACCAAGACCAAGCTTGTCTCCAGAGGAAGAGATGCTCCTCCGGACACCGCCGCCACCCTCCTCATTGTCGTCGGCCTTGGAACAGCACCCAAGGCGCCTCCCTTCCTCCGAGAAGACCCTGACGAACATCGTTGAGACACCGTCATACCTGAAGTGGAGCGTGCACCCCCCGTGCAGCCGGCGCGCGCATGCAAATGACTGCCAGCCGCGCTCCAGGAACACGTCGCCTGAGGGGGCAACGTCGACCTCCACCCATGAAGCACCACTGCAGCAGCCATCGGTCTGTAGCCAGAGGCCACCGGGGCCTTCGGCTGGCAGCACGTTGCCGAATGAGCGGGGGAGCCGGAGCCACAAGCCGCCAGGCTTCTCTGCCCACACCACGAACTCCGACGACACATCAAAGGAGTGGAGTTGTGGGCGCGGAGGATGCACGGCCGCCAGACGGCGTCCCGTGCCCCCTCACCCACCGCGGCCACAACCACCTCCGCCGCGAGAAGAGGCACCACGCCTCCCGCCGGCGACCGCGTCGGAACCCGGAAGGCCGCACCCGCTTCCTCAAAGAGCCGCCGCGGGCGTAGTGGCATACTTGCGGGGGCGGCCACGGCCCCTCTTCGGCGGCTGCGAGCCTAGCTCCTTCGAGGCCTTCCCTTTCTCCACGAAAGACAACTTCCTCAGTGGCGCCATGGAGACCTTGCAGAGAGAAGAACATCAGGGAGCGAACAAGAAAGAAGATGGCGCTAGCTTCAAGATGGCTTGGGGGCTATCCCTAGACCCATTTATAGGGTGAAGGAGCCCAACCGCCAGTCACTCGCGCACGGCCATAATGACCCTGCCATCCGTGCCAGGGAGACGTCAAATCGCACGGTTGCCAAGGCTGCGTGGGAAGCGGAGTCGCCCACGTCCCATCCAAACCGCCGCGCGCCAGCCTGGCCCGCAATCTTTTTGGGCCCGCGGCGCTTCGTCCTCGGCTAAGGCTTCGCCCCGAAGCCAACTCCGCGCGCGCCTTGGGCCCGGTGGCTGCTGTCGGCGTCCTGGGAACCAGGGTACCCAGACTTGTATGCCTGCGGCCTGCGACGCGCTCCTACTACGGCCTGGTACGGCCCAACTGATCGACCAGCTACTCAAGACCCTCGCGAGGAGGCTAAGCCTCACGAGGAGAATGACACCAAGACCCTCTTAGGAGTGGCCTCGGCTAGGCTGCTCCGGAGGGGCGGAGATCCCAAGGCCAAGCCTGCCTCAGGAGGAGGCGGCGACGTGAGCGGTGACGCACCACGCCAGCGGATGCCAGCGCGTGCCAGCTGCGCAGTTGCCATTTTGGTGCAAAGGAGACAACGCAGGCGCAGGTTCCCGAGGGGCAAGACAAAGGTTTCCCCTTCGGTGCAACAAGACTGAATACCACAAGGACGATAGGGAGGATGTCACCACCGATCCCACCACCGCGTCACCGTCTGATCTCTTTGCAAGCGGAGACCGCTTTTGTCAGGATAGGATCGTCCTTGTGTTCCCGCTCAAAATGGCCGTTGTGGGATCCTTTCCCGCCTAAACATTTCGGGGGAAGAGGACCCTAGACGCCTATATAAGTAGCTAGGGTTTTCACTACGGAGGGGATCGACATCTGCATCTGGATCCGGATCGACCCCATCTCAAACACTCCACCTTCGAGGAGCAAGAACACTTGCCTCCTAACCCTCTTGAGCTCTCCTCCTGAGCTCAAGAACCACTATACTTGTTCATACTCAAGCCCTCGTGAGGCAAATCCACCAAAGCAGGAAGTAGGGTTTACACCTCAAGGTGGCCTGAACCTGGGTAAATTCCTGTGAGCTTTTACTTGTTGCTTGCTTGAATCTCATCACCGGGCGAGGGCGTGGCGCTAGGTAGACGTGAGTGGGAGAGATCTTCATTCACGCCCCTGTGTTCGAACTTCTTGGGTTTGCGGAGCCCGTCATCCGACATCTTCGTCCCAACTCCATTAACTCCCCCTGGCACTCGCCGACGCTGGAGCTCACCGCAGCGAGCACGGGCACGGTCCGGCCAAAGTAACAGTGCGGTGCGCACTGTGCTCGTCGCCTTCTCCTCGATCTTGTGCTTGTCCCCGTTCGCCCACAGTCCCCGCATGAGCTGTATCACCTTCTCCCCCTCTCACTGACGCCGCTCGTCGCCGGGCGCAGTGTCCAGGTGTCGCAAGCGGAGCCCGATCCCCCCCTCGTTTCTCGCCTATAAATGGAGCCACCCCCAGCCTCCTCGAGCACCATCCTCCACTCCCACACACCCCACAACCACGTAGGAAACCGTAGCCCGGCCGGGCAGGCCGCAGGCCGCCGTCCCTGAGCTTGAGCTCGCCGGCGATTCCCTCGGGTCGTCGTGGTAGCTCCAGCCCCTCCCAGGCCTGGGCAAGCCTTCCAGGGCATCCGCCACTCTCCGGTGGCGCTGTTCCGACTGGTTGGAGCCCCTGGAGTCGCCGTTGCTCGTCGTCGTCTTTGTCTCCGGCGACCACCGCTCTCTGCCTCCGCTTGCGAGGTTGATTCCGACGTTGTCCGACCACCCCTAGCTACGCTATGGGTACGGGCAGGTGTGCCTCCATCCCCTCTTTAAATCCCCCCCTCTTGTTTTAGCCCAGGAGCCCTCGTCGCCGGCGTGAACTCCAGAGAAGCCGCGACCACCTCTGTTTCTTTCTCCCTCTCCCCCTCACCTGACTAGCGGGGCCCGCTAGTCAGCCACTCTGTACACGTGTGAAGTGGTACGAGTGGTGGCGCCCCGAGGTTTTACACCTTCGACGTCACCCCCTCCCTAGTCTATTTATTTAAATTCAAATTCATATATATTCCAGAGAGTTTCAAACAGCAATAACTTTTTAACCATAAGTCCAAATGAATTGATTCTTTTTGCATTGTGTTCTTTGCAAAGAAATCTTGCAGCACACCAAAAATGATATTTTTCTGTGTTGTGTAGATTTTCTGGTGAATTTCAGAAGGTTTCTTGATGTTGTCTTTTTTGTGTTTTTAAATATTTTCAGAAGGTGAAGCTTTTCTTGAGGATCACCAAGAGGTTTGTGAACCTCATATGCACTAAGGCAAGCCACAACAAAATATTCATGGTGCCATTACAATATTTGTGATTTTCCAACTTGAATGAATGATTTAATCCATGCATATAAATCACTTTTATTACTTTCATTCTGTTGGTTGCTTGTTTTAGTTGTCATATTTAGTTTACAGAAAGTAGGAAGTTAATTAAGTTGTTAATGTAACTAGAAGTAAGTTTGGGTTATGAAGAGCTAATATGGTTATGGATATAAGTAATTATTTGTAGTTATTTTCTTGCATAAGAAATATGATAAAATTTGCTAGAAAAGATTCTGTTTAAATTGAGGTTTAATCCTAACCAGAGATGTATTAGAAGTTGTTGATGTTTATGCTTAGTGTGGAAGATCTGACCCAGTTCGTTACGATGATGCATATGTTGTGTTGCATTTGCATGGCATTTTATGACACCGGTTGTTCTTTTTTTAAGATAAACCTGCTAATAACTCAACTTGAATATATCGTTGACCGGGTCATGGTGCCACTGAATCGAGTTTTTCCCAATGCAACCACATTTGCCTTTTATGGGAAGGCCTTTCTTCGGTCCGTTGTCATGCCTCTGGTCGGTGCCTCCAACTAGGAAGGTTATGGGCGTGCGTACCCTGGCCCGGTAAGCAGACATAACCTTGTGTGCCCGTTGTTAAGATTATGGTACCGTGTCCCCATTTGGGGACAGCTTATGTTCGGCCACGACGGTGGTCGTTGTGTCTTTGGTAGACACAGGGCCACCCAGGACTAGCCCGATGGGGAGTGAGTCGGAGTGGCCGAGAGAGTGTCATGGCAATGGAGGGGTTTCGTCGGAATGCCGTTGGTCCACCCAAATGGGAGTGCGAGGCCATGGGTTCTGTGGTGTGGGTACAGTGCACTACCTCTGCAGAGTGTAATTAATCTATCGATAGCCGAGTCCACGGTCACGGACATGCTCGAAAATAGGTCACACCATGGGTCAACATTTAATAAAAATTTGCACACTAAGTAATGAACTTTGCACTATCATAGATGGTGGAAAGACCACCGAGATGTTTGAGACCAAGGGTTGGTAAGGGTTGTGATCGCCGGAAAGATCACGAGGCAATCCGTTTTGAGACAGAGAAGATGGTATGTTAGTTATCTAAGAAAGATCACTGTGGGTAAGCCAGTCTGAGGGGCTGTCTTCACAGAGGCATGAGCACAACATGTTGGTTATATTCATATTTATTGTTGCATTTTAATAATTGAATAATATTCATGATATTGTCTGTCATTATGTTTATGCTTGCTGTAAGCTTGCAAGTACATTCCATGTACCGACCTGTCGTGTCATGCCAGATTTCAGGAAAGTCTCGCTGGAAAGGAGTGCCGTCCGAGTCTCGATCGTGTCCACATCGGTGTCCCTGTGCTATGGAGTTCCGCTACGAAGTTGTTCCGCTTCCGCGTAGATGTTATGACCGAGGCCCTTTATGTTCGCTAAATAATGTACATTTTGTTCAGCCGCACCGTGTGTGCCGCTTGGCCTCGCTACCCGTTGTAATGTAAAATTTGATCCGCTAGCATCAATAAAGCGGTTGTTTTCTGTACCGAGATGTTCTGTGTTGCCAGAAGACATGGTCTTTGGGCTGGCAATACATGATAAACCGGTCGCTCTACGCCAGGGTGCCACAGGCGCCTTTATATGAGAATCCAAACTTTGTTGCATTCACATCGTGCTGGCTCTATTCTGCTTCTCCAATTAAT
Organism: Secale cereale; assembly: GCA_902687465.1. Classification (NCBI taxonomy): domain Eukaryota; kingdom Viridiplantae; phylum Streptophyta; class Magnoliopsida; order Poales; family Poaceae; genus Secale; species Secale cereale. The sequence continues at coordinate 617,400,949 of LR738713.1, forward strand.
TCCCTCTGCATGTAGAGTAATCTGAGGATGCATCACTGACCGTTCAACATCTCGGGAACCGCTACCCTCTCCCTCCTTGGCATTCAAGCACCTATGGAGACGACTGCCGCTCGCTTCTATCGCGTGTCAGGAGACGTTCCTGTCGACGACGAGGTGCCTATGGTAACTTCATAAATTTCAAGATGATACTAGTATACTCAATATTGTGCACCGCGACCAAGTCCGAGAGGAAAACGAGAGAACTACGTATTTATTTACGGTGTAGATTCACTCATTTTGCTCCATATGTACTCCGTCTCGGTGTAGTCAAGTCACTTGTTGAAATCTCTAGAAAGGCAAATACTCCTTTCTGGTTTACAGGGCTATACTAGCAAGTACTCCCTCCGTCCAAAAATACTTGTCATCAAAATGGATAAAAAAGATGTATCTAGAACTAATATACATCTAGATACATCCCCTTTTATTCATTTTGATGACAAGTATTTCCGGACGGAGGGAGTACTACAATAGTGGGCTCACATAGCAATTTTGTCTCATGCAAGAGCCTGGCTATATGCGTGCTCCAAGGTTCGCAACTGCCATGTTTGTGTTGCTCTTGGATCTTCGCCTCTTCGAGAAGACGAACAATGATGTTACTACTACTACTTCTACAGTATCGAATCCACTACTGCATGTCCGTCCACCGCTAGCGGGAGGGATAGCTTGTTGTAGTACTATAAGCAAAATCATGTCCTCGTCTGCGAGCCATCGCGCGCATGGGCGAGGGAGAAGGCGTGTAGTAGTAAAATCAAGCTTATCCTCATTGTACTAGTTGATGCGACATATCATAGCACTGGCCCCACATGGTTTCCTCTAAACTTGGTTGAAAGACCCGCAGTGTACAATACTCCATTTACTGCAACCTCTAACATTTACCCCACCACAAATTAAAATATATATTCCTGTCTTGACCATATGAGCATGCAAACTATAATCACCAGGATGACAAGTAGGGCCAGAAGATTATTTTAAATCAAAAAAATATAGCATGGAGCCGACCCCCACGATTTCGAGCTTACATGCACGGTACACGCTATCCTAGACTACTCTACACATGAAACTGCCACACGAGCGTCCGGGCTGTGCTTGGCTCTTCGCCTCTTCGGGAGTACTACTGTAGTGGAGGAGTACTACAATATGCTTCTGGCCATCTGACACCGATTGAACTGCTACATGTCCACCTCGTATGGGAGGGAGAGCATGTAGCGAACGAAATCTTCTCCTAGTCCCGCCAGCCACCACGCTCATCGGTGAGGGAGGGACGCAGCTTCATTGACTTACTGCTCCTGCCTTTGCGTCCATGACTGGTGGGCCCAACAGGTCGGTGGCCCACCTGTCATGCAGCCAAAGGTAGGTGTGGTTAAGGTGAGAAGGCGTTGTAGTAATCAAACTTCTCGGTCTTGTAGGAGTTGAAGCGATACATCAAAGCACTGCACTCGATATATTTTGATAATTTGCGTTTACCGATGCATTAATTACAATGCATGCATGCATGCCGTGACTCTCCTTTTGATACTTGCATGTGTTGATTTAATGCACCTTGAAGTAGTATGAATATGTGACGGTAAAGCTTTGTAATGCCCCGGCCCTAATAAAGCAAGAGATGGTTGTGCACGAGGAGGGCGAGATCATGCAGACGGAACAGGACCCGACGATGGAGCTCTCTATGGTCTCGATGGACCTCACCTTGCTCCACTGCCCCTTGTGCCTCCGCCCCTTGAAGCCTCCAGTGTATGAGGTTCGAATACACCTCGTCCGTTCGGCTGATCGAGCATGGTGCAGGTTTCTTGATTGATGTGTTGTTCGATTGATTTGTGAAGTGCAAGGGAGGGCACCTGGCTTGCGCGGACTGCTGCGTCGAGCACCCCGGGAACCAGCGGCAGTGCCAGAAGTGCGAGCGCGATGGTGGCTTCGTCGTGCGGAACACGACGGTGGACGCCGTCCTCTACTCGGTGAGGGTGGAGTGCCCGCACGAAGGCTGTGGGCTCTACGTCACTTACCACAAGCTCGCCGATCACCAGAGCGTGTGTCCGCTCGCGCCCTGCAAATGCCCCATGCCCGTATGTGGCTATGAAAGCCCACCGCCGGTGCTCTCCCACCACATCAGCACGGTGCATCCCATGGCCGTGCACAGGATCCAGTATGGCAAGGCGCTCCAGCTGCAAGTGCCACTGTCGGAGCTACAGCTCTTCTTGTTCCTGGAGGAGGACGGCCGCACGTATTTCTTGGTCGGCGGCGTGCTTGACATCGGCGCGCCTATCGCCGTGTCAGTCGTCTGCATTAGAGCGGGGGCGTCCCCACTGCCGCACTATGTGGCCAAGCTATGGGCGAACGGCCCGCCGGGGGAGCCCAAAGGCAGGACCGACGCCATCAAGGTGGAATTGGAGGTGATAAGCAGCAGGGATCCCGACGACGTCGCCGTGCAGGAGCCGACCTTCTTCACAGTATCGCCCAAGCTGCTGGCCGAGGCTAAGCTGGTGTCCCTCCACAGTCAGATTGACAAGCTCGCGTCCTAAATGATTCTACAATGCCTTTTGTTTATCTGAGTAATATGCTAATATAGGGTTAGCTCGGTCTACTTTAGCTGAAGAGATGGTGGGTTTTGGTGGCGATGCAACAATTTTTACCTGGACATCAGAACAGGAGTGAAAGTAATTTCGAATAGTCGAATGGATAATTTGTGTCTGTTGGATATAAAGATCCGTTGGGTAATAAGTACTCCCTCCGTTCCAAAATAGATGACCCAACTTTGTAATAAAATTAGTACAAAGTTGGGTCATCTATTTTCGAACGGAGGGAGTAACAGCTTATATGATTTTTTCGAAACAGAACAACGATACTAGTATAATTTTTGTTGACATGCAATAAACGTCGGGCTGTAGCTAGAAGGGCGGTTGGGACGCGGCATGAGCCCATACCGCGGTGACCCCCGATTGTGACGCACCGACTGTGGATTTTCTCCCTCGCCGATGTCGACCGCGTCTACGCAGAACATTGTTCCCTTCCCCCAGCTGCAGGATCAGGCCGGATATGTGACCAGCAGTGTGGCCACCATCGTTCTATGCTTGTGAAGAGAGCAACCCAAGCAAGCAGGATTGCAGCTTAGGCTCCTTCTAGTGTATATATAGTGGTTTTCTTTTTCTCTCCACATCAACCATTTTATATTGTGTACGTGTCATTGAAGAGTGAAATGATGGTTGTTTCTTCCGACTAACTTACTGTGTGATTTCACTGCTCCTTTAGTGGCTCCTACACGTACTCCCCTACGTGTACGCAATAGTCACACATACACATGGACGCAAAAACGCACGCGACGCCCTAATGCATGCATGTCCGAGCACACGACGGAACACACACGGTCACGCTCAAGTGCTCAACCTACACGTGCATGCACACACATACTTAGCCAGGGTGAGCTAGTGACCGTATAAACACCGAAAAATGTATATATTGAGCGTAGTGAGCGTATTATGAAGTCCATTGACCGTATTTTTACAAATATATAGTGACAGACAATGTATTTATCTCATTTGAAATTAAGCCATATTAACCGGAGAGGAGGCAGTATGGACTAGCATTACTTTGCTGTGTCCCGTCAACTTGCCGAACGAGGAGAAGCTTGTAGGACGGGAGAAGCTTGCGCGCGGTGGCTCGCAGGAAAAAGAGAAACTTTTGACTAATGCAAGTTGTCCTTCGCTGAGGCGGTGGACGTGCAACAGTTAATTCGGTGTCAGATTGCCAGAAGCATACACTATACTAGTACTATTATTGTTGCACTTCCCGAAGAGGCGAACAACCAAGCGCAAAGTTTACTAGTACTAGTACTATTACAATAGTCTATAGAGGTACTATACTAGTACTAGGAACCGGATGGAGGAGCGTCTGCACTCTTATTATATTTTTAAAATGTGATAAAGCAATCTTCAACACATTTGGTTCTCTTCGAGGGTTCTCGCATGTGATAAAGGAAGTTGATTGCATGGAACACTCACCACATTTCTCGCTTAATTCTGGCTCATATCCTGTTACAAATAGGAGCGCTCGGTAATATTTCCTTTTTTTTGTTATTCAGCATGTAAACAGGTCAGCAAACCTTGCGGCGCATCTTTGTGCGAACCGTGCTTGCTACACTTTGAATGTGGCCGAGAGCTGGCTTGATGAAACACCTCGCTTCCTACTTCTTTTTTTGCGGGGTTCCTCGCTTCCTAGTGACCAGTGTCTTGGCTGATCGTCCTAAGAATGCTTATATATGAATAAAGCTCTCTCATTTACCCACAAAAAAGATTAAGCCATACTAACCGGAAAGGAGGGAGTATGGACTAGCACTACTTCTTGGTGTGTCCAATCAACTCATAGAACGAGGAGAAGCCTACAGGACAAGGTGAAGCTCGCTTATGCCTTTTGACTAATGCAATGTACCCTCGCCCAGGCGGTGGATATGCATGAGTTCATTCGGTGTCAGATTGCCAGAGGTATACACTGTAGTACCGAACATGCGGAGTACCATCATTGTTCGACTTCACGAAGAGGCGAAGAGCCAAGCGCAAGGTTTAGTAGTATGAGTAGTACTATTACTAGAACCGCATGGTGGAGCCTCTGTACTCTTATTTTCTTAATCTCTGATCAAGTACACATTTATTCCGGAGAAGGGCGGAAACGGCAGCACAACATGTAATGATGATATCGATCAACCATGCTCAAATATATCTTGGCCTCCGTGTGAGCCCGTCTGTGGGTTCTCGCTCCTCGTCTCTCTCAAGGAACGACGGGTTGGCCATTTTGCCGTCAATTGAGATGGGTTTGCTCACACTCTGGTCCCACATGTCAGTGATATGCCAAGAGGAGGTGCGTTGACCGACTGGCCATACTCGTACTTGGTTTTGCACCTTCATACTACTCCTCCCTCCGTCATAGTTTACAGGGCGCGCTTCATTATGAAGCATTTCTCTCAATGCATTGCCACCACCAGAGGGACTTTAGACACGTTTGGTTTAATGCTCAATTAATTAGGGCATGGTAACCACAATTTTCTCTCGATGTAGTACTACGGAGTGGAGTAAGTGCATGCATGTGTGTACTCGGGGTGGAAACACTGCATGCATGTGTGTACGCATTATTTCCTCTAGTAATTGACGTCGTGCTATAACTACCAATGCTATTTTTCAGGCCGATCGCTAGTCGCCTTGCTCCCAGAGATTTTCTCTTTTTCTAAAGCGCGATATATAAACTGTGACGAATGGAGTAGTATGAGCGGATTCAAAGAAGAGCATATTGATGGTTGCTTCTTCCGAGCAACTTACTTGGAAAGGTGGGGCTTATGATTTGACTGCTCATTACTCACTATTAATGCGGCGCAACGACCGGTCTGAGTCTCCCATGCGGCTGTGCACTACCCCTCGGTTCTTAAATATACTCCGGAGTATTTGTCTTTCTAGAGATTTCAATTAGTGACTACTCAAATATTTATCTTTTTAGAGATTTAAATGGACTACTACATACAGATGTATATAGACGTATTTTAGAGTGTAGATTCACTCATTTTGCTCAGTATGTAGTCACTTGTTGAAATCTCTAGAAAGACAAATATTTAGGAACGGAGGGAGTACACATACGATGCAAAACGAGTGAATCTACACTCTAAATATGCCCAGTTGAAATTTGTAAAAAGATAAATATTGTTGATGACAGTTGCGATGACAAAAAAGAAGCATATTCCTTGTCTTAAGGGAAGATAACAACATGGTTGTGTTTGTCTAAAACGGTGTGAGGACGAGATTGCAATATGGAAAGTACGCCGGACGAGCTACGTTTTGTGCAAAGAACTATGGAAGATCCACATGCAGCGACGTGGGAAGACGGGCAGTGGAGCAAGGGCGAAGGGGGTACCTGGAGGTTGTTGGGATGTAACAAGGTGAGCGGCGGCGGGTGGAATCTGCCCATACTATAGCAGGGAGCAGGTGTACCGCGCCGAAACTTGGTCAGAGAGAACGGCGTGTACCGCAGATCGGGACGTGCTGCGTCGGTGCCGTCGAACGGAGAAACGATGCACGTCCTCCCCTTCCGCCAGTGGACGGGATGCGGCCGGATCCGTTACCAACGGTGAGAGAGAGAGAGAGGCCACCACAACCTTGTGTGAGATACTCTGAAGAGAGACAAACCGGGCAGGAGGCTCCATTGTATATAGTGGAGCGGACAACCTTTTTCTCCATAAAAATCATTTTATATTCTGTGTATGTGCCATTGAGCGATGTAACTTTATTTAAAAATAACGCGCCAATGCATCAAGTCGAACTTGTTTCGTGCACGCGTGGTACACGACCTCTGTAGTTAAATAACCGCTACACGCGTTCAAATTAGCACATGGGCTGCCATTTTGTACAGAAATGAGCTCCATCGTGTGCCCGCGCGGGTGTGGCTGGGCACGAAGCGTGAGCACATGCAATGTGCACCTATTCTCTTGTTGTATACGTACACCACCTACGTGGGGTTGTGTGAGAGAGATACAAACGTAGAGAGATATAGTGTGTGGGTTCGTGAGAGTTTTTTTAGGGGGGGGGTCAATCAAAGATATAGAGTGCCATCGAATTTGTGTGTGCCCACGTCAAAGATATAGAGTGGATGGCCTACTAGAACGAGAGAGGGGACATGTGCAGTTTGTCTCTGTGGCATGGATACCTACCTACAGCGCTCAACTATCGGTGTGTGGTGGGAGGGGAGGGAGGCCTAATTAACTATAGAGGTACAATGGCTGGTATATGTGTGGAGGATGAGAGAGGCCTACCTCTTGTATTAAGGGAGATCGATCTACCTCATGTATTAAGGGATATCGATCGGCATCCATGCATATGTGTAGGAGAGGAATAAGGTTGCGAGAGAGACAGAGATGGAGTGTTGGAGGGGGTGGTAGTGGAGTTGCTTCTAACAAATGGTGGGATAAGCTTGCTAGACAACTGGAGGGCACGCCTGCAATATCAATAAAAGAGGGGATGGCCGTCTCTCTGTGCATGTGCGCGTGAGAGACGGGTCAGGAGGCATGCACGAATGATGATGGCGGATGATATGGCTGTGGTAAGCAGACATAACTACATAGGAAGATCAATCGTCCTTTTTGAGAGAAAGGAGAGACATAACTTGTGAGGTACGTCGATCGTTGGGGGGGAATAGTTAAAGTCGACCTAGGTATATGTTGGGAGATCGATCGGTATACATGCATGTGTGTGTTAGAAGAAAATGAGGGACGTGGAGAAGGATAGAGAGAGAGGGATGCATCTAGGAGGTGGTGCGAGAGTCATACTATATCAAGGGGGAAGGAGTGTGCGAGTACATATTGATGAAAAGAGTGGTGGGAGTGAGGCATGGATGGTGATGAGAGAAGAGGGGAAGCTTGTGTTTGTGCTAGGCACACGTGGCTAGAGAGGCATATCGATCGATGTGTGCCGTAAAGAAGGAGCTGGGGGGGCTACACACACCATGGGTGAACGACCTAAAGTGAAAAGACGAATTTGCGCGATGGAGCTAGAGAATGATGAGGGAGGGCGAGAGGGATGCGGGTGTGTGCATGCATGAGAGAAAGTTAGAGCTAGCTAGCTACAAAGATAAGAAGATTGTGTGGGTGTAAAAGACAAACAGAGATCATACTTCATTATAAAAAGCAAATTCAGATATTTGAAGAATTTATCATAGTGTTTTAAACCGAGACATGTGTGAATATATATAATGATGATACACATGGTGTGGTTATGAACATGTTATACTACATATAATATATTTTATCTCTACTCTTATAAAAACGGAGTTGTTGATGATGGTGTACCTGCCATCCTGCAATATAGGCCGTCCGATTTATATCTGATGGATAGGAAGGAAACTATGGCAATTTTGAAAAAAGATACCCACACCCCTCTCCATATTTACAAATTAGGCCTACCGTTGATCATGTTGATGTTCTGTGGAATGCATGGGCATCTTGCTAGTACTACGTATAATATATAGAACATTGATCATAATTTGGGCTAATGTGTGGCTTTTGCAGCTCAGGTCTAAATACTAGTCATAATGTAGGGGGTGGGGCACTATACTATGTGTGATAAACACAGTGTACACGTATGGAACATGGTTTAGATTATGAATATATAGTTAGTACATCAAATGTACTATTATTTGGAATCAACATCAAGTGTATGCAAAAAATAGAATTCGAGTTCATGTAGTACACATAGTTCATATCTATCTCTATAGTAATCATGTGGTGTGTTATTAAGGTAATACACGAATGATGGTTGAAGTTGGCAACAATCACGATTGTAGATTGTTATTGAAATAGAGAAACAAATTCAAATTCGGTTCGAATTGCAGCGGTAGTATAGACAATTGCAATGCACTAAAATGTTGGTATGAGTAGGTTACATGCATTATACAGCAAGCGAAAAAATTTAATTAGACATAACATGGATTCATACTACCGAATAGCATTTAATTGCACTAAATTGTTGGTATGAGTAGCTTTAAATAGCATTTTTATAGTAAAACAGGGCAATACTCTCTCTTTGTGTGGTGTGAATAGTTTTATTTTTTTTGTTTTCTTTTTGGTTGAGGGAAGTGCGAATTAATTTGGTACATAAAAGTACAATATTACACATTAGGCTTGTACCTAAAATTCAACCCGCGCCTTGTTATATCCCGAAAATTCAGATATCGTGCTCCGAAAACTGGTGCCTTCACAACCCGCGCCTTGCTATCCCGAAATTACAATGCGCGCGAAAACTACCTCCAGCTGCCAAATCCCGACACGCGAAATCCCCCTTCTAACCCTGAGCCGGAAGGGACGCTAGTTCAAATCGGTGGGGTACTTTTGTAAAACATCCTACATTTTGGACAAGCGCGTCCCCATCACCTCCTTTTTGCTATTCGAAATCCCAGCCTGCCATAACTTGTCCGCTCCAGCCGCGAAACCCCACCCTCCTCTGTCCGCCACCTCACCGCTGCCCAGCCGGAGCCTCTTCCCCAACGTCGTCGTCCACCGCAACAGCTCGACGTCCTTCGTCCACCTTCCCAGATGAGGATCTGTCAGGGATATGGTTAATAGGTATAAACCGGATATTGTAAACCGGCTTAGTTATATCGTACTTGGTTTATTATTAGTAGAGATTACGGCCCATGAGATTTCAAGGCCCATGTATAGAAACACGGTTTGTAAACCGCCAAAGAGATGTAACTTGAGAGATAAGAAAAGAAGAGCAGAGACCGAGGCGGACACGATTATGAGCCGGCCTCGGGACTCTGTAAACCGGACCAGGCGTCACCTCTATATAAAGGGACGACCCGGCACCGGTTCAGGGACAAGCAACAATCGATCCGTCGAGACGCAGGCAAGCGATTCCGCTCCCTGTAATCCGACGCCCAAGCAATATCAAACCAACTAGACGTAGGCTTTTACCTTCTCGAAGGGGCCGCACTAGTATAAAACCCTTTGTGTCCTTTGTGTGCCATGAACCCTTTCAAGCTAACCCGTGCGATGGTTCCATCATCAAGTCCGCTAAACCGGACATCTGCCGTGTTAATTCCACGACAGTTGGCGCCCACCGTGGGGCCTGCGCACGATGGTTTCGAGTTCTTGGAAGGCGGCCTCAAGGGGTTGAAGGGCTACGCAGTTGGCCGGATGACCAAGAGTCGTCGCGGCCGGATCTACATCGACGACGCAGGTTGGGGACCGGAGGCCGATTCGATTGAATACGGGTACCGGGTCCCCTTCGGCAGCATCCAAGTCTTCATCGGCAAAATCGGTGGACCGGGACCTGAGCCGGACACCTTCCCCAACATCGTCGAGCCGGCTCAGCGTGCGAGGTCGACCCGGATTCAACCTGCCATGAAGCATGTGCTCGTTGGAGCGATTCACGGAGGACAAGCTGAGGACGGGTCGGAATCTGATGGTGCAACCGTCGTCTATTCAGACGACGAATCTTCGTCCGGAGAAACTGAATCTCTGTATCAGTTGCGGGACGGCCGGTCTGAGGGTGAGTCCGATGGAAACAGTATTCCGGGCCCCTCCGACCCGCCAAACCGGGTGGCGGTTTTCATGGCCGGTTCACAACCCCCGACAAACGGAACAACAGCGGAGGATGGCGCAGGGGGAAGCGGTTCAAATCCCTCCGTTACTGCGGTTCTATCCACCTTGATGGAGGAGTTCGCGGCTAAGGCAGTAGAGGTCGTAGCTCCAGCAGACAAGGCGCAACATGATGCAGTGCTTCTTCAGTTGAAGGCACGGATCGATCAGTTAAAGGAGGATTTAAAAGCAGAAGGAGAGATGCTAGCGATAAGGCAAGCGGAGTTGGATGAACAAGCTTTTCACTTAAGGATGGAACAGGCTTCCATGGAAGGGGTAAGAGGACGAAAATATCGATCCCGCCTGCCGCCGGGTTACGAATCTGCGAATTTGTTCAGAACACCGGGGGCTGGGGCCAGTAACAATCCGATCTTAAACCGGAGAAGCCCACCGGCTCGAGAGGAACCGGTTCAGCAACCCGCCGCGGAGCGGGAGCGACGGATTACATCGGCGCCTTATGTTCCGGTCCCCCCGGGGCACTATTCAAACCCTGTGGATAATATCGCTGCAGCGGCAGCACGGTTGGCCGCTTTACCTGTGGAAGAAACATCCCCTGTAGCGATAGAGGCGCACAGGGCCTAGAGGTTACTCAATACGGCGTTAATACAGCAGCAAGCATACTCTCACAGCAGGGAAAGGTTGCATTCAACACCACGTCCCAACCAAAGTTACTCTAGACATTGGGAGGAGCCCGAAGTATCTAGCAGCGAACGGAGGAGACATCAGCACAGGCAAGATAATCCGGCAAGGGCAGAGATGCCAGCCCCGGATCGAAACGGCCTAGATCGGAGGCAAGGGAGGAGATCCGCCAGTCGACGCCGGTTCACACCGGCACTACGGGGACAGGAGCGACAGCGAGCGGTTTTGGGATACAGTGTCTTGTCCCGGCCCTGCGGAGCGTTAAGTTGCCCAAGGATTTCAAAGGACCTCGCAAGGTGCCTAATTACACAGCCGATTTACCACCCGAGGCTTGGGTGGAAAGCTACGAGATGGCCATGGAGATGCTGGACGTGGATGAATCGGCTTGTGCCAAATATTTCACTATGATGCTTGAAGGGACGGCCCGGACTTGGCTAAAGGGACTTCCTCCGAATTCCATCGGGTCATGGGGGGAGCTGCGCTGTCAGTTCATCAAAAATTTTAAGGATACGTGCAAACAACCTATGTCGGTGATAGATTTAGCAGCGTGCGTGCAAGGAGAGCAGGAGTCTACAGCAGCTTGGGTACGCAGAGTGGCAGAGATCTTGCACTCCTCAAACGGCATTAATCCGAGCACAGCAATTGTGACATTGGAGAACAATTGCCGGTTTGAATCTTTGAAATTAAAACTCGGACGGCTCAAACGGGAGTGCAATGACATGGGGACTTTGATGAGCGCCTTGGTGAAGTATGGAGACTCAGATAATACCAAGTACCCGGAGCCAGAAGGAGATAAAGCGGGAAAGGCCAGCAAGACTGGCAAACCGGCAACAGCTAATCCGGTCACTTCAGGTCTTTTGGGCAAACGGAAACCGGAAAGCAGCCCCGATTTTGTGGCTAATACACAGGTTCAAGGCGGTTTTCAGGGTAATCAGCAAGGTCCCACTCGCCAAGCCGGTGGAGGAAATCCGGGTTGGGAGCAGGATTTGGATCAACCCTGTATAAAGCATAGCGGGAGTAAGGGGCCTGCACGGCACACGGCAAGAGAGTGCTTGAACCCTACGATAACGGGGAACGGCCGTTTTAATTCTTTTAACCGGCCCCCGAATGCCGGTTCAGGGCCCGGGTTTTATGGCCCGGGTTACCAAGGGAACAATTCCGGTTCAGGATATAGGGGCACCAGCGGTTATCAAGGGAACAACGGTGGTTATCAATCCCGGCCAGGCGGTCCAGGTGGTCAAGGAAACTATAATGGTCAAGGAAGCCAATCACATTATCAAAGTGGTTATCAGAGTCAGGGAAACCAGTCATATCATCAAGGTGGTTACAACAATCAGAATAATCAGCAGCAGGGCCAAGGGAGTCACAATAACCAAGGAAATCAGCAGCAGCAGCGTCCGCAGCAACAACAGCAATCCGGGTACCAGAGTAATCCAAAGGAGTTGAGCAGCGGACAATATCATGTTTTCACCACAAGTTTATGCAAGAGAGACCAGAAGGTTTTAAAGCGGACTGTTAATGCGGTAGAACCGGCGACACCGCAGTTTCTACGATGGTCAGAGCAGCCCATCGTTTGGAGCAGGGAGGATCACCCATTACGGGTAGATAATCCGGGACATTTAGCCTTAGTGGTGGCACCTCAGGTGGGAGGATACCGTTTCACTAAAGTCCTCATGGATGGAGGTAGCAGTATCAATATATTATATTACAAGACTTTCCGTCGTATGGGTCTGACAGATAAACAGTTAAGGACATCAAACACAGTGTTTCACGGGGTGGTCCCAGGTAAGTCAGCTTATCCAGTTGGTAAGATTGACTTAGAAGTCACCTTTGGGGATGAACATGATTCTAGATCGGAGATGATCACCTTTGAAGTTGTCAAAATCAAAAGTCCGTATCATGCTTTGTTTGGGAGGACGGTTTATGCTAAATTTATGGCTAGGCCATGTTATGTTTATCTGCAGCTCAAGATGCCAGGTCATAAAGGCACGATTACGGTGCACGGCAGTCGTAAGATAGCAGTGGAATGTGAAGAAGGTGATGCAGCTTATGCAGAAGCGGTATGTGCCGCGGAAGAGTTAAAATTTTATAAGGATAATGTTGATCCGGCAGACATGACTCCGCTGAAGAAGCCAACCACTGAGCATGATCCGGCTTTGAAGTTCAAATCAGCGGAAGAGACTAAGCAGGTCGATTTTGTGCCCGGAGATTCATCTAAGCAGTTCACCATCAGTGCTAACTTGGATCCTAAATAGAAAGGCGCGCTCATCGAGTTCATCCGTGAGAACCGGGATATCTTTGCATGGAAGCCCTCTGACATGCCAGGTATACCGAGGGAACTCGCTGAGCACAAGTTAAATATTGATCCGAAGTTTAAACCGGTAAAGCAGTATCTGCGCCGCTTCAACGAAGAGAGGCGCAAGGCTATAGGAGAAGAAGTGGCTAAGCTTTTGGCGGCAGGGTTCATAGTAGAAGTGTTTCATCCGGAATGGTTGGCTAATCCGGTGCTAGTTCTAAAGAAGAATGGGAAGTGGAGGATGTGTGTGGACTACACAGATCTCAATAAAGCTTGCCCAACTGATCCTTTTGCTCTACCTCGCATTGATCAGATTATTGATGCTACAGCAGGGTGTGAGCGGCTGAGTTTCCTGGATGCGTACTCAGGCTATCACCAGATCAAAATGGCAGTTGAAGACCAAGAGAAGACGGCATTCATAACCCCTTTTGGTGCTTTTTGCTATGTGTCTATGCCTTTTGGGCTTAAGTGTGCGCAAGCGACTTATCAGCGTTGTGTTCAGAATTGCTTGAAAGGGCAGATAGGAAGGAACGTACATGCTTACGTGGATGACATTGTGGTTAAATCAAAGGAGGAGAGGACAATGATAGAAGATCTCAGCGAAACCTTTGATAATCTTTGGGCTTACAGGATGATGCTCAATCCGGAAAAATGTGCTTTTGGTGTCCCGGCTGGTAAGCCTTTGGGATTCTTGGTCTCAAACCGGGGAATAGAAGCCAACCCGGAGAAGATCAAGGCCATCACATCTTTGACGAAACCGGCTTGCATTAATGATGTCCAGCGCATAGCTGGCCGGATCACGGCGTTGAGCCGGTTCATCAGCCGCTTAGGAGAAAAGGCGATCCCGCTTTATCAAATGTTGAAGAAAACGGACCGGTTCATTTGGAGTGATGAAGCGAATACAGCGTTTGAGAATCTGAAACAGCAACTAGTGAAGCCGCCGGTTTTAGCCGCCCCTATTGACAAGGAGCCTTTGCTACTATATGTTGCTGCAAACACACGGGCAGTTAGCGTTGCAATTGTGGTTGAGCGCAAGGAAGCAGGGAAAGAACATCCGGTTCAGCGTCCGGTTTACTATGTGAGTGAAGTACTCATCGAGTCCATGCAAAGATACCCTCATTGGCAGAAATTGGTGTATGGGGTGTTCATGGCGAACCGGAAGTTGAAGCATTATTTCCAAGGGCATCCGATAACTGTGGTTAGCTCAGCTCCGTTGGGAGATATAATCCAGAATAGAGAGGCAACAGGCAGAATAGCCAAGTGGGCCATCGAGCTCAGTCCACATGAATTGAAATATGTACCACGTACTGCTATCAAATCTCAGGCATTGGTGGACTTTATCAACGACTGGACAGAATTGCAGACCCCCGAGGAGAAGCCGGATCTCACTTATTGGACGATTCACTTCGACGGTTCGAAGCAATTGGAGGGCTCAGGGGCCGGAGTGGTTTTAACTTCCCCCAGAGGTGATAAATTTTGTTATGTCCTCCGGTTGTTATTTCCTTGTACTAATAATGCAGCAGAATATGAAGCACTACTTCATGGTTTGCGGTTGGCAAAAGAGATGAATTTAAGCCGGGTTAAGTGCTTGGGCGATTCAGACCTAGTGGCACAGCAAGTTTCGGGCAAGTGGGATTCAAGGGATCCCCTCATGGCGGCTTATCGACGAGAGGTTGAAGCGGTGGCAGGTTACTTCAAAGGGTATCAGGTGGAACACATAGACCGGCGGAAGAACGAAGCAGCTGACGCTTTAAGCCGGCTAGGGTCGCAACGTAAACCGGTACCACAGAACACCTTTTTGGATGAGTTGCACAATCCTTCGGTGCAAGTACCTTCAGAGGACGATCTGGCTGTTCCGGACCCAGAGGCACAGTTGGTTGCGGCAACCCATGTTATTCCGGATTGGACGATACCTTATTTGGTATATTTAAGCCGGGGAGAATTGCTAGAGGACGAAGGTGAAGCACGGCAGATAATCCGGCGTTCCATGTCTATGACAAATGCCAATAGGGAGCTGCATCATCGTAGCACCTCTGGAGTATTTCAACGGTGTGTTTCAGCTGAGGAAGGTTGTGAGATTCTAAGGGAGATTCATGAAGGGGATTGCGGTCATCATGCCGGATCAAAATCTTTAGTGGCTAAGGCTTTCCGACATGGCTTTTATTGGTTAACCGCACATGCAGATGCAGCAGACCTGGTTCGCAAATGTGACGCTTGTCAGAAGTTCTCAAGACGTGCCCTTGTTCCGGCACAAGAACTCCGGATGATACCAATAACTTGGCCTTTTGCAACCTGGGGGCTTGACATGGTGGGTCCTTTCAAGAGATCCCAAGATCAGAAAACTCATTTACTGGTGGCAGTGGATAAGTTTACAAAGTGGGTTGAAGCGGAACCTATAAGCAAGTGTGATGCGGCAACGGCGGTTAAGTTCATCAAAAAAGTAATATTCCGGTTTGGTTTTCCACACAGCATCATCACAGATAACGGCACCAACTTATCTCAGGGTGAGATGGAAGAATTCTGTCAACGAGAGCATATTCGTTTGGATGTATCTTCTGTGGCTCACCCCCAATGCAATGGTCAAGCAGAGAGGGCAAATCAGGAGATTTTGCGTGGAATCAAGCCCCGGCTTATGACACCTTTGCAGAGAACCCCAGGGTGTTGGGTTGAAGAATTACCCTCTGTCCTTTGGAGCATTAACACTACACCAAACCGATCTACAGGGTATACACCTTTCTTCATGGTTTACGGTGCAGAAGCAGTTCTTCCAAGTGACATACGCCATGATTCCCCGAGGGTGGCGGCCTATGTAGAAGCCATCAATGAGGAGTCAAGACAAGATAGTTTGGATCGATTGGATGAAGAGCGTGACATAGCTGCAGCACGGTCGGCGATTTATCAGCAAGACCTGCGCAGATATCACAGCCGCCGGATCAGAACCAGGACATTCCAGGAGGGCGACTTGGTACTCCGGCTTATCCAAGATCAAACAGACATGCACAAACTATCCCCGCCATGGGAAGGACCCTTTGTGATCAGCAAAAATTTACACAACGGGTCGTACTATTTGGTGGACATTCGAGAGCACAAAGATTCACGGACATCAGAAGAGGAGACGAAAAGGCCATGGAACATTGCTCATCTACGGCCATATTACACTTGAGCCATAGGCTCCCATGTATCCTATGTATATATCATGAATAATGAATAAACCGGCACCTTCGGTAAACCGGGGGCTCAGCCTTCTTTTTTCCACATACAGAAATTTTGCAGCGAATATCCATATCAGTTGTTATCAAAGAATCATATTTCAAATGTTAGCTGGTTTTTAGAAACTAATCTTTACAGGGTATGTGAACGGAGCGGTAGAACTCACAGGAACAAAAGATCATGTCCGGTTCAGGAAGAGAAAAGCCCTATATAAAGAAAAAGGAAAAAGAGGAATATCAGCAGCCCCTGGGGACAGTGGTTCGCCCACACCCCCTTGAATGGCTATGTTTCGAATACTTGGGCTCCCTGAACAGTGGTATCGCCCACGTTCAAATGATGACCCGGCCCCTGGGGACAGTGGTTCGCCCACACCCCCTTGAATGGCTATGTTACGAATATTTGGGCTCCATGAACAGTGGTATCGCCCACATTCAAATGATGACCCGGCCCCTG
>LR738713.1:617417697-617457906 GCA_902687465.1 Secale cereale
AAAGAAAAAGGAAAAAGAGGAATATCAGCGGCCCCTGGGGACAGTGGTTCGCCCACACCCCCTTGAATGGCTATGTTACGAATATTTGGGCTCCCTGAACAGTGGTATCGCCCACGTTCAAATGATGACCCGGCCCCTGGGGACAGTGGTTCGCCCACACCCCCTTGAATGGCTATGTTACGAATATTTGGGCTCCCTGAACAGTGGTATCGCCCACGTTCAAATGATGACCCGGCCCCTGGGGACAGTGGTTCGCCCACACCCCCTTGAATGGCTATGTTATGAATTTTTGGGCTCCCTGAACAGTGGTATCGCCCACGTTCAAATGATGACCCGGCTCCCTGAACAGTTTTGAGCCTGGCAGCTCTTTGAAAAAGCCTCGATTGCATAGTTTGATTTACAATAATTATGTGTTTCTTGATGATTTCTGTGTTTCATAACCTTTCTAACCAAGGGGAACAGCTCTAGAAGTTGACCGTCTATCTAGTGTTATAAGTCTGGGTCATGAACACCAGAGAAAGTTAAACCGGCGTTCATCGTAACCCGGTTCGACTTCATGATGAGCTGACAATTGGCAGCACGAGGTCAGATACAAGTTACAAATTGCTGAACCAAGAAAAGAAAAATTCATGGACAAGTTAAGACTGAAGAGTTTCAAGGGCTTATTAGAATGAATGAAGGCTGATTAAAGTAATTTTAAACATCTTGCCGGTTTAAGGTATTTTGGCTACATGCAATTAAGGTATCACAGTTATTTATCAAAGGGCAAGAAATCCGCATCAATCAACAAGTCAGCGAAAGAGTACTTTATAAAGACCAAAAGCCGGATCACAGTGCATTAAATTTCAGCTAAAGCCTATTACAAGGCATGAAAGCCAAATAGTTGGAAGCATTGTTTATGGAATAGCAATTGTGATTACATCAATAACATTTAAGATTCCGTTCCTCCCTGCCGAGATGATTGGCCACCATCTGGTTTCGGAACATCTTCCTCCTCGTGAAGCGGCGGGAAATCTGGTGCACGCCAATCAATCTTGGCCAAGGCACGGAAATACACTTCATCGTTGATGAACTCAGCAGGATCAATATCAGGAGCAAAAGTGTGAGGACGAACCGGGGGAGTTAAGTTTGCAACATCATAAACCGGTCGTTCCACACGCTCGTTTTGAAGGTCATATGCTGGGTGGTATCGAGACAAATCAGCTTCCACCGCAATCTTGCTAGAAAGTGGACGCATTTCCTTTGTCAGAGCATACAGATCTCTCTCACCAAATGCTGAACCGTCTTCCTTGGTGTCAGGAAACCCGGTTAACACTTCTGCCGGATCAATGTCTGGAACCCAAGCTTTAGCCCTTGTCAGGGCCAGAAGAGCACCTCCTCGGGCAGCCGATTTCTTCACCTCTTCAAGACGAGTTGGCAGAATCGACAAGCTGTTCAAAGTAGCCTTGATGGTTGAAGGAGCCGGTTTACCAAAGGAGGTAGCGCTGATAATCCTTTGCGCCCCAGAGTATAGTTGCTCCACCAAAGTATAGCAGGCCTTTAGTTTCTTCCGTACATCATCCCCAAGATGGGAGACGCGGCGTCCTACATACAACAAGAAAAGTTAAACCGGTACAAAACACAGTTTGCAAAGATAACAGACAAGAATTCAGGTTATGCTTACCAAAGATAGCAGAGGTCATCAAATCAATCTGGCATTTTAACCCGGTCAATTCTTCAGTAACCGGGTTAAGTGCTCCTTCGGCATCCTGAATACGTTTTTCAAGGTCCTTCTTCTGGACTTCAAAAGCAGTCCGTTCCTCATCAAAGAACTTCTTCAAGTCTTCAGCAGTTTTTAAACTCACTTGAAGTTCTTTCTTCGCCTTTGAAGCGGCTGCCTCAGTCTCTATAAGCCGGCTTCGAAGTTCACTGTTTTCCACAGCACTCCGGTTCAGCTCAGCCTGTAGACAAAAGTTCAAAGGTAAGATTAGAAATTACAAGTCTCAAGCACACAACCAAGTTGTATACTTGACACTTGGGGGCTAATGGCAGTTGAAGCAATGCATCAGAGACAAATTTTTACAAGTCTCAAGCACACAACCAAGTTGTATACTTGACACTTGGGGGCTAATGGCAGTTGAAGCAATGCATCAGAGACAATTTTTATAAGTATCAACTACATAACCAAGTTATCTACTTGATACTTGGGGGCTAATGTATGGATCAGCAGTTAAAAACTACAAAGTTCCGGATTACCTTCAATAAAGAAGATAAACCGGAACTTGGGGGCTGGTAGAAGATAAAGATGCGTCAAAACAAAGCAAAATCAGAACAGGAAAACTTACTTCGTATTTCTCTCTCATCAAGTTTACTAAGCTGGCTTCATAGTCCCGGCTGCTGTGGAGCCGGCTCAAATATCCGGAATAAATGTCTTGAGCACTCATACTCGAAAGACTGGATATGTCCGTACTCCATTTCCCCTTTTCCTGAGTTACTTTCTCCGCTTTAGCAGTATGTTTTGCTAAAACGGTGGGTTTGGCTGGCGCAACATAAGCAGCGCCAGTAACCACAACGTCAGGGGAAGTGGGTACATTGGGAGGGGTAACTTCAGCTTGAGCCGGATCAGGAGACCCCGGGTTAACTTGAGGAGAACTAACTCGGGCCGGACTTGGTGGATCTTGGGCAGTATCAGTAGCAGGAGTATCAAGAACAGGTTCTTGAACCGGAGTGACAGGAGTACCTTCAGGAGGGATAGCTGTTGACGGCTCAATTACTGGTTCATCAGTAGAAGGATCAGCAACAGGCTTCTTACCCTTAGCTCTTTTGCTGGGTTTCGGTTTGCTGGAGAAACAAGCAAAAATAAATTAACATTATAATAAAGGGGGGATCATGAACCGGAAGAAGTAAAGAGGATTACCTTGGGACAGTCTTCAAGGGTGGAAGCTGTGTAGCGGTTGATTCGCCAGAGGAAGACAGTGGAGTTTCCTGATAATCAGGATCAGTCGGTTTAAGTGGTTTTCTGATAAGACCGGCCTTGGGGTGAAGAAGAGTTGGAGAGAGCATCACCTCAGCACGGCGTTTTCGAACCGGAGTTAACGAAATTCCAGAGGACTCCACTGCCAAGCCGCTATGGCGAGTGGTCCGGCGCAAGGCTTCGTGCTGTTGTTTCTTCAAAGTAAAATTGGGATCCAACTTAGCATAAGGATGAGAAAATTGATACTTTCTAACAGTCCGACGGCTCTTTTGAGGAGGGGGTTCTGAATCGGTAGAAATAAGGGTTACCTCAATCTCCGCCGGGTTATCACCTTCGAGTGGATCCTGTGAAAAGGGCATCATTAGAGATATGAACAAGTATATAAAGGCAAAATGTAAACCGGAGTAAGGCGTACCTCGGAGTCCGGATCATCATCCTCAGAAGGAGAACCGGCGTCAACGGCTGCTTTCCTTTTCTTATTTGCAGGAGTTTTTCGGCGAGCTTGCCTTGCAGGTTTTTCCTAAGGTTTCCTCCTCCAGAAAGGATCATCAGCCTAAATGAAAAAAGGAAAGGCAAGTAAAAGATGGTTCAAAAAGGACGGTTTATAAAGTATAAGTTAAAGATACTTACCTCAGGCAGCTTATTTTTCTTGAAGTATGGGGCCAAGCCAACTCTAGTGCAATCTGTTAGAGCAGGATTAACAATCTTCTTGGCCGATTCAATTACTTCTGATTCAGACAACTTCTCCTTAGAAAACCTCTGAGGATCATCCGATTTACCGGAGTAATTGCACATCAAATCAGGGCGCCGGCTTAAGGGAAGGATACTCCATGATAACCAGCAGCGAAGGAAATCTGTGCCGATCAGGCCATTGGCCATGAAAGCTCTCAGCTTGGAGAGTTGAGGAGAAAACTGGATCCGTTCAGCAGCACTTAATCGTTGCGGCAAGGGGTGATTTGCCGGGATACGAGTTTCACGATAACCCGGCAAAGGGTTTTCACCTTCAGGGGATGTGTCTATACAATAAAACCAAGACTTATTCCAGTCCTTAGGGTGAGTGTGTAAAGAGGCGTGAGGGAAAACTGCATCCCTCCTTTTCTGAATACTGATACCACCAAGCTCTTGGTGAGGCCCGCTGGTGAACTCAGTACGCCGGTTTGCATGGAAGAAATCCCGAAAAAGATCAACCGAAGGCTCTTCTTGCAGATACGCTTCAGAAAAAACTTGGAAATCACAAATATTGGAAACGGAGTTTGGCCCGATGTCCTGTGGATGCAGTTGGAAGGTGGCAAGGACGTCCCGGAAAAATTTTGAACCGGGGGGAGAGAAACCCCTGGAAATGTGATCCAGAAATACGATCACTTCCCCGGACCTAGGAGCGGGAGGACACTCATTACCCGGAGCGCGCCATTTCAATTCGGCCCGAGGACCTAACGTGCCAATGCTTGATAGTTTGACTAAATCTTCTTCAGTCACGACAGAACGAACCCAGTCGCACGAAACATACTGCTTAGCCATTTGAGCAAAGTGCTGAAGAAGAGAAAGTGCAAAGACGGATTATGAAAAAGCAACGATCCGGGATTTATTCATGATATGCAATGGTTAAAACGGAGAATTATTTGGTAAGATTAAACCGGCAATTAGGAAACAGAGTTTTATCATTTCCGGTTTAAATGGCAGTTGAAGAGGAATAGTTTAAAGTTATTGCATCAGGTTACATCATTTCCGGTTTATGACATGATGATCTAAACCGGAGCATACTTAGCAGATCTATTGAAGAGAAAAACAGGTTTTCAACGCATTGCTAAGAAGGAATAGATCTGAGCATAAGGAGATAAAGAAACGAAAATTACACGGGAAATCTACAGAGGTCCAATTCAGAGCAGATGAGTTTACAGGATGTGCATAAAAAGGAGACCTAAAGCAGGCAACAGCAGAAATAAAAATGGCAAGATCTAAAGTACCTGACGCATCTACAGCAAGATCAGAAAGGTAAAGATACTACGAAGTTGCAGGTTTCAGAGAAAGAACAGTATGAAGCTCGCGGAGAACTCTAATGGCGGAACGAATAAAACTACAAGGTCACTATGACGAAGATCTAATCTGATGCTAAGCGAGAGACCTACGGACTAGGGCTTAAAGGTTACTAAATCTCTGTAAGAAAGATAGCTACAAGGAGACGAAGCTTCATCAGAAGCTCTAATGGCGGAAGAACACCAGTAAGGCAATGGCGAATACAGATCTACAATGAGGAGAATAAACATACCAGGGACGGCAGGAATCGGTGGCGGAGAGGATCTGGACGAGTCAGGTTGATGCAGCGGCCTGAGGAGCTCTTGATCCGACGAGACGATGGCGGCGCTCCGAGCTCGGGATCTAATGGAGTTCTTGCAGGTCAGGTAGCGGAAGGAGGAAGAAGACGCGAGAAGGAAGAATGAGGAGGGGCGGCACTATTTATAGACAGAGAGGCAGATATGAAGCGACAGGTGCGGTAATCAAGGGAGAAAAATCGGATAAAGATCCGTTGAACGCCTCGATTCTCGGGATAACCATTAAAAACAAGCTACAGTACAGCTCGCGGCGTTAAATGCGGAGATGATGTCATTGTCGGACTTTAATGATTTTGGAGGATGACGTCAGAGCCGGTTTACAAAAAAAATGAAGATAGAAGAGAAATTGCAGGAGACGATGGAGACTGATATGAACAAGTTCAAATCATTCTGGGGCCTAATGTCAGGGATATGGTTAATAGGTATAAACCGGATATTGTAAACCGGCTTAGTTATATCGTACTTGGTTTATTATTAGTAGAGATTACGACCCATGAGATTTCAAGGCCCATGTATAGAAACACGGTTTGTAAACCGCCAAAGAGATGTAACTTGAGAGATAAGAAAAGAAGAGCAGAGACCGAGGCGGACACGATTATGAGCCGGCCTCGAGACTCTGTAAACCGGACCAGGCGTCACCTCTATATAAAGGGACGACCCGGCACCGGTTCAGGGACAAGCAACAATCGATCCGTCGAGACGCAGGCAAGCGATTCCGCTCCCTGTAATCCGACGCCCAAGCAATATCAAACCAACTAGACGTAGGCTTTTACCTTCTCGAAGGGGCCGAACTAGTATAAAACCCTTTGTGTCCTTTGTGTGCCATGAACCCTTTCAAGCTAACCCGTGCGATGGTTCCATCATCAAGTCCGCTAAACCGGACATCTGCCGTGTTAATTCCACGACAGGATCCGTCGTCCATCTCGTCGTCCCGCCGGTTCCGCCGCCCCGTCCTCCACCTCCAAGGATCTGCTCCGACGATCGCCTCGTCTATCGCGGCTGCTCCATCCCCACAGTGTCGCCTTAACCTGCTCCACCGGAACCGCAGCATCCTCACGGACTCCTCGGATGAAGCCAAGGCCTACTCGGCGCCACCAAAGAGGTTGTACACTCATCGCATCACACCTTCTCCTTAACTCGACCTCCCGGCGCCGACGGTGCTCCATCCCGCACCCCAATGGAGCGGCTACCTTGAAGCCGGCGCCGTGGGTGACATCTCCATGGCGGCTCTCCCCCAGTGCGAGGCCCCTTCGGTGGCGGCGTCCATACCAGTCGGATCTGCTGCTGCTGCTCCAGCTCTCGCTCGATCGCTCGCTCGCCCAGCTGCTGTTGCTCTGGCTCTCGCTCGCTCGCTCGTGCTGCTGCTGCTGCTCCGGCTCTCGCTCGATCGCTCGATCACCCAGCTGCTTCTGTTCCGGCTCTTGCCCGCTCGCTCGCGCTGCTGCTGCTCTCCCCCTCGCTCGTGCTGCTGCTCTGCTCCGATTTAGCTACACTTCAGTCGACTAAATCGACTTTTGGGTCAATCAATTTTCAAGGGGTGGGGTGCCTCGCCAGAGTTAAGGAAGAACCACCGCATCAGGGATGGGGGCTCGCCAAAGAGGTACCCCACTATCTATCTTAGGGTTCAGGGTGGGGGGGCACGGGGCCTATAGGGCTGGCCGAGGCGGCGGCGGACCGGCGGTGGGAAGTTGTTTCGGGGCGGCGAGGCGGCGCTGGGGCCGGCGGTTCGGCAGGTGGTGGCTGGTGGCTCAGGGGGGTGCAGGTTGAAGATGAACTGTAGGCCCTCCCTAAACTACATGTCAAGTGCCTCTCTGCTACCATTGCGTTCAGTTTCAAAAGTAACATTCAGATTCCAAAGTAAATTTCAGTTTCGACAGTTAAGTTCAGTCAACAGTTTTTACCTCATCTGTTGTAGTCAGGTGGTTTTTGGTGATGTAAATTTTACATCTATCTTACATCATCTATTGGAGGTGCTATTAGAATCCCACTTGAGATTGACGATGTCTGTCTTGTGCTGCTTCAGCCTTGACGTCTTACGGCTCACCGGGGCTGCTCCAACGACAGAACGATCCATCACAACAGAGCAGTGCCCTGGACGCCATCTACAGATTATTCAGATCTTCCTCTAGACCACCGATAGCCAGCTCTGCCTCAACTGCTATTTTGGGCTATTTTGGTTCGACGGAAAAACATAGCAATAGGGAATTTTCTAATGGCACTCTACTATTCAATTATTCATGCATTTTGATGAAAGGAATGAAGAAAAACATCCACCTGGACCTACTTTTCAAAATCCTATGCATGAAAACATGACCAAGGGCATTAGTGGCAGAATAACATTCTAACTATACACGCTTTCATATGGTTTCGCTTTATTTTGGCCATGTTTCTTTGCATTCCTCTGATCTTCTAATTCATGTAAACCAAACACCCAAGTTGACATAAATCATGTGTTTACAAATTCTCTATTTACCATGTGCATTCCTATACTATTCCAGTGTTTTTCCTATACCTGCGTTTTTAGAATCATGCAAGCCAAATGAGCCCTTACAGAATTACTTCAGTTACAGGTAGGTGTCGAAGGGAACTTTGTGTGGTTTGTCCTGCTCCTGCCGCGACATCGTCCACCTCACCTGAGGTGCTCCATCGACAGAAACATCCACCAAACCAGACATCACGACTCCTGACCGTCTTTTTCCGCCTCAGATCTCATGCCCTGCCGCCGGCACCCACAGCAACGGCATCACCATCATTGACTCAGCAGATGAACCTGAGGAGTACACGGGTCCACAAGGGAGGTCGCACTCTTTTGATTTTGCTTATGTTATGCATTGCTTAAAATTACCTGCTACTTTATCGTCCTAGTCACCTCTTGGACTCCAAGTCTGGACCAAATTAATGTTTGAACTTGAGTGCTAAATTAGTTGTGGGGCACATATCGAGGAAGCAATGAATAGTATCTTTGTCTAATATCTGGTTCACCTAGGGTATGCCTATGTTATTAATCTTGGATGGGAAACAAATAGTAAAGAAATCATCATCTGTATTTTTATTAAATTAAAGGAATCATCAGCCTGCTATCATTATTTTTGGATCCATCCACTAGTTGTTACCATCACTCTAAATTTCTGCATGCTATCCTTACATAATCTCACCATATATTTTTGTATGCATGTCAGATATTGTCCACAGTCATGCTGAACATGTAGAGAAAAAGAGAAGAGTTTTGAGCGGCAATACAATGTCATGCAGACATCGCTCCATGTTGGGTTCAATGGCAAACCCTCCCCACCCCTCTCCAGATTGTAATCCAGAGGAAGATATCCGTTATGAGGCGGATTCAGACGCCGCTGACCACTCCTATTTACCCCCAAGGTGTTTGCTCTACCTTGGCATGATGATGTTAGTCATATCATGCATATGTTGCCTTGCAGTGCCTACTTTTCACATCATATATGTCATCTGCTTAGTTTAGACTTGTTCTGTCGCCACCTATTTAGTTTCTATATCATATATGGGAATTATGCAGTCTCATGTCTTTTAGCCCGCCATAATATATGTGAAAGGTGCAATGCCATCCTGTTTAACCAGGCATCATATATTTGAATGATATCTTGCCCATCCTTTTCTTCATTACATTTCCATTTGTCGACAATGTTTGTACATTAAACTACTCTTCCTGTGAATCAGCCATTTGGGTGGGAGATTGAAAATTCTGGAGTGAAAACAAGGCCTTTAGAGCAGACAGTGCTACCCGTCGAAGCAAATCTCTTATTGGGTCCTGATTGCTCCTCAGAGATGGATTCAGAGACAGATGACCAGTCATATTCCCCCACCGAGGTGTATGCTCTAACTTGGCACGGCGTTCTAGTTATTCATCATAGCTTTGAATTATGTTATTCTATGCTATCCAGTTTAGATAGACATCATATATGTGAAATTATGTCATGCTATCCGCTTTAGTTAAACAATATACATGTCAACTATTTCATGTCCTCTTTTTTCCACACTATCTATTGCATTTGTCTCTCATACAATGTCTGTACATTCAACTATGTTTCCTGTTTATCAGCCATTTGAATTGGAGCGGGTGATGCAAGAATCTAGCGGACTAAAAACACGGTCTTCAAATAAAATAGTTCTACCTCTTGGTGGAGATAGCACCCCGGTTGTACATGCACGAGAACCAGCCCTACCACACATAACCCAAACTTTCGTAGATTGTACCCCTACTGCGATGGACAGAGAACCAACTTCACCCAATCTAACCCTAACCACAGCAAATAGTAACCCAATTCCTGTTGACATAGCACCATCTCCACCACAGAGCTCCCAAACAAGAGTAGTTAGTAAGGTAGCTCCAGTGCCCAAAGGGCCAGTACTACCACGGCAAACCCCAACTCCACCAGTTAATACGCATATTCCTGTTGAGGAAGCACAACCAGCTAGTCGTACTTTAGCATCTACCGCATTTCATCTTGTTAAATCGTATGTGCGTATATTCCCATCTTGGAAATATTATACTGAAGACGAAGGAAAATGCCAGTTGCAGGTGTTTGTCCAGGAGTTATGTGTAAGTAATGTTATTCATGGATATTACTTTGCTTTGTCCCGTACATCCTACCTCCATGATGGTTATAATACAACAAATTTTCCCATTTTTGTCTATAGATAAGGACCGATTTGGAAACTCAGGATGAGGTAACCTGTGCTAATACCTCTGCTATCTTCAAGAATGCTTGGTGGCAGTATTAGAATTACCTGAAGCAAACGTACTTCACCGGCAAAGAAACTCATCAAATTCTCTTACGTTCTACTGAGACACATTTACTGGACGATGACTGGAAACGCCTTGTTCTGTACTGGTCCTGAACCAAGAATGTGATAAGGTCTATGAGCTCATTTTCTATTTTAAGTACTATATTCTTGCGTCTTACTGTACTTTTTTCATGTAGAACAAGTGCCTAGACCTGAAGAACAACTGTTCTAATTTAAGATTCCATTTCTATCATAGTTTCAAAAAGCGCTAGGCGTTAATTCTGCGTCTTGCCACTGCCTTGCGCTTTACTGACCAAAGAGCATGCTTTGCGCAGTTATGCACAGATTAAGCGTACTTATGCGCAATGCGTTTCGCCAACGCCTAGAGGCTAGGCACTCTTAAGCGCTCGCTTATGCACGCCTTTTTTAACTATGATTGCTATCGTGCATACTGCTTTGCTCTTATATCACTGTATTTACTCATACAAACTTATTTTTAAATCGAAGGATCCAATCGAAACTCCAATGGCACAACAGGTATGTTCACGCATGTTTCTTTAATAGGCTTGCTCTTATCAATAGCTCTGTTGATTTCAATTTCAATTGTGTATACAGTTGACTTCTCATATCATGCACATTACTAGCATCACAACAAAGCAAATATTGTTGTTGTACATGTAGACCCACGGTACCCATCTGAAATCTTGTTGTGCCGTGTAGTTTCCCACACTTTGTATTCTTTCAATCCTGCTTTGTCTTGAACTTATATGATTTGAACCGTGTCTCTATTTTGATTTGGCAAGACAATGCAGTGACCATAGGACATAGATATATGTTTGTTTGATGATTTTATTATGTACTAGTACTTGGCAACAGAAGACTTGGTTGTTTAATCCTGTCCACCTTACTAATGAACTGGTTCACCGAAATGGGTTTCATATACTAGTACATGCTAAACTGTTATGTGTCTGCTTGTTTCTTCTTTTAGAATGCTGATAGAATATTGGGGAAGAGTGCCTTATTAAGCAATGGTAAAGCAAGTAATGCAGATAAGGTTCAGGATAGTGACACATCCATGTTGGTCTCGAACAAAGCTGATAAAACAGCTAAGGAAGACTATCTTGAAGACAGTGAGACAACCCCAAAGTCCTGTCTTGCTTTAGTGTTGGAGCTACTGGCCATTACCACTTGCACAAGCTATTCAAACTCACAGTCTAAATCAGTTCGGTTTCTTGAGTCTCAACTACAAGCTGAAAGACATCGATCAGCTGTGCTGCGACAAGAAGCGGAAGGACTGCAGAAGTCCCTGGAGCATTCAGATGCATACTTTCTGGTGCAACAGCAAGCGTTGGAGGATTTTAGTGCCAAACAGGACAAAGCTAATAAGCTTGCTAAGCTTATTGACAGCATGGTGGATACCACATTTCTTGAGCTCTTTTGAAGTTGTTTCAGTTATGCTCATGTTTTGCTGCCGCGTTTATTTGCATTGGTGGCCAATTTTGATGGCCAGTGTATGTAATATGCTGCTTTGTTCCCTATATTTGTACTGGTGGCAAACTTTGATGCCTAGTGGATGTAATATGTGTAATAGCGGTAATAGGCTAGCGTTAATTGCTTGCTTATCTATTTCCTTATTCTCTTGTTTAGTTGTTTGCTTGTAGTCACTGCAGTTCTTTTTCTGTGTTTTTCTAGTGGCCACAATAACCTATCTTTGGAAACTAGGCCAAAATAATCATGGCAACACACGGACTGTTGTAACCATGGGCCTCCTGCGGGCCGTATGATCCATGGGCCTTCTACAGGCCGTAGGATCCATTGGCCTTCTATATGGGTCATAGGATCCATGGGCCTTCTACGGGGCGTACGATTTGGGCCTTTTATGGGCCGTAGGATCCATGGGCCTTCTACGGGGTGTATCATCATTTTGCCAATCATGGGCCGTACTATTCGTGGACAATAACGGGCCGTTAATACGCCGTATTTGATAACTTTATGAAAACAGCCCAACGGTTTTTTTTGACATGAAAACGGCCCAACGTATTATCGGTTCACAAACGGGCCGATTGTAACCACGGGCTGAATTAGGCCCACAAGCAGAAAATGACAGTAACGGGCCGTAACTATTCGAATGTGGAAATGAGCCCAAGAATAAATGGGCCCCGAGAAGGCCGAAAGATAACATGGGCTAGAAACGGTCCAACGGAATAATGGGTCGTTAATGGGTATAAAGTGAGACACTGTTCATTACGGTTCAGTTTCACCACGTGCCGTTAATGGGTATAAAGTGATACACTGTTCATTACGGGCCAGTTTCACCACGGGCCGTTAATGGGCCGAGAGTAATAAGGGCCTCATATGGGTCGAAAGACGTCATGGGCCATACATGGGCCGGAAGTTCAAACAGGCTGGAATTATATTGGATGGCCCAAATGACGCTACTGGGCCTAATTCGGATAGGCCGTAAACGGTCCCTGGGTTAGCAGGCTGTAAATGGGCTATATGCGAATAGGCCGTTCATAGGCTTGTCGTGGGCCGGCCCGCCACCTTTTGACCAAGTCAAACTGGCCGGCCTTTTCACATGAATGGGCCTTTGTTGGGCTGTGCCACGTGTCGACGTATCATAGGAGCTTTGGGTCCAATGAGTGGATGACATCTGTCCCAACGGTGAGCCGACACGTGTTTCCTCCAGCCAATGATGATTTTACACATGGAAAATCCCCATTGGTCGGAGCTATTAACGGGTTATCGATCCAAAACCGAACCCGATAGCTTAACGGCGTTCCGTTACGGTGGATGCCATGTGTCGGTCACCCTTGACAAAAGCACTTCTGTGACGTGTGATTTCTCGTCATGGAAGTGGACACTTTCGTGATGATAATTTTGGTAATTTCATGGAACACTTCTACGACAGCACAGGTATGACTATCTTGATTCTGTCATAAACTTGTCATGGATGTACATGCATGATAGAAAACGTGACCTACTGCGACAAACACGTATCATCACGGAAGTGTATTTTTTGTAGTGGAAAGATCGATGATTTGAGACATCTTAGTTATTTTGGTGAAGGAAAGTGGCAGCTCACCAAAGGATCTTTGATTGTGGCTTGAGGAAGTAGGCAAGGTTCTCTCTATGTGATTAAAACCAAGTTGTTGAGTGAGGTTTTTAATAGCATTGAAAAAGACATGTTGGTTGAATTGTAGCAAAAGAGGCTTAGGTATATGTGTGAGAAGGGCATGCATGCTCTTACTCGCGTGGAGTACCTCCCTGAGTTGAAAGGTATATGCCTGGAACGCTGTGCACATTTTTAGCTAGAAATAACATAGGGTTGCATTTCGTATATTCGCTCCACAGCGTGCGCAAAATGTTCTTGATATTATGCACACTGATGTTTGCTCCATTACTAAAAAATCCCACGATGGAGCAACATACTATGTGAATTTTGAAGATGACCATTCCACACAGTTTTTTGTATGTGCTAAAACACAAAGACACCTCCGCTCAATAGTCTTGCAGAGAGAATGAATAGGACACTCACAAACAGGGTTACAGTTGTGCTCTCTCATGCCAATGTATTTAATTCATTTTGGGTTGAAGCATTTATGAATGCTATGTACTCTCTCCGTTCCAAAATGGATGACCCAACTTTGTATTAACTTTAGTATAAAGTTAATACAAAGTTGGGTCATCTATTTTGGAATGGAGGGAGTGTGTGCTTAATCTATCTCCCCCCTGTTCCCCTTGCAGGTGATATATCTCAAAGAGCTTGGCCAGGGAAGGAGCTATTATACAAGCACTTGAAGATCTCTAGTTGTAGGGAATTTGTACATATTCCAAGGGATGAGAGATCCAAGCTTGATAGTACGAAAAAGCAGTGTATCTATCTCAGCCAACCAAGTGAATAGTTCGGCTACATGTTGTGGGATCCAACCAATAGAAAGATTATGAAAAGCTGAGATGTGGTGTTGATTGAAGACGAAACAAGAAAACATATTCGGAAACTAAAGAAGGAAACGACCAACACACCTCACGTTGACATGGATCCAATCTGTCATGCTCTCGTGCATGACAATCATGGGGGAGATGATGACATTGAAGACAATGGGGATGCAACTCACCAAGCCAGTACAAGTCAAAGTGATTAGCAACCACCAAGTTATGATGAAGAAGTTGGTAATGATGATACCAATGAAAATCCACTTGATTCAGCACCAGTGCATCAACAAAGAAGGAGTGAAAGAGGTCACATTCCTTCTAAATATCTAGCACATCAATATGTGTTCGCGACTGATGTAGGTGACCGCCCATGTTATGAGGAGGCAATGTGTGATGAGAACAAGAATGAATGATCAAAATCCATGCAGGATGGGATGAAATCTCTGTATGCGAAAGATACTTTCGAGTAGGTGAACCTGCCAAATGGAAAGAAAGCATGCTACTTGTAAACTGTGCTGGGATTTTCCTTAAAGAGGAGGGTGAAGCAGTACAGTAGAGATAAAGTAGTTCCCAAATGAGAACCAAGGTTATCGAACCAATAGTAGAACCAAGAAAATGCCCCTAAACAACACCTACACACAAAAGCAATTACTTGCACCCAACGCGGGCAATTGTGAACCCCCTTGTTAGTTGCAAGGATTAATTGTGATAGTGATGGATAGATATATAAATGTCAAAACAAAATAAATTTAAATAAATTTCACCAAGGTATTTTTAGTTTTTAATATATGATGAAGATAAACCCGGGGGCGATAGTTTTCACTAGAGGTTTCTCTATTGAACATGTATAGCGTACAATGGGAAAAATTACTATTGGGCAATTGATAGAAAAGCGGATAATTACGATGTTACTCATGACCATGATCACACATATAGGCATCATGTTTGTGACAAGTAGACTGACTTCTGCTATCATCTGGTACTATTACTCCAGCAATCGGCCGCTATCCGGCATGCATCAATGGTATTAAGTATATGAAAAATAGAGTAACACCTTAAGCAAGATGACATGATGTAGACAAAATAAACCCCGTCGTTTTACCCTTAATGGCAACAGTAAAAATACGTGTCTTGTCCGCTACTGTCACTGGGATATAGAGCACCGCAAGATTGAACCCATCACAAAGCACATGTTGCACCAAAGATAAATCAATCAAGTTGGCCAAACCAAACAGATAGATCGGAGAGAAATACAAAGCTATAAGAATCATGCATAATAAAGTTCAGAAAATACTCAGTAACTTTCAATGAATAATCTAACGATAAACTCACAATTAATCGGATCCCAACAAACACACAGCAAAATAAGATTACATCAGATATAAATCCAAGAAGATCATGGAGAACATTGTATTGAAGAACAAAGAGAGAGAAGAGCCATCTAGTTACTAGATATGGAGCCGTAGGTCTGTTGTAAATAACTCACACATCACTGGAGTTGCTGCAAGGTTGATGTAGAAGCCCTCCGTGACCGACTCCCCCTCCAACAATGTACGGAAAATGGCCTCCATATGGGATTGAGTAAGAACAGAAGCTTGCGGTGGCGGAAAATGTGTTTCGGGTGGCTCTCTATTGGTTTGGGGATTTTAGTGAATTTATGGAGTTGGAATTAGGTCAAATAGAGCTGCATTGGACCCACGAGTTAAGGTAGCATGCCCCCTGGGGCACACCGTGTGAGCTCGTGACTCTCTGATACGTGAATAGTTTACCACAGACCTATGGGTCCGTAGTTAGTAGCTATATTGGTTCTTCTCCCTTTTTGATCTTCAATAAAATGTTCTCTTCGGAGATCTATTCGATGTAAGTCTTTTTGCGGTGCGTTTGTTGTTATCCGATGAGTTGTGAGTTTATGATCAGATCTATTCATATCCTTACATGATTATTATAACCTCGTATTTCTTCTTTGATATTTAGGTTTTGTTTGGCCAACTTGATTGATTTATCTTGCAATCGGAAGAGGTGCTTTGTAATGGGTTTGATCTTGCGGTGCTCAATCCCAGTGGTAGAAGGAGAAGTGACACGCATGTATCGTTGCTATTAAGGATAAAACGACGAGGTCTATTCCTATATGAATAGATCTTGTCTACATCATGTCATCATTCTTAAGGTCTTACTCCGTTTCTCCATGAACTTAATACACTAGATGCATGCTGGATAGGGGTCGATGTGTGGAGCAATAGAAGTAGATGCAGGTAGGAGTCAGTCTACTAATCTTGGATCTGGTTCCTATATACATGATCACTGTCTTTGATATCGTCATAATTATTTGCTCTCCTATCAGTTTCCCAACAGGAACTTCTTTACCCACCGTCCGCTATTTTCTCTCGAGAAGCCACTAGTGAAACCTACGGCCGCCGAGTATATTTCTCATCATATACTTTCAGATCTATATTGCTATTTGCGTTTCCAATTTATTTTCCTCTTTTGTTTTAGATATATATTACTAAAAACCCCAAAAAATCTCGCTGTGATTTATTTGCTTTTATTTTATTTGCATCTTTCAATCTATCAATTTATCATATTACTTTACCCAAGAGGGATTAACAACCCCTCTACGCGTCGGATTGCGAGGATATATTGTTTGCGTGTAGGTGTTGTCTACATAGCTTCCTTGGTTCTTCTACTCGATTGATAACCTTGGTTTCATAACTGTGGGAAGTACTTACAGCCGCTGTGCTGCATCATCCCCTCCACTTCGGGGAATTTACTAACGTAGTTCATAAGTAGCAGGAAACATTTCTGGCGACGTTGCCACAGAGGATCAAGTCAAGATCTATCAGGTTCCCACACATAAACTCTCATCTCCTTGCAACTTACATTATTTTCCGTCTTACTATCATTTTCATCTCCCCCACTTCAAAAACGTTTTTACGAAAAACACAAAAAAAATTACTTTTTATTTGCCTTCTTCACGCTTGCCTTTTTCGTTTGCCCTTATGTCTTACTTGGTTGCTTTTCTTGTTTGTTTGGCATAATTGTGTGTTCAGTGGAAATCAAAAGGAAAGGGTTTATGGCTCCTCATCCACTTGCTAATATTTTTAAAACATCCAATTATGATGAGCCAAACACTAGTGAATTGAGGTCATTAGATTATTTTTATGAAGTTTTGCTTGAGATTGCTGAATCTGAAAATTGTGATGAAGTGTTAAAATAAGAAATTTATGAAGTGATTCACGATAGCTCCTTGAATGAAAAGCATGATTCCAATGGTCTTATAAGAAATTCTATTAATGTCAATTATGCTAATAATATGCAAAACCCGAAGCTTGGGGATGCTAATTTTGATATATCCTCTACTTATTGCAATGATCACGATTGGGATGATTCTTCATATGATCTTGAAAATTTATATAAGCCTCATGATGAATATGTTTGCGATGATATTGAAAGGGGGTTTGGAAGAGTTCCCACTTTAGTTAATAATAATCCCATTACTTTGGAGAATGATCAATCTTATGATTGTTTTTAATAAAAGTGGGCTTGGAGAGGTCATGACTTTATTTGATCATATAGAGAATATGTTATGTGATAGCTATATTTTTGAATTTGATTATGATCCTAGATGCAATTATTATGAGAGAGGAAAACATGGTTGTAGAAATCTACATGTTTCTAAATTACCTCTCTTGATGCTTAAATTGTCAATGTTTTATTATTCTTCCTTGCATATGCTAGCTTTTCCTTGCCTTGATAATTTGTTTGCTTATAAAAGGCATATGCAAAGGAAGTATGTTAGACTTACATGTGTTTGTCACATGTTTTATGATGCTCTCTTTGTGCTTCAATTCTTGTCTTTAATGTGAGCATCATTAAAATTATCAATGCCTACCTAAAAGGCTTTAAAGAAAAGTGCTTGTTGGGAGGCAACCCAACAAATAAAATAAAATTTTGCTTTTAATTTTTGTTCTTGTGTGTAAACACATTATTACTTCTATAGTGATTGTATTTTTGGTGTTTTAGTTAGTGTTTGTGCCAAGCAAAGTCTTTGGGATTGATTGGGTGAGAGTTCATTTGATTCGGTGCATCAACAAAAAATCGCGTCCAGTACCAAAACTGTTTTGAATTGCTGGAGCCTGAACAATTGCTGAATTGTGTACACAAAATTGATATACAAATTTCCTGTGTTTCCCTAATGTTTCAGGATTTTTTGAGTTACATAAGTATGAATAAAAAATACGTCTTTACAGGCTGTTCTATTTTTGTCAAATTATGTTTTTGTTGCATTATGTGCTTATTTTGATGAATCTATGGTTTGTATTGGGGGCGGGGGGGTATAAGCCATGGTAGAGTTAGAATACCGTAGGTATAGTTCAATAACAAAATATTAATGGGTTTGCAATAGTACTTATAGTAAAGATGATTTTTATTACGCTAACGGATCTCACGAGGTTTTGTGAAGTTTTGTGTGATTGAAGTTTTCATGTTTTGGGTGAGATCATGATGGATGAAGGAATAAGGATTGAAAAGAACCTAAGCTTGGGGATGACCCATGGCACCCCAAGGCAATATTCAAAGAGTATCAAGCAACTAAGCTTGGGGATGCCCCAGAAGGCATCCCCTCTTTCTTCAAATGACCATCGGTAATTTTACTTAGAGCTATATTTTTATTCATCACATATCATGAGTTTTGCTTTGAGCGTCTTGTATTATATGTGTCTTTTCTTGTTTTTCTTTTTAGTTTGCCACGACCATCCTTGTTGGACACACCTATTTGAGAGAGCCAAAATTATGCTACGATTTTTTTAGATTTGCTCTTTATGCTTCACTTAACTTTTTTAGACCCATGGAATTGCTCTAGTACTTTTTTAGATTTGTTTAGTTGGTTGCATGAACTCTCTTTAATTATCATGCTTATCTTATTAAGAGAGTTTGCTTCCGTTGCATTGGTTAATATGTCTATGATAAAGATGCTACGTGCATAATGGCGCTTAGTAGTTCAGGTTTTCTTATGGTTAGTCTCAAATAGCTGGGGGATTCCCAATGTGTTATTGGAGTACCAACATGATTTGTTTGCCAATGATGTGGTATGGTTTAGTAATATCTTCCTTTGAGAATTTATTTTGATTGACTTGGCGTATGCTCACGCATATTTAAGACTGTAAAGGAAGTCTGTCAAGCTGATACGTCCAAAACGTATCTATAATTTCTGCTTGCTCCATGCCACTTTTGGGTGATATTGCTATGATATTCATACACTTCCATACACTTTTGATCATATTTGGACTAACTTACTAATCCAGTACACCCCAGTGCCAGTTTCTGTTTTTGGCTGTTTTTATATTTCAGGTTTTCACGTTACGAGAACTGCCAGGAAAAATCCAGGAAAATTATATAAAAAATCAGCGTTCCGGAAACTACCGTGCGTCCAAAGGGCAGCCGGGGGGGCCACCAGGGCTCCAGGCGCCCTGGCAGCGCGCCCCCCCTGGGCCGCGCCGGGGCGCGCCTGGGCCCCCCGAAGCTTCCCCGATGCTCCCCTTTGGCATATATTTAAAGCGTCCTCCAAAACCCTCAGAAGAGGAACTCTTTTCGCGATCCCATCTCTGTTCCGCCGCCGCCGCCGCTTCCAAGATCAGGAGCACCAGGAGAACTCTTCCCGGCACCCTGTCGGAGGGGAGGATCACCACCGGGAGCTTCTCCACCACCATGGACGCCTCCCGGATGACTCGTGGGTAGTCTCCCTTGGACCATGAGTCCATGACCAGTAGCTATGTGATGTTCTCCTCCCGTTCTTGTGCTTCACTAATTAGTCCTCGTGAGCTGCCCTACATGATCGAGGCACATATGTAATCCTTATGCTGTTGCTATGTTGAGTTTGCTGGGATCCGATGGATTATGGGATTATGTTCAGATTGATCTTGAGTAATATATTTGATCTACCTCTTTTATATTTATGTTCATAAGTAATTCTTGCATGTTCTGCGTTGTTATTTATTGCTTTGGCCAAGTAATACGTAGTGACTCCAAGAGGGAACGTTATGCTCGATTGTGGGTTCATGCCCCTCGATGACTAGCTTGAGTGACAGAAACATGAGTCTAGGGGATGTGCTGTTGCCACAAGGGGGAAAACAACGGTGCTTGTGCCCGCGGGTGCAAGGATTGTTTACTTTACGCAAAGTTCTTTTAATGCAGTTGTCTGTTGCATTGAGTTTACACTATGAGTGGGACTCGCAACCTAATACCAGCGGGATGTTCTGGATAGATATCTCAAGGTGGAT
Source organism: Secale cereale (assembly GCA_902687465.1). Lineage (NCBI taxonomy): Eukaryota > Viridiplantae > Streptophyta > Magnoliopsida > Poales > Poaceae > Secale > Secale cereale. The sequence continues at coordinate 617,437,950 of LR738713.1, forward strand.
GATTAGTAGTAGATATTGATGGATTTCGGTCTACTTATTTTGGCGTACCGCCCATGCTTTGAACCTCAACCTTTCTGCAATGTAATCAGCATTCGTTTGCGTTCGTGGTCCTGTCAATTGCCCAGCTGTAATTTGTTTACCTCACATAGCTGTTTTATCGTCTTTTGGGAGAGAGACATCACTAGTGAACATCATGAGACTCCGGTCCATATTACCATCATTGATCACATTCGCTATTTACTTACTATTGCAAAACACTATCTATCACTACTATCATTTGCTTTTAACCCTTTGTGAACTACAAGGCCGGAGGGATTGACAACCTCTCTGTACTCGTTGGGAGCAAAGTTATTTGTATCTATGTGCAGGTCCACGTTGATTGCTAATTGCGCCGTTAGCAGTTGACACCTACTTGTTGAACCTAGGAGTCTCTGGGGATTCGATCCTTGGCATCTTTGCTAAGGGAAAACACTTCTACATACTGCATCTTACACCTTCCACTTGGGGTAACCAACGAGGGGTTCGAGGCCCATCAAGGAGTATTTTCTGGCGCCGTTGCCGGGGACTCCACTCTTCAGGATAGGGGAGTTGCACGCTATCTTTTACCTTTGCTTTTAGTCTTGTTAGTTTACCTTTCGGTTTTTTGCTTTAGTACCTTTTATCAAAAATCACAAAAATAGTTATCTTGCTTGCTTGCTACTATGGGTTCCACCGAGAACACCAAGTTGTGTGACTTCACTAGTCACAATAACGATGACTTTATCAGCACACCTATCACTACACCTGCCACTTCAGCACCTTCATATGAAATTAAACCTGCTTTACTGAACTTAGTCATGAAAGATCAATTCTCCGGTGCTGGAGATGATGCTGCTTTACACTTGAACAACTTTGTTGAACTTTGTGATATGCAAAAGTACCAATAAATAGATGGTAATATTCTTAAGCTTAAGCTTTTTCCTTTCTCCTTGAGAGGAGGAGCTAAAATTTGGTTTCAGTCTTTGCCTAGAAATAGCATAGATTCATGGGACAAGTGCAAAGATGCTTTTATTGGAAAATACTATCCACCTGCTAAAATTATCCAACTTAGAAGTAACATAATGAATTTTAAACAATTGGATAATGAACACGTTGCCCAAGCTTGGGAACGCATGAAATCTCTTATCAAGAACTGCCCTACTCACGGTTTGACTACTTGGATGGTTATCCAAACTTTTTATGCAGGCTTGAACTTTACCTCGCGGAACTTGTTAGATTCGGCCGCGGGAGGAACTTTTATGTCAACTACACTTGGTGCTGCCACAAAGCTTCTCGATGAGATGATGACCAACTATTCCCAATGGCACACCGAACGCGCTCCAACAGGTAGGAAGGTAAACTCTGTCGAGGAGATTTCCTCCTTAAATGAAAAAGTTGACTTGATCATGTCTCTACTTTCGAAGCAATCTACTGTTGATCCTCGTGATGTTCCTTTAAATTCTTTCATTGCTCAAGAACAAGTAGATGTGAATTTTATCTCTAGAAACAATTTTAACAACAATGCTTATAGGAGTAACTTTGGTAGTAATCCTCCTAGTACCAAGAACTTCATCCAAAAAGATAGAGATTTGCCTGGCTATGAGAAACTGCTAGAAATAGAGAAGGCCACTAAGAATTACATGCACACCCAATATGAACAAAACAAAACCTTCTCGAGGCAATTAAATGAGCATACTGCTATCTTGCAAGACATTAGTAGACGATTAGAGAACATAAATATTGAGATTTCTAACCTCCAGACTAGACTCACTATCACTGAGACCCAAGTTTCCAATATGTCCCACACACAAGCCACTTTGATAAACCAAATGGCAGCTAAACCCGAAGTGGTTGCATCCCTAAGGGAGGAAGAAGATAGAATTAAGAGCCTTCCTACCCACCACACTGTTGCTACTATTAAAGTTGTTGAGGATATCCAAACTCTTAGCACCCAATGTACTCCTGGTCCTAATGGACCTATTAATGGTGATGCTATGACTATAGAAACTACCAAACATGTGAACCTAAAGGACACCACTACCACTTTACTTGATGCTCGTGACCTTGATTTTGATAATTGCACTCTTACCGAAGTTATTGATTTCCTTCACAAGATGTCTAGAGACCCCCGCACTAGCACGCTTAATCTTGCCTTCACAGAGCATATCACTAATGCTCTCATCAAAGCTAGGGGGGAGAAACTTAGAGTGGAAGCCTCCATACCTAGAAAGCTAGAAGATGGTTGGGATCCTATGATAAAAATTAAATTGAATTACTTCTCTTGTTATGCATTATGTGATGTTGGAGCTAGTACCTCTGTTATGCCCAAAAGGATATATGATATGCTTAAATTGAAACCTTATGATTCTTCTTCTTTTGGTGTTCGTCTCGTTGATTCTTCGATAAATAAACCTTTGGGGAGGATCGACGATATTCTTATCGTTGTTAATGATAATTATGTTCCCGTTGATTTTACTATTATGGATATTGAATGTGATCCTTCATGTCCAATTATTTTGGGACGTCCCTTTTTACGCACCGTTGGTGCTATCACTGACATGAAAGAGGGTAATATAAAATTTCAGTTTCCTCTCAATAAAGGGATGGAACACTTCCCTCGAAAGAAGATCAAGTTACATTTTGAGTCCGTTGTACGGGCTAGCTATTCTTTTACTCTTGATAAAACTTGATCTCTATGCATTATGCCTAGCTTAAAGGCATAAAAGAAAGCGCTTTTGGGAGGCAGCCCACATGAATAAATTTTTTGCTTTTGTTGTGTCTTGATGTTGTTTACTGCTGTAGCATCATCATTGTATCTTTGCTTTTCATATTTGTGCCAAGTATAGCCTCTGATTGCTAGAAAGTTCAAAAGTTGTGAGGTGCTGTCCAGGAAACAGATTCTGTCCTTGGATAGAAAAATTCGTATAAAATCACCAGATCATCTTTTTGGTCTGAATTTTCTCGACAGCGTTCTCTATATAATTGTCTTTCCTGCGTATGTTCTGAGTTTTTTGATTTGAGTTGCAGAAGTATCCCGAACCGATCGATTACTACCTGCTGTTCTGTTTTTCACAGATTCTGTCCTGTTTTGCCTTTCCTTCATTTTGCAAATCAAGAGCTTGCTTTTTCTTTGCAAAAAACTTTTGGCAATCTTGAGAAACAGTAGAACTTCAAGAATATCTTTATTTACAGCAAGGTATAATTATTTTATTAAGGGTACTAACCTCGCTAATCAGATTATGATGAGTTATGTATGGAGGGAGTTTTCAAGTGTGCGAGGGAAGATGATAAAAAGATTCAGGAGTGTCAAGCGCTCAAGATTGGGGATGCCCCCGTGCACCCCCAAGAAATACTCAAGGAGACTCAAGCGTCTAAGCTTGGGGATGCCCCCGTGCATCCCCTTCTCCATCAACATTTTCAGTTCGTCTTTCGTTTCGCTATATTTTTATCACTTCATGTGTTATGTGCTATGCTTGGAGCGTCTTGCTTTTAGTTTTCTTTTTAGTTTTTCATAACGAGTCAGAACTCAGCATTCTTTATGTGGGAGAGAAACACGCTCCACTTCTACCTAGAACGTAACATAGAATTTTCATATCTATCTTTGCTGTGTGTGTTCTTTGTCTTTTAATAGCTACTATCATGCTCTGCTCTTAGTATTCATGCTTATATTTTCAAAGAGCTTTTGTTTAGTTGGTTGCTTGAACTGTCTTTAATTATCATGCTCACCTTATTAAGAGAGTTTGCTTCCGTTGCATTTATTAATATGCCTATGATAAAGATGCTACGTGCATAATGGTGCTTAGTAGTTCAGGTTTTCTTATGGTTAGTCTCAAATTGCTGGGGGATTCCCAATATGTTATTGGAATACCAACTTGATTTGTTTGCCTATGATGTGGTATGGTTTAGTAATATCTTCCTTCGAGAATTTATTTTTATTGACTTGGCGTATGCTCACGCATATTTAAGACTGTAAAGAAAGTCTGTCAAGCCTTGATGATCTTTTATTTCTGAGTAGCGATATAACTTCCATACCTAATTCAATATTGCTTTGTCGCTCTGCATGATTATGACCGTCATTGCTCTCTTAGTTGGTCGCTCCCAGTCTTTTGCTAACCTCCACATGTACTAAGCAGACTAACCTTGCAATACATAGCTCATGGGAAAGTAGCTTTAAAACTATTGTGGTAAAGAATATGTTGCCTATGTATCTTATTTCTTATAAGTTGCTTGCTGAGCGGTAACCATGTTTCTGGGGATGCCATCAACTGTCACACTTTTGTTGAATATCATGTGAGTTGCTATGCATGTTCGTCTTGTCTGAAGTAAGGGTGATTTGCCGTGGGATGAATGAGTATGCATATTGTTAGAGAAGAACATTGGGCCGCCAACCAAAGCCATACATCATGGTGGAAGTTTTAGCTTGGACTTAATCCTCAATCTCTTATGAGAATATGCTTATGCATTTAAGAGGAGTCCATCATCTATTTTCTATGTTGTCCCGGTATGGATGTCCTCAAGTTGAGATCTATCAAAAACGAGAAATCAAATGCGATTTATCTCCTTGGACCTTTGTACAGGTGGCATAGAGGTACCCCTTTGTGACACTTGGTTGAAACATATGTAATGCCATGATAACCCATGGAAATCCGAGCTAATTAGGACAAGGTGCGAGCACTATTGGTATTCGATGCATGAGGCTTGCAACTTATAGGATGTCTTATACATGACACATATGAAGTACTACTACCGTTGACAAAATTGCTTCCATGTTTTCAAAATAAAAAAGCTCTAGCACTTAACCATTCTTTTACTTTTATCAGTCTCCACTTTCTTTTAAAAGCACCAATTAATGAGAGCATGATTGTCATTCTGAGTGTAATGTGCATTGTCCCAAAGTAGCATTGTCTTGTGCATGATTGAGATATCATTTATTTTGAAATCATTGTATCTAGTCATCACTTAAACCTTGAAGGTGCCCCTGCATTTATGTTTTTGCTTCACTAAAGGGGGCAAGCTAGATATCACTTTATCATATTTGCACATCATGTTCATTGCAAATCTATTTGAAGCTTCAATGTCATGTTGTAAAACTTTCAGTCATTTGTGATTTTCTCATGAGGCAACTTAATTACTATAGAATCATTGCCTCAGTAAGCTTTTGTCATATGACTATGAATAAGTCCTATATGATTAATAGCATGTCACCACAGAAATTATTCTTGTTATCATTTACCTACTCGAGGACGAGCAGGAATTAAGCCTGGGGATGTTGATACGTCCAAAACGTATCTATAATTTCTGCTTGCTCCATGCCACTTTTGGGTGATATTTCTATGATATTCATACACTTCCATACACTTTTGATCATATTTGGACTAACTTACTAATCCAGTGCACCCCAGTGCCAGTTTCTGTTTTCGGCTGTTTTTGTATTTCAGGTTTTCACGTTACGAGAACTGCCAGGAAAAATCCAGAAAAATTATATAAAAAATCAGCGTTCCGGAAACTACCTTGCGTCCGAAGGGCAGCCGGGGGGGGGCCACCAGGGCTTCAGGCGCCCTGGCGGCGCCCCCCCCTGGGCCGCGCCGGGGGGCGCCTGGGCCCCCCGAAGCTTCCCCGATGCTCCCCTTGGGCATATATTTAAAGCGTCCTCCGAAACCCTCAGAAGAGGAACTCTTTTCGCGATCCCATCTCTGTTCCGCCGCCGCCGCCGCTTCCAAGATCGGGAGCACCAGGAGAACTCTTCCCGGCACCCTGCCGGAGGGGAGGATCACCACCGAGAGCTTCTCCACCACCATGGACGCCTCCCGGATGACTCGTGAGTAGTCTCCCTTGGACCATGAGTCCATGACCAGTAGCTATGTGATGTTCTCCTCCCGTTCTTGTGCTTCACTAATTAGTCCTCGTGAGCTGCCCTACACGATCGAGGCACATATGTAATCCTTATGCTGTTGCTATGTTGAGTTTGCTGGGATCCGATGGATTATGGGATTATGTTCAGATTGATCTTGAGTAATATATTTGATCTACCTCTTTTATATTTATGTTCATAAGTAATTCTTGCATGTTCTCCGTTGTTATTTATTGCTTTGGCCAAGTAATACGTAGTGACTCCAAGAGGGAACGTTATGCTCGATTGAGGGTTCATGCCCCTCGATGACTTGCTTGAGTGACAGAAACATGAGTCTATGGGATGTGATGTTGCCACAAGGTGGAAAACAACGGTGCTTGTGCCCGCGGGTGCAAGGATTGTTTACTTTACGCAAAGTTCTTTTAATGCAGTTGTCTATTGCATTGAGGATACACTATGGGTGGGACTCGCAACTTAATACCAGCGAGATGTTCTGGATAGATATCTCAAGGTGGATGATTAGTAGTAGATATTGATGGATTTCGGGCTACTTATTTTGGCGTATCGCCCATGCTTTGAACCTCAACCTTTCTGCAATGTAATCAGCATTGGTTTGCGTTCGTGGTCCTGTCAATTGCCCAGCTGTAATTTGTTTACCTCACATAGCTGTTTTATCGTCTTTTGGGAGAGAGACATCACTAGTGAACATCATGAGACTCCGGTCCATATTACCATCATTGATCACATTCGCTATTTACTTACTATTGCAAAACACTATTTATCACTACTATCATTTGCTTTTAACCCTTTGTGAACTACAAGGCCGGAGGGATTGACAACCTCTCTGTACTCGTTGGGAGCAAAGTTATTTGTATCTGTGTGCAGGTCCACGTTGATTGCTAATTGCGCCATTAGCAGTTGACACCTACTTGTTGAACCTAGGAGTCTCTGGGGATTCGATCCTTGGCATCTTTGCTAAGGGAAAACACTTCTACATACTGCATCTTACACCTTCCACTTGGGGTAACCAACGAGGGGTTTGAGGCCCATCACAAGCCTTGATGATCTTTTATTTCTGAGTAGCGATATAACTATCATGCCTGATTCAATATTGCTTTGTCGCTCTGCATGATTATGACCGTCATTGCTCTCTTAGTTGGTTGCTCCCAGTCTTTTGCTAACCTCCACCTGTACTAAGCAGACTAACTTTGCAATACATAGCTCATGGGAAAGTAGCTTAAAAACTATTGTGGTAAAGAATATGTTGCTTATGTATCTTATTTCTAATAAGTTGCTTGCTGAGCGGTAACCATGTTTCTGGGGACGCTATCAACTGTCACACTTTTGTTGAATATCATGTGAGTTTCTATGCATGTTCGTCTTGTCTGAAGTAAGGGTGATTTGCCATGGGTTGAATGAGTATGCATATTGTTAGAGAAGAACATTGGGCCGCCAACCAAAGCCATGCATCATGGTGGAAGTTTTAGCTTGGACATTAATCCTCAATCTCTTATGAGAATATGCTAATGCATTAAAGAGGAGTCCATCATCTATTTTCTATGTTGTCCCGGTATGGATGTCCTCAAGTTGAGATCTATCAAAAACGAGAAATCAAATGCGATTTATCTCCTTGGACCTTTGTACAGGTGGCATAGAGGTACCCCTTTGTGACACTTGGTTGAAACATATGTAATGCAATGATAACCCATGGAAATCCGAGCTAATTAGGACAAGGTGCGAGCACTATTGGTATTCGATGCATGAGGCTTGCAACTTATAGGATGTCTTCTGCATGACACATATGAAGTACTACTACCGTTGACAAAATTGCTTCTATGTTTTCAAAATAAAAAGCTCTAGCACATAACCATTCTTTTACTTTTTGAGTCTCCACTTTCTTTCTTCAAGCACCAACTACTGAGAGCATGACTGTCATTCTAAGTGTAATGTGCATTGTTCCAAAGTAGCATTGTCTTTTGCATGATTGTGATATCGTTTATTTTGAAATCATTGTATCTAGTCATCACTTAAACCTTGAAGGTGCCCCTGCATTTATGTTTTGCTTCACTAAAGGGGGCAAGCTAGATATCACTTTATCATATTTGCATATCATGTTCATTGCAAATCTTTTTGATGCTTCAATGTCATGTTGTAAAACTTTCAGTCATTTGTGATTTTCTCATGAGGCAACTTAATTACTATAGAATCATTGTCTCGGTAAGCTTTTGTCATATGACTGTAAAAAGTCCTATATGGTTAATAGCATGTCACCACAGAAATTATTCTTGTTATCATTTACCTACTCGAGGACGAGCAGGAATTAAGATTGGGCATGTTGATACGTCCAAAACGTATCTATAATTTATGCTTGCTCCATGCCTCTTTTGGGTGATATTGCTATGATATTCAGACACTTCCGTACACTTTTGATCATATTTGGAATAACCTATTAACTCAGTGCACCCCAGTGCCAGTTTCTGTTCTCGGCTGTTTTTGTATTTCAGGTTTTCACATTACGAGAACTGCCAGGAAAAATCCAGAAAATTTATATAAAAAATCAGCGTTTCAGAACCTACCGTGCGCCCGAAGGACAGCCGGGGGGGACCACCAGGGCTCCAGGCGCCCTGGCTGCGCCCCCCCCCCTGGGCCACGACGGAGGGGCGCCTGGGCCCCCCGAGCCCCGTCTGGTGCCCCCCTTCGGCATATATTTAGAGCGTCCTTCGAAACCCTCGAGACGGGAACTCTTTTTCGCGATCTCATCTCTGTTCCACCGCCGCCGCCGCTTCCAAGATCGGGAGCTCCAGGAGAACTCTTCCCGGCACCCTGCCGGAGGGTAGGATCACCATCGGGAGCTTCTCCACCACCATGGACGCCTCCCGGATGAGTTGTGAGTAGTCTCCCTTGGACCATGAGTCCATGACCAGTAGCTATGTGATGTTCTCCTCCCGTTCTTGTGCTTCACTAATTAGTCCTCGTGAGCTGCCCTACATGATCGAGGCACATATGTAATCCTTATGTTGTTGCTATGATGAGTTTGCTGGGATCCAATGGATTATGAGATTATGTTCAGATTGTGATTGAGTAATATATTTGATCTACCTCTTTTATATTTATGTTCATAAGTAATTCTTGCATGTTCTCCGTTGTTATTTATTGCTTTGGCCAAGTAATACGTAGTGACTCCAAGAGGGAACGTTATGCTTGATTGTGGGTTCATGCCCCTCGATGACTAGCTTGGGTGACAGAAACATGAGTCTAGGGGATGTGTTGTAGCCACAAGGGGGAAAACAACGGTGCTTGTGCCCGTGGGTGCAAGGATTGTTTACTTTACGCAAAGTTCTTTTAATGCAGTTGTCTGTTGCATTGAGTTTACACTATGGGTGGGACTCGCAACTTAATACCAGCGAGATGTTCTGGATAGATATCTCAAGGTGGATGATTAGTAGTAGATATTTATGGATTTCGGTCTACTTATTTTGGCGTACCGCCCATGCTTTGAACCTCAACCTTTCTGCAATGTAATCAGCATAGGTTTGCGTTCGTGGTCCTGTCAGTTGCCCAGCTGTAATTTGTTTACCTCACATAGTTGTTTTATCGTCTTTTGGGAGAGAGACATCACTAGTGAACATCATGAGACTCCGGTCCATATTACCATCATTGATCACATTCGCTATTTACTTACTATTGCAAAACACTATCTATCACTACTATCATTTGCTTTTAAACCTTTGTGAACTACAAGGCCGGAGGGATTGACAACCTCTCTGTACTCGTTGGGAGCAAAGTTATTTGTATCTGTGTGCAGGTCCACTTTGATTGCTAATTGCGCCGTTAGCAGTTGACACCTACTTGTTGAACCGAGGAGTCTCTGGGGATTCGATCCTTGGCATCTTTGCTAAGGGAAAACACTTCTACATACTGCATCTTACACCTTCCACTTGGGGTAACCAACGAGGGGTTCGAGGCCCATCACAAGCCTTGATGATCTCTTATTTCTGAGTAGCGATATAACTATCATGCCTGATTCAATATTGCTTTGTCGCTCTGCATGATTATGACCGTCATTGCTCTCTTAGTTGGTTGCTCCCAGTCTTTTGCTAACCTCTACCTGTACTAAGCAGACTAACTTTGCAATACATAGCTCATGGGAAAGTAGCTTAAAAACTATTGTGGTAAAGAATATGTTGCTTATGTATCTTATTTCTTATAAGTTTCTTGCTGAGCGGTAACCATGTTTCTGGGGACGCCATCAACTGTCACACTTTTGTTGAATATCATGTGAGTTGCTATGCATGTTCGTCTTGTCTGAAGTAAGGGTGATTTGCAATGGGTTGAATGAGTATGCATATTGTTAGAGAAGAACATTGGGCCGCCAACCAAAGCCATGCATCATGGTGGAAGTTTTAGCTTGGACATTAATCCTCAATCTCTTATGAGAATATGCTAATGCATTAAAGAGGAGTCCATCATCTATTTTCTATGTTGTCCCGGTATGGATGTCCTCAAGTTGAGATCTATCAAAAACGATAAATCAAATGCGATTTATCTCCTTGGGCCTTTGTACAGGTGGCATAGAGGTACCCCTTTGTGACACTTGGTTGAAACATATGTAATGCAATGATAACCCATGGAAATCCGAGCTAATTAGGACAAGGTGCGAGCACTATTGGTATTCGATGCATGAGGCTTGCAACTTATAGGATGTCTTCTGCATGACACATGTGAAGTACTACTACCGTTGACAAAATTGCTTCTATGTTTTCAAAATAAAAAGCTCTAGCACATAACTATTCTTTTACTTTTTGAGTCTCCACTTTCTTTCTTCAAGCACCAACTACTGAGAGCATGACTGTCATTCTAAGTGTAATGTGCATTGTTCCAAAGTAGCATTGTCTTTTGCATGATTGTGATATCGTTTATTTTGAAATCATTGTATCTAGTCATCACATAAACCTTGAAGGTGCCCCTGCATTTATGTTTTGCTTCACTAAAGGGGGCAAGCTAGATATCACTTTATCATATTTGCATATCATGTTCATTGCAAATCTTTTTGATGCTTCAATGTCATGTTGTAAAACTTTCAGTCATTTGTGATTTTCTCATGAGACAACTTAATTACTATAGAATCATTGTCTCAGTAAGCTTTTGTCATATGACTGTAAAAAGTCCTATATGGTTAATAGCATGTCACCACAAAAATTATTCTTGTTATCATTTGCCTACTCGAGGATGAGCAGGAATTAAGCTTGGGGATGTTGATACGTCCAAAACGTATCTATAATTTATGCTTGCTCCATGCCTCTTTTGGGTGATATTGCTATGATATTCATACACTTCCGTACACTTTTGATCATATTTGGACTAACCTATTAACTCAGTGCACCCCAGTGCCAGTTTCTGTTTTCGGCTGTTTTTGTATTTCAGGTTTTCACGTTACGAGAACTGCCAGGAAAAATCCAGAAAAATTATATAAAAAATCAGCGTTCCAGAACCTACCGTGCGCCCGAAGGACAGCCGGGGGGGACCACCAGGGCCCCAGGCGCCCTGGCGGCGCCCCCCCCCCCGGGCCGCGCCGGGGGGGCGCCTGGGCCCCCCGAGCCCCGTCTGGTGCCCCCCTTCGGCATATATTTAGAGCGTCCTTCGAAACCCTCGGGACGGGAACTCTTTTTCGCGATCTCATCTCCGTTCCGCCGCCGCCGCCGCTTCCAAGATCGGGAGCACCAGGAGAACTCTTCCCGGCACCCTGCCGGAGGGGAGGATCACCATCGGGAGCTTCTCCACCACCATGGACGCCTCCCGGATGAGTTGTGAGTAGTCTCCCTTGGACCATGAGTCCATGACCAGTAGCTATGTGATGTTCTCCTCCCGTTCTTGTGCTTCACTAATTAGTCCTCGTGAGCTGCCCTACATGATCGAGGCACATATGTAATGCTTATGCTGTTGCTATGATGAGTTTGCTGGGATCCGATGGATTATGAGATTATGTTCAGATTGTGATTGAGTAATATATTTGATCTACCTCTTTTATATTTATGTTCATAAGTAATTCTTGCATGTTCTCCGTTGTTATTTATTGCTTTGGCCAAGTAATACGTAGTGACTCCAAGAGGGAACGTTATGCTTGATTGTGGGTTCATGCCCCTCGATGACTAGCTTGAGGGACAGAAACATGAGTCTAGGGGATGTGCTGTTGCCACAAGGGGGAAAACAACGGTGCTTGTGCCCGCGGGTGCAAGGATTGTTTACTTTATGCAAAGTCCTTTTAATGCAGTTGTCTGTTGCATTGAGTTTACACTATGGGTGGGACTCGCAACTTAATACCAGCGAGATGTTCTGGATAGATATCTCAAGGTGGATGATTAGTAGTAGATATTGATGGATTTCGGTCTACTTACTTTGGCGTACCGCCCATGCTTTGAACCTCAACCTTTCTTGCAATGTAGTCAGCATTGGTTTGCGTTCCTGGTCCTGTCAATTGCCCAGCTGTAATTCGTTTACCTCACATAGCTGTTTTATCGTCTTTTGGGAGAGAGACATCACTAGTGAACATCATGAGACTCCGGTCCATATTACCATCATTGATCACATCCGCTATTTACTTTTCGCTTTTACTTACTATTGCAAACATTATCTATCACTACTATCATTTGCGTTTAACCCTTTGTGAACTACAAGGCCGGAGGGATTGACAACCTCTCTGTACTCGGTGGGAGCAAAGTTATTTGTATCTGTGTGCAGGTCCACATTGATTGCTAATATCTGGCGCCGTTAGCAGTTGACACCTACTTGTTGAACCTAGGAGTCTCTGGGGATTCGATCATTGGCATCTTTGCTAAGGGAAAAACATCCACAACACTGCATCTTACACCTTCCACTTGGGGTAACCAATGAGGGGTTAGAGGCCCATCAGGGGCATGCGTTGATTGCTTTGTTTTGATGACTCGTAGATTTTTGCAACAAGTATATGAGTTCTTATGACTAATGTAGAGTCCATGGATTATACGCACTCTCACCCTTCCACCATTGCTAGCCTCTCTTGTACCGCGCAACTTTCGCCGGTGCAATAAACCCGCTATATATCCTTCCTCAAAACAGCCACCATATTGTTCCTCAAAACAGCCACCATACTTACCTATCATGGCATTTCCATAGCCATTCTGAGATATATTTCCATGCAACTTTCCACCGTTCCGTTCATATGACACGCATCATATTGTCATAGTGCCATGCATGATCACATAGTTGACATAGTAGTTGTGGAAAAGCCACCATGCCTAATTTTTCATACATGTCACACATGATTAATTGCTTATGCCGGTACACCGCCGGAGGCATTCATGTAGAGTCATACTTGTTGTAGTATCGAGTTGTAATAAAAAGTATGATGACCATCATTACTAGAGCATTGTCCCATGTGAGGAAAGGCCCAAGGTTGTCAGAATCGCGATTTTGAATCGGATCGGAGATGTGATGGTAGGATCGCAAATCGTAGAATCTTCACTATCAGGATCGTAAAAACGTAGATTCTATGAACTAAAATCATAGAATCAGAGGGGTTAGTTTGGATCATAAAGTCATAGAATCGTACAACAGAATCGCGATTCTGACAACCTTGGAAAGGCCAATAAAAAAGGGGAGATGGCCCAAAAAATATAGAGAGAGGGGCTAATAAAAAAAATGAGAAAGCCCCTCCAAAAAAAAGAGAGAGAGAAAAGAGAGAAGGGACAATGCTACTATCTTTTTCCACACTTGTGCTTCAAAGTAGCACCATGATTTTCATTGTAGAGAGTCTCACGATTAGTCACTTTCATATACTAGTGGGACTTTTCATTATAGAACTTGGCTTGTATATTCCAACGATGGGCTTCCTCAAATGCCCTAGGTCTTCGTGAGCAAGCAAGTTGTATGCACACTCACCAGTTTCTTTTGTTGAGCATTCATTCATATTTAGCTCTAGTGCATCCGTTGCATGGCAATCCCTACTCACTCACATTGATATCTATTGATGGGCATCTCCATAGCCCGTTGATATGCCTAGTCGATGTGAGACTATCTCCCTCTGTTTGTCTTCTCCACAACCACCTCTATTTCACCCATAGTTCTATGTCCATGGCTCACGCTCATGTATTGCGTGAAAGTTGAAAGGTTCGAAAAGATAGAGCATGAAAACAAATGCTTGGCTGAAATCGGGGTTGTGCATGATATGAATATTTTAGTGTGATAGCAAGGGAGCATAGCCAACACTATATGATTTTGTAGGGATAACTTTCTTTAGTGTAACGCCCCGGACACACCCGCCGGTGGTCGTTACTCCTGGCGGGATCTAGACTGGCCTCACATATCAATACTAGTCTTTTCTGCGCACTTTGTCCTCACTCGTGTGCACCCGGGAGCAACTTCCCGGTCGGTCACCCATCCTGAATCTACTCCAAGCTGAGCACGCTTAACTTTGGAGTTCTATCCGAATGGGCTCCCGGAAAAGAAGGAATTCCTTATTGATATGAGTAGTCTATCGTCCCTAATAAGCCAGGCCATCACATACACCCTCACTCAGAGGAACCGACGTCCTCGTCGGGCCACAGGAACGTTCCCTCTTGGCACAACCGTCTGTGCTTCCAGGACAGCACATGTGCCATGTCGTGTGCCACGACGGGTCACAAACGTCATGCACAACATGACTGTAAACTGTCCGCAAACATCCGTGTAACCGCGAGGGTCGGCTCTGATACCAACTTGTAACGCCCCGGACAACAAAGTAGGCCTACGGGACGTCACGGACACGTGAGGGAGCTCCGGTTCCGCGTGTTTCTTCCCGTTGTCCGTTTCGCGTTCCGGAGCTCCCTCACGTGTCCGTGACGTCCCGTAGGCCTACTTTGTTGTCCGGGGCATTACATTTAGCCATAGTATTTTGTGAAGACGTGACTGCTTTGTTAGTATTGCATGACGTATTGTTATTTCTTATGTCAATATAGACTTTTATCTTGAATCCTTCAGATCTGAACATACATACCACAATTAAGAGAATTACATTGAAAAACTATATTGGTTAGCATTCCACATCAAAAATTATTTCTTTATTATTTACCTACTCGAGGACGAGCATTAATTAAGCTTGGGGATGCTTGATACGTCTCCAACATATCTATAATTTTTTATTGTTCCATGCTATTATTTGTGAAGTATTGGATGTTTAATGGGCTTTATCATTCACTTTTATATCATTTTTGGGACTAACCTACTAACCCAAAGGCCCAGTCCAGATTGTCGTTTTTCGCCTATTTCAGGGTTTTGCAGAAAAGGAATATCAAACGGAGTCCAAACGGAATGAAACCTTCGCAGGAGATATTTTTGGAGAAAATCACGCGAGATAGACTTTGGGGCCAAGCCAGAGGACAGGGGCCCACCCTCGAGGGTGGGGGGCGTGCCCCCCTTTCCAGGGCGCGCCCCCCTGCCTCGAGGGCAGACCCGGTGGGCCCTGGTGCCCCTCTTCCTCCTATATATGCCTACGTACCCCAGAAACTCCATACGCAGATAGAAAACCCTAATTCCACCGCCGTAGCTGCTGTTCCCATGGAGATCCCATCTTGGGGCCTGTTCCGGGAGGGGGATCCTTCACGGAGGCCTTCATCATCATCATCATTGCCCTCACCATGAGTTGTGAGTATTTACCACAGACCTTCGGGTCCATAGCTAGTATCTAGATGGCTTCTTCTCTCTCTCCGGATCTCAATACAAAGTTCTCCCCGGTCTTCGAGGAGATCTACTCGATGTAATCTCCTTTTGCGGTGTGTTTGTCGAGATCGGATGAATTGTGAGTTTATGATCAAGGTTATCTATGAAAGATATTTGGTTCTTCTCTGAACTTTTTACGTGTGCTCGTAATATCCTTGCAAGTCTCTTCAAATTATTGGTTTGGTTTGGCCTACTAGATCTATAGTTCTTGCAATGGGAGAAGTGCTTGGCTTTGGGTTCAATCTTGCCGTGTCCTTTCCCAGTGACAGTAGGGGCAGAAATGCACGTATTGTATTGTTGCCATCGAGGATAAAAAGATGGGGTTTTCATCATATTGCTTGAGTTTGTCCCTCTACATCATGTCATCTTGCTTAAGGCGTTACTCATTTCGTATGAACTTAATACACTATATGCATGCTGGATAGCGGTCGATGTGTGGAGTAATAGTAGTAGATGCAGAATCGTTTCGGTCTACTTGTCTCGGACGTGATGCCTATATAAAATTATCATGCCTAGATAATCTCATAATTATTCACTTTTCTATGAATTGCTCGACAGTAATTTGTTTACCCGCCGTAGAATATCGCTATCATGAGAGAAGCCACTAGAGAAAACTATGGCCCCCGGGTCTATCTCTATCATATTACTTTCCCATTAATTTATTTTTCCGTTGTTTATTTGCTGTTTTATTAAACCAAAAATACCAAAAATATAAACTATCATCTCTATTAGATCTCACTATTGTAAGTGACCGTAAAGGGATTGACAACCCCTTATCGCGTTGGCTGCGAAGTTCTTATTTGTTTGTGCAGGTGCTAGGGACTGGCGCATGGTCTCCTACAGGATTGATACCTTGGTTCTCAAAAACTGAGGGAAATACTTACACTACTGTGCTGCATCTCGCTTTCCTCTTCTAGGGAATACAACGCAAGCTTAAGAGGTAGCAGGCGGCTAGGCTCAATTTCCCCTTTGGCACACGTCCGGTCTAACTCGTTCCGCCGGAGCCAGGGGTGGTGAGCTCGTCTTTGGCGTGGGAGGACCGCGAGGCATGGGAGCGCCTCGAGGCCAAGGCCACCGACGAGGCCTACATGCAAGAGCTCCGCCGGCAGCACCCGGAGCTCGTGGAGGTGGAGCGGGTGATCTTTGCCAGCGTGGAGGGCGGCGAGGTTATCGCGCCCTCCTTCGATGAGAAGGTCGAACGCGGCGAGGATGGCGGCACGGAGGGCGGCGAGGTTATCACGCTCTCCTCTGTTGACGAGGTCGAAGGCGGCGGTGACGGCGGTGCGGAGGGCGTTGAGTTGGGCCCCAAGGACGAGGAGATCGATGTCGATGAGTGGAGGAGTGCCTTCCCCAGCGACCCTGACGACGGTACTGGCCCGGACCAGGCTCACGGCAAACCGTACATGACGAGGAAGGATTGGCTCAACCTCTATTTCGACCGAAAGTAGTTTAGCTTAGTTTAAATTATGTTTTATGTTTGATTATGCAAAACTACCTATGTTTATGTTTGAATGCATGCTACTTTCGGTTGAACCTACTTTGAACTTGATCAAATTGAAGTTTACAACCTTAAGTTTGGGGGATCGACTAGAAAAGGCCAAAAATTAATGGAGTATATATATATATCCACTAAGGGTTTTAGTCCTTTAACTTTTTAAGGACCGCCTAGAGATGTCCTTATGACTTGTTTATTTCAGTTCTTCACAATGTGATGCTCTATATGTGCAACTATTTGCTGTGGAGTTCAATTTCATCAATGACAGTTTCAACAATACCACTATGAATTACGATATTTGGTTGTTGTTAAGGATATTGCAGTTAACATGCCTTTTCATTTTTCAATTGTTGTTTAGCAACATGCATTGTACTGAATGACTAAATATGCAATCCCAGGCTACATAGCAACAAGGAAGAGTGTTACCTTAATGTTCTGATGATGTCTAGATATACATATAATAAAATCTTATATAATGGGATGGATGGAGTGTTGTACTACATCATTTTTCAATTGTTGCTTAGCTTCTAATATTAACTTGGTGCTTTTAGGTACATATATCATTGCCAAAGATCCACACTTCGATCCTTTCTGCGTATGGGGCAATGAGATTTTCTTGAACCAGCATCAAGTGAGGAAACTGATAAAGATTATTACTAAAATGGGTCAAAAGATGTCAATCGAACTATTTGTTTAAACTTTATTCAAGAAAACAGTGAACTGCAGGATGGTAAGTAAGAACCATGTAGCCTTCTTTTTACTGCCCGTAATGAGTTGTGTTAGATGACAATATCTGAATCTTTTTTCTTTTCCAGTGGATCCTGAAGAAGTTTACTCAAGATTACCTCTCAAACTACATGATTGGCGGCCAGCCATCATAAGGGGTTGGACTAGAGTCATGCATGCTTTCTGCCTCTAGGAGAGCACAATAGGGCCATTCCGCTTCACCCTATTCAGCAACTGGAATGTTTGTCGCCACTTTCATTACCATCTGTAATAGTACAAGTATAGAACCCTGGTACATCATTCTTTATTTGGTGCTTCGGTAAAACATATGTACCTGTGAATCCAATAATGCGTTGGTTGTTTGAACCTGATGGATATGAATAAAGTTATAGCCTACTTTCAAGTTTAAATTAGGTACAATTCTAAATAGAGGCAATTAAATTAGGGTGAAATTACGTTGTGTAGGTCATTATGGCACACACGGTTGGTAAAACACAAACGTTTACAATATACACCATAATCCGAGATGGTTCACATAGAGGAAACGTGTGCAAGCGTGCACACAGTTGTTGTTCGCAAAGCGTGTGTGATGTCAGACACTATCACATACGGTGCGGGAAAACTAAATGTGTGTGATTGTCTACCTATCGTACACGATTTAAAATCATGAACTATTTGTGATGTGCCAGGCATAAAAAATCTCGCGTGCCTGGAATCTACCTGGAAAGCTCCCGTGCCTAGAATCTACATGGTTTTAGGCAGAACAACAAAACACCGACTGCGATGGCAATGCGAGCACAAACGAATAGCAAGCATGAAGCGTTTGCAATATTTGAGATATCGGAAATGGTTATATAAGGACAACTGTATGCATCAAGGCTTCCTATCCCCGACGGTTTCTGGGTCGTGCGGGAAGGACCCCCCTATCGCCCACACTCACTTGGCGACGGTTCCAAATGTCGTCTTGGAAAGGGGTTTGAAACCGTTTGTTTAGGATGGACGCGCACCGGTGACACACATAACAGGTAGGCCCACGAAGGGTTGAAATATATAAAAGCATGGGGTCCACATATCAGGTGGGTCCAAATAAATTTCATACAAACATACTATCCACTCGGACGCATCGACGTACCATCCACTCAGACGGCACGCAACCACTTGACTATATGACTCACTCGGGCGTATGACAGAACAACAGTCGGCAAGGCAGTTGAAACGTCATCTATAGTGGGCTGATATTATGTCATTGATGCTCTAATTTGTAACATAAGAGGTGAGGGGGTGGCGCATTTTATATAAGCCACCCGCACCGCATAGCTCGGGGGGCTCTCATTCTCTCTCTCTCTCTCTCTCTCTCTCTCTCTCTCTCTCTCTCTCTCTCGCCATTAGTCTTAGGACTTAGCTCAGGCATGAGGATTCGTTCCTCTCTCTCTCACGTATTGTAATCTCCGGATACATACTCAGATAAAACAAAGCCTCTCCGGAGCACGAGACGTAGGGTTGTTATCTCCATCGTGAGAGGCCCGAACTCGCTAAAACCACCGTGTCACCCATATGCATCTCGATAGATCATGATCCTTTACCCTATCCCTTATTATTGTCGGAATGGTTCCGACAACAGTTGGCGCCCACCGTGGGGCATGGCGTCTGTCGAGCCATGATGCAGATGGTTTTTCTTCAATTGACGACAACAGACTGATTTCTTCCTGGCCATCATTCCATCTATGGGAGGACAAAATACTCCTCATCAAACGAAAGGATCAGGGAGTTGCTCATCTCACTTTTCCCCTTTACAATCAACCATTGATCTAACGATTGTTTGTTCTTCTGTATGCAGATGAGCTCATACAAAATGATGCCTTCCTTATCACCTCATCACCACTCAGCCACCCCGCACGTTGCACTCAGTTGGTCACCTCATCACCACTCGGCCGCCTCGCCTGTAGCCACTCGGTTGGTCACCTCATCACCAGTCGCCCGCTCCGTGCGTCGCCTATCGGTTGGTCACCTCATCACCACTCGTCCCCTCTGTGCGTCGCCTATCGGTTGGTCACCTCATCACCACTCTTCTACTCCGTGCATCGCCATCGGTAAGTCACCTCATCACCACTCGGACGCTCTGGGCGTCGCCTCTC
>LR738713.1:617462286-617531396 GCA_902687465.1 Secale cereale
GTTGGTCACCTCATCATCACTCGGCCACTCCTTGTGTCGCCTCTCGGTTGGTCACCTCATCACCACTCGGCCGCTTAGTGCGTCGCCTCTCAGTTTGTCACCTTATCACCACTCGGCCGCCCCGCGCTTCGCCAGTCGGTTGGTTACCTCATCACCACTCAGCCGCCCCGCGCGTCGCCACTCGGTTGGTCACCTCATCACCACTCGGCCGCCCCACGCATCGCCTCTTGGTTGGTCACCTCATCGCCACACGTTCGCACCACGCATCGATACATGGTGAGACACATCGACATCAACCGGCCACCCCGCGCATCGCCATCGATTGAACACATCTTATCGGATTGAGTCTTTAAGGATTTGAAAACACTTGATGTATGTCTCTCTTGTGCTTATCTGTGGTGACAATGGGATATTCACGTGATCTACATGATTTATGTTTTGGTGATCAACTTGCGGGTTCAGTGACCTTGTGAACTTATGCATAGGGGTTGGCACACGTTTTCGTCTTGACTCTCCGGTAGAAACTTTGGGGAACTCTTTGAAGTTATTTGTGTTGGTTTGATTAGATGAATCTGAGATTGTGTTATGCATATCGTATAATCAAACTCGCAGATACTTGTGGTGACATTGGAGTATCTAGGTGACCTTAGGGTTTTGGTTGATGTGTGTCTTGAGGTGTTATTTTAGTACGAACTCTAGGGCCGTTTGTGACACTTATAGGAATAAGCCAATAGATTAATCAGAAAGAATAACTTTCAGGTGGTTTCGTACCCTACAATAATCTCTTCATTTGTTCTCTGCTATTAGCGACTTTGGAGTGACTCTTTGTTCACATTGAGGGATTGTTATATGATCTAGTTATGTAATCATTGTTGAGAGAACTTGCACTAGTGGAAGTATGAACCCTAGGCCTTGTTTCTAAGCATTTCGATACCATTTGTGCTCACTTTTATCATTAGTTACCTTGCCGTTTTTATATTTCCAGATTACAAAAACCTACATCTACCATCCATATTACACTTGTATCACCATCTCTTCGCCGAACTAGTGCACCTATCCAGTTTACCATTGTATTGGGTGTGTTGGGGACACAAGAGACTCTTTGTTATTTGGTTGCAGGGTTGTTTGAGAGAGACCATCTTCATCCTACGCCTCCCACGAATTGATAAACATAAGGTCATCCACTTGAGGGAAATTTGCTACTATCCTGCAAAACTCTACGCTTGGAGGCCCAACACGAGTCTGCAAGAAGAAGGTTGTGTAGTAGACATCATTCCCCTCCGGTGGAGTGCCGGAAAAGGGCTCTAGATTGGATCTCGTGGTTCTGGAACTTGCGTAGGCTGGAATAAAATTTCGGCAACTCTCCTAGGAATTTGGGGGTATGAGAGTATTTATAGAGCAAAGAGGCGGTGCGGGAGGCCACCGAGGTGGCACAACCCACCTGGGCGTGCCAGGGGGCCCTGGCGCGCCCTGGTGGGTTGTCCTCCCCTCGGAGCCCCCCTCTGGTACTTCTTCAGCCCATACTGTGTCTCCTGGCCCAAATAAATCTCCAAAAAGTTTGCTGCGTTTGGACTCCCTTTGGTATTGATTTTCTGCGATGTAAAAAACAAGCAATAAACAACAATTGGCACTGCGCAATATTTCAATAGGTCAGTCCCAAATAATGATATAAAATGATGGTAAAACATCCAAGAATGATAATATAACAACATGAAACAATCAAAAATTATAGATACGTTGGAGACGTATCATCATTCCCAAGCTTTATTCATGCTCGTCCCCGAGTAGTTAAATGATAAAAATAGAATTTTTGATGTGGAATACTGCCTATCATGTTCATCACATATTCTTTTCTTCATATATGGACATTTGGACTTTTATATGGTTCAAAGCAATAGTCTAGTTTTGAAATGAAGACTTTAATACTCAATCATACAAACAAATAATCATGTCTTTCAAAATATCAATACTAAAGCAAGTTATCCCTAGCCCTTCATGCTCAATCATTGATCTATTCCTGAAACACACTCGCATATTAGCTACAACCAATGCGCAAGTACAATCATAGTGCCCCTTAGTTGGTGCTTTGTAAGAGAAGATGGAGACTCAAATAAAAATAAAATTGCATAAAGTAAATAAAAAGGCCCTTCGTAGAGGGAAGTAGGGATTTGTAGAGAGGTGCTAGAGCTCGAAGGTCAAATTGAGAGAATTTTTTTGTTGGGAGGCATACTTTTCCCGTCAACGAATACAATCTAGTGTTTCCAATACTATCCATGCTAGATACGTCATAGGAGGATGCCAAACAGAAAATAAAGTTTATTATTTTTTCCACCATTCTTTCACAATCCATTCCTATCCGTATCCACGGGTGCCCTCCATACCAACACTTTCCAATGAATTTGTTATTTGACAACATAAAGTAAATTCATTTTTAATTTTGGGACTGGGCATCCCTAATACCTTTGCCATACTCCCGTGCAATGACAAGTTAATAAACACTCATCTTGAGAATAACACATCTAGCATGGAAAATTACCGGCCACCCCTCACCGCCTCATGAGCGGTACAGGCACACAAAACATGAGTTTATTTTGAAATTTAGAGGTGACACATACAAATTTGCTTATAACGGCAAGGGGGAATACCACATATAGTTACGTACGATGGACTCATGTGGCAAAACTGGGTTTAAGGATTTTTTATGCACAAGTAGTATTTCTACTTAGTACAAGTGGAGGCTAGCAAATAGATTGAGAAGCGACCAACAAAGAAACTAAAATTCACATAAGCGAGCACTGAGCATAACTAACACCGAATAATTCACCACAAGTAGGATGTAATTTCGTTGCATAAGGCCAACTCCAGCGCGCGACCCCATCCCGTCCGGCCCCGTCCGTTTGGGGCAAAAGGGACAGACCCCACGACCCAGCGCACGACGGTCTGGACCCATCTGGTCCGTTTTGTGTTCGGGCCGACCCAGTTCGAGCGCAAACATGCTCCGGGTTTGGGTCACGGCGGACAGCAAACAGACGCGTCGCTCGTCCGCGTCGGGGCCGTGTGGCAGGCGGCCACCTACCTCCCATCCGCCAACATAAATGTGCACGAGCGGCCGGCCCCGCCTGTCATCCACCCAGGCGCGCGGTAGGCGTCCTTCTTAAATGGTATGCCATGGACCGGTCGCAGTCCACGCTCCCACTGCACTTGCCGCGGCCTCTTCGAAACCCGATAGGCCACAAACCCTAGCTCTCCCTCTCCCCATCCTCGATCTCGCCGGCCAACCGCCTTGCAGGCATGGGCTCCTGGAACACCGTTCGCAAGGGGAAGCACGATCACGAGGCTGGCTCATCCTCGGGCCACCGCCGCGGCGGCGTGAAAGAGGAGCCCGCATTACCACCGCATCGGGCCCCCGCGCTGCCCGCATTCTCCATCGCCCCCACGGCCACCGGCGGGCGCGACCGACACTACATCCACATGGATCTATGCCATCGTTATTGGGAGACGAGGACGCCGCTCTCGTGGAGCGACGTGCACCTCCCCAATAACTGGCATCTCTCTGCTGATCGGGTGCCGATCTCGCCAGTCCCGTTGAGCGGCCGTGCGCTCTGTGAGGAGATCGAGCATCGTCGTCGCCTCTTTCCGGACGACCTGTACTACTACCCTAGGTACGCCCCCGACTCTGATCTGTGGGACAAGTGCTTCTGGGATGACCACGACGCGCGGCGTGCCTCTCTCTTCGCCGACACGTCATCGAGGCTGCGACGGCCACGTCCAGAGCGCGGAGCGGCTGCTCCCCAGGTGCGCGGGCGTACGCAGGTGCGCGGCCTCATGCCCATGTCGTCGCCTTCAACATATCCGTCGCCACCCCCACCTCCTCGCATGACAGCGGAGGAGGAGGCCCAGCACATGCAGCATGTCATGGAGGACTCCATGCTGATGCACGATGAACGCCAATGGGAGGGCCTCGAGGAGAAGATGGCCCTCTCAACGGCCGGCGACGTCTCCATCCCCAAGCTGGAGATGTTGAGGATGGAAGAGGTGATGGAGGAGGAGCCCATCGCCACGTTCCACCTGCTAGGTGGCTTCTCACCCCTCGTTGGTTACCCCAAGTGGAAGGTTTGAGATGCAGTGTAGTAGAAGTTTTCCCTTGGTAATACCAAGGATCGATTTCCCAGAGACTCCAAGTTTCAACAAGAAGGTGTCAACTGCTAACGGCGCCGGATATTAGCAATCAACATGGACCTGCACACAGATACAAATAACTTTGCTCCCAACGAGTACAGAGAGGTTGTCAATCCCTACGGCCTTGTAGTTTACAAAGGATCAAACGCAAGTGATAATAGTGATAGGTATAATTGCAATAGTAAGTAAATAGCGGAAAAGTAAATAGCGGATGTGATCAATGATGGTAATATGGACCGGAGTCTCATGATGTTCACTAGTGATGTCTCTCTCCCAAAAGACGATAAAATAGCTATGTGAGGTAAACGAATTACAGCTGGGCAATTGACAGGACCATGTGCACAAACCAATGCTGATTACATTGCAAGAAATGTTGAGGTTCAAAGCATGGGCGGTACGCCAAAGTAAGTAGATCGAAATCCATCAATATCTACTACTAATCATCCACCTTGAGATATCTATCCAGAAAATCTCGCTGGTATTAAGTTGCGAGTCCCACCCATAGTGTAAACTCAAAGCAACAGACAACTGCATTAAAAGAACTTTGCGTAAAGTAAAAAATCCTTGCACCCGCGGGCACAAGCACCGTTGTTTTCCACCTTGTGGAAACAACACATCCCCTAGACTCATGTTTCTGTCACTCAAACTAGTCATCGAGGGGCATGAACACACAATCAAGCATAACGTTCCCTCTTGGAGTCACTACCTACTACTTGGCCAAAGCAATAAATAACAACGGAGAACATGCAAGAATTACTTACGAACATAAACATAAAAGAGGTGAATCAAATATATTACTCAAACACAATCTGAACATAATCTCATAATCCATCACATCCCAGCAAACTCATCATAGCAACAGCATAAGGATTACATATGTGCCTCGATCATGTAGGGCAGCTCACGAGGACTAATTAGTGAAGCACAAGAACGGGAGGAGAACATCACATAGCTACTGGTCATGGACTCATGGTCCACGGGAGACTACTCACAACTCATCCGGGAGGCGTCCATGGTGGTGGAGAAGCCCCCGGTGGTGATCCTCCCCTCCGGCAGGGTGCCGGGAAGGGTTCTCCTGGTGCTCCCGATCTTTGAAGCGGCGACGGCGGCGGAAAAGAGATGAGATCACGAAAAAGAGTTCCTGTTTCGAGGGTTTCGGGAGACGCTTTAAATATATGCCAAAGGGGGCATCGGAGGAGCCTCGGGGGGCCCAGGCGCCCCCCCGGCGCGGCCCAGGGGGGGCGCCGCCAGGGCGGCTGGAGCCCTGGTGGCCCCCCCCGGCTGTCCTTCGGGCGCACGGTAGGTTCTGGAACGCTGATTTTTTATATAATTTTTCTGGATTTTGCCTAGCAGTTCTCGTAATGTGAAAACCTGAAATACAAAAACAGCCAAAAACAGAAACTGGCACTGGGGTGCACTGAGTTAATAGGTTAGTCCAAATATGATCAAAAGTGTATGGAAGTGTATAAATATCATAGAAATATCACCCAAAAGAGGCATGGAGCAAGCAGAAATTATAGATACGTTTTGGACGTATCAACATCCCCAAGCTTAATTCCTGCTCGTCCTCGAGTAGGTAAATGATAACAAGAATAATTTCTGTGGTGACA
The DNA here is from genome assembly GCA_902687465.1 of Secale cereale. Lineage (NCBI taxonomy): Eukaryota > Viridiplantae > Streptophyta > Magnoliopsida > Poales > Poaceae > Secale > Secale cereale. The sequence continues at coordinate 617,468,076 of LR738713.1, forward strand.
TGCTATTAACCATATAAGACTTTTTCATAGTCATATGACAAAAGCTTACTGAGACAATGAATCTGTAGTAATTAAGTTGCCTCATGAGAAAATCACAAAGAACTGAAAGTTTTACAATATGATACTGAAACATTAAATAGATTTGCAATGAACATGATGTGCAAATATGATAAAGTGATATCTAGCTTGCCCCCATTAGTGAAGCAAAACATAAATGCAGGGGCACCTCCAAGGTTTAAGTGATGACTAGATACAATGATTTCAGAATAAACGATATCACAAGCATGCAAAAGACAATGCTACTTTGGGACAATGCACATTACACTCAGAATGACAATCATGCTCTCAGTAGTTGGTGCTTTTAAAAGAAGGTGGAGACTCAACATAAAAGTAAAAGAATGGCCCTACGCAGAGGGAAGCAGGGATTACTCATGTGCTAGAGATTTTTATTTTGAAAACATATAAACAATTTTGTCAACGGTAGTAGTACTTCATATGTGTTATGCATAATACATCCTATAAGTTGCAAGCCTCATGCATCGAATACCAATAGTGCTCGCACCTTGTCCTAATTAGCTCAGATTTCCATGGATTGTCATTGCATTACATATGTTTCAACCAAGTGTCACAAAGGGGTACCTCTATGTCACCTGTACAAAGGTCCAAGGAGATAGATCGCATTTGATTTCTTGTTTTTGATAGATCTCAACTTGAGGACATCCATACCGGGACAACATAGAAAATAGATAATGGACTCCTCTTTAATGCTTAAGCATATTCTCATAAGAGATTGAGGATTGATGTCCAAGCTAAAACTTCCACCATGATACATGGCTTTGGTTGGCAGCCCAATGTTCTTCTCTAACAATATGCATACTCAAACCATTCAACCCATGGAAAATCACCCTTACTTTAGACAAGACGAACATGCATAGCAACTCACATGATATTCAACAAAAGTGTAACAGTTGATGGCGTCCCCAGAAACATGGTTACCGCTCAGCAAGCAACTTATAAGAAAATAAGATACATAAGCAACATATTCTTTACCACAATAGTTTTTAAGCTACTTTCCCATGAGCTATGTATTGCAAAAACTGAAGGTTTTAAAGGTAGCACATGTAAATTTACTTGGAGTGGCGGTGAAATACCACATATAGGTAGGTATGGTGGACTCATATGGCATAACTGGTTTAAAAGGATGTGGATGCACAAGCAGTCAGTTCGCTTAGTACAGGTGGAGGTTAGCAAAAGACTGGGAGCGACCAACTAAGAGAGCAATGACGGTCATAATCATGCAGAGCGACAAAGCAACATTGAATCAGGCATGGAAGTTATATCGCTACTCGGAAACAAAAGATCATCAAGGCTTGACAGACTTTCTTTACAGTCTTAAATATGTGTGAGCATACGCCAAGTCAATCAAAATAAATTCTTGAGGGAAGATATTACTAAACCATACCACATCATTGGCAAACATATCATGTTGGTACTCCAATAACACATTGGGAATCCCCCAGCTATTTGAGACTAACCATAAGAAAACCTGAACTACTAAGCGCCATTATGCACGTAGCATCTTTATCATAGAAATATTAACCAATGCAACGGAAGCAAACTCTCTTAATAAGGTGAGCATGGTAATTAAAGAGAGTTCAAGCAACCAACTAAACAAAAGCTCTTTAAAAAGATAAGCATGAATACTAAGAGCAGAGCATGATAGTAGCTATTAAAAAACAAAGAACACACACAGCAAAGATAGTCATGAAAATTCTATATTATGTTCTAGGTAGAAGTGGAGCGTGTTTTTCTCCCACATAAAGAACGCTGAGTTCCGACTCGTTATGAAAAACTAAAAAGGAAACTAAAAGCAAGACGCTCCAAGCATAGCACATAACACATGAAGTGATTAAAATATAGTGGAACGAAAGACGAACTGATAATGTTGATGGAGAAGGGGCTGCACGGGGGCATCCCCAAGCTTAGACGCTTGAGTCTCCTTGAATATTTCTTGGGGGTCCATGGGGGCATCCCCAAGCTTGAGCGCTTGACACTCCTGAATCTTTTTATCATCTTCCCTCGCACACTTGAAAACTCCCTTCATACATAACTCATCATAATCTGATTAGCGAGGTTAGTACCCATAATAAAATAATTATACCTTGCTGGAAATAAAGATATTATTGAAGGTCTACTGTTTCTCAAGATTGCCAAAAGGTTTTTGCAAAGAAAAAGCAAGCTCTTGGTTTGCAAAATGAAGGAAAAGCAAAAAAGGACATAATATGTCAAAACAGAACAATAGGTAGTAATTGATTTGTTCGGGGCACTTCTGCAACTCTAATCAAAAAACTCAGAATAGAAGCACGAAAAACAATTATATAGAGAACGATGTCGAAAGAATTCAGACCAAAAAGATGATCTGGTGATTTTATACGAATTTTTCTATCCAAGGATAGAATGTGTTTCCTGGACAGCACCTCACAACTTTTGAACTTTCTAGCAATGAGAGGCTATACTTGGCACAAAATTGAAAAGCAAAGATACAATGATGATGCTACAGTAGTAAACAACATCAAGACACAACAAAAGCAAAATAAATTTATTCATTGGGCTGCCTCCCAAAAGCGCTTTCTTTTATGCCTTTAAGATAGGCATAGTGCATAGAGATTAAGTTGTATCAATTGAACCATCATCAAGATCATCAAAAAGTTCTTCAATAATACAACTAGTCTTAAGAGGACTTTCAAATAAAGGCCTCATAGAGATACTTCTAGGGAGAAGACCAAAAGGATAAAAGTCAAGGGAAGATTCATTTATAAATTCATCAAAGAGAGGTGTTTCTTCCAAAGTCTTTACAGATTCAACCCCTTTGGCAATAGATGGATTACTTTTAGAACGGGGTGCCTTTGGAACGTGAACAAACTTAGGCTCCCTCTTTGCCGGAGTTTCTACCTTTTTGGTTTTGATCGAGGAGAAGGTAGTTCCTAGGGTATCAAATATTTCCTCAATCTTGTCTATCCTAGAAGAGTCCAAGTCATGGAATTTGACGGTCTCCAAAGTTTTGAAAATTTTATGCATGGAGCTATCAAGCCTATTCAAATTCCCTTGGATCTTACGATCCAACTCATTTATCTTATTAACGCTTGGCATCTCTAGCTCTATTTTTCAAGTTTTTTCATAATGTGAGCTAGGGTGATGTCCTCTTGAATGCTAACAACAGGGGGATTCCCAACAAGATTTTCAATAATACTAAGAGACTCCCAAACTGGGGCTTCTAGGAAATTCCCATTGATAGCAGTATCTAGAATAAACCTATTCCAATAAGTAATTCCAACATAAAAATTTCTAAGCAAGATAGTAGTAGGTTACTTCTTGGTGGATCTTTTTTGTGAATCACTAATTCTATACCAAGCATCTTTCAAACTTTCCCCACCTCTTTGTTTAAAGGTGAGAACTTCTGCCTCGTCAAAGACAAAAGGACCCGACATAATGACAACTAAAGAATGAGATAACTATTTTTGTGATTTTCGATAAAAGATGCTAAAGCAAAACTGAAAAGTAAACTAACAAGACTAAAAGCAAAGGTAAAAGATAGCGTGCAACTCCCCTATCCTGAAGAGTGGAGTCCCCGGCAACGGCGCCATAAATTGCTTTGCTAGGTGGCTTCTCACCCCTCATTTGTTAACCCAAGTGGAAGGTTTGATATGCAGTGTAGCAGAAGTTTTCCCTTGGTAATACCAAGGATCGATTTCCCAGAGACTCTCAGTTTCAACAAGAAGGTGTCAACTGGAAACGGCGCCGGATATTAGCAATCAACGTGGACCTGCACACAGATACAAATAACTTTGCTCCCAACGAGTACAGAGAGGTTGTCAATCCCTCCGGCCTTGTAGTTTACAAAGGATCAAACGCAAGTGATAATAGTGATAGGTACAATTGCAATAGTAAGTAAATAGCGGAAAAGTAAATAGCGGATGTGATCAATGATGGTAATATGGACCGGAGTCTCATGATGTTCACTAGTGATGTCTCTCTCCCAAAAGACGATAAAACAGCTATGTGAGGTAAACGAATTCCAGCTGGGCAATTGACAGGACCATGTGCGCAAACCAATGCTGATTACATTGCAAGAAAGGTTGAGGTTCAAAGCATGGGCGGTACGCCAAAGTAAGTAGACCGAAATCCATCAATATCTACTACTAATCATCCACCTTGAGATATCTATCCAGAACATCTCGCTGGTATTAAGTTGCGAGTCCCACCCATAGTGTAAACTCAAAGCAACAGACAACTGCATTAAAAGAACTTTGCGTAAAGTAAACAATCCTTGCACCCGCGGGCACAAGCACCGCTGTTTTCCCCCTTGTGGCAACAACACATCCCCTAGACTCATGTTTCTGTCACTCAAACTAGTCATCGAGGGGCATGAACCCACAATCAAGCATAACGTTCCCTCTTGGAGTCACTACCTACTACTTGGCCAAAGCAATAAATAACAACAGAGAACATGCAAGAATTACTTATGAACATAAACATAAAAGAGGTGAATAAAATATATTACTCAAACACAATCTGAACATAATCTCATAATCCATCGGATCCCAGCAAACTCATCATAGCAACAGCATAAGGATTACATATGTGCCTCGATCATGTAGGGCAGCTCACGAGGACTAATTAGTGAAGCACAAGAACGGGAGGAGAACATCACATAGCTACTGGTCATGGACTCATGGTCCAAGGGAGACTACTCACAACTCATCCGGGAGGCGTCCATGGTGGTGGAGAAGCTCCCGGTGGTGATCCTCCCCTCCGGCAGGGTGCCGGGAAGGGTTCTCCTGGTGCTCCCGATCTTGGAAGCGGCGGCGGCGGCGGAAAAGAGATGAGATCGCGAAAAAGAGTTCCTGTTTCGAGGGTTTTGGGAGACGCTTTAAATATATGCCAAAGGGGGCATCGGAGGAGCCTCGGGGGGCCCAGGCGCCCCCCCGGCGCGGCCCAGGGGGGGCGTCGCCAGGGCGCCTGGAGCCCTGGTGCCCCCCCCCCGGCTGTCCTTCGGGCGCACGGTAGGTTCTGGAACGCTGATTTTTTATATAATTTTTCTGGATTTTGCCTAGCAGTTCTCGTAATGTGAAAACCTGAAATACAAAAACAGCCAAAAACAGAAACTGGCACTGGGGTGTACTGAGTTAATAGGTTAGTCCAAATATGATCAAAAGTGTATGGAAGTGTATAAATATCATAGAAATATCACCCAAAGGAGGCATGGAGCAAGCAGAAATTATAGATACGTTTTGGACGTATCACACCCGGGCCTGGTGGGCCAGCAGTGGAGCTGGTCGTGCACGACTCCGGAGATGGCCGACACCGTGGGGGGGGGGCGTGAACTGGTGCCCCACGCCGTCGCGGTCACCGAAGCGGGAGGCGTCAGCATAGGAGGAGGTGGTGCAGGTACCTCCTGCCTTCCAGCCCGCCCCCGTGTACCAGGCACCGTCATCCCACCTCTGGACGCGGCGGCCTATGTCGACCTCGTTAGCGACAATGAAAATGGCGGCAACTGAGAAGACGACGACAACAACGGCATCGACGGGCAGGAGCGTACGGGCAGATTTGTTTTGTCTTTTAAAGTTAATTATGTCCATGTGAACGACTAGAACTGGGCCGTTTTGTGGCCGTGATGTTTTATCATGCATTATGTTATTATGTTTGCATTTATTTAATTTTTTTCGGCATTTTGTTTTAGTTTTTACATATTTTTAATCACGTCCACCCCGGACATGATTTGGGGTGCGGCCGCGTGTTGGGCGCACCGTCAACCCAACAGCCGCAAGCTGACATGGGCGCCCCCATTTCCGCCCCAAGCGAACAAAAACAGGCCAAACCGAACATCCGTTTGGGGTCGTGCGCTGGAGTTGGCCTAACTATTGACTTTCTTGCTTGCATAGGGAATCACAGACCTTAACATCAATATTCTTTCTAAAACATAATTATTCAATAACATGTCTCACATATCACTATGATCATATCTCAAAACTATTACAAAGAATCAAGTTCATTTTGTCCAATGATCTTCATGAAAGTTATTATCATATCCCTCTTGAATATCTATCGTATTGGGACTAGTTTCATATGTTGCTTTTTATAAGCTCAAACAAATCTAAGTGAAGAACATGAGCATAAAGTTTTCTTTCTCTCAAATTAATCTAAGTGAAGCATGAGAGAATTTCTTCAAAAATAATAAAGCACACCGTCCTCAAAAAGATATGAGTGAAGTACTAGAGCAATTCCATAGCTCTAATTTTTTTAAGTGAAGCATAAAGAGCAATTCTAATAAATCATAGCATAATTTTGGCTCTCTCAAATAGGTGTGTCCATCAAGGATGAATGTGACAAAATAACAAACAAAACAACCAAAGAATCTTATCATACGAGACGCTCCAAGCAAAACTCATAATATGTGACGAATAAAATATAGTCTGAAGTAAAATACCGATGGTCGTTAGAAAAAAGAGGGGATGACACTCGGGGCATCCCCAAGCTTAGTTGCTTGATACTTCTTGAATATTATCTTAGGGTGCCTCGGGCATCCCCAAGCTTAGCCTTTTGCTAATCCTTATTCCTTCATCCATCGCGATCTCACCTAAAACTTGAAAACTTCAATCACACAAAACTCAATAAAATTCGTGAGATCCGTTAGTATAACAAAACCAATCTTTACTTTTAGTACTGTACCAAACCAATTCATATTTTGTAGTTGTATTATATCTACTGCATTCTAACTTTTCCATGGCAAAAACTCTTTAAAGGAAACCATAGAATCATCAAAACAAGCACATAACACAATGAAAACAGAATCTGTCAAAAATAGAACAGTCTATAAAGACGCAATTTTTTATCATACTTCGGCAAATCTAAAAATTCTGAAAAATTAGGACAAGGTGGGCAATTTGTATACATATAACGTGTAAAACATTCAAGATTTTATAGCACTCCAGTCATCATCAGAAATTCTAACTCTGGATGCAAAAGTTTCTGAATTTAAACGCAATCAAATCAACCATCAACCAAATCATCCAAAAGGCTTTGCTTGGCACAAACATGAATTTAAATCACAAAACACATCTAACCAGAGGTATAATTATGTAATTTATGAAAACAACAAGAAAATCAAACAAAAAATATACAAGTTGGGTTGCCTCCCAACGAGCGATATCGTTTTACGCCCCAAGCTAGGCATTACACCATGATCTCAAGTGTTGTCATTTTTGTTTTCCAACTCCTCAATCACACAATTCTTCAAAGATTTGGCATACATATCCTCAACAATAATACTTCTAGGAACAAGATCGAGGAATTTAATCTTGTAAGTGGGGTCTTTTATAACTTAAATAAATTTGGGATGAATACTAATCATTTTAAGAGCCCCCTTTTTTGCTATTAGAAGTGCCCCCCTTGTTTTTAGTGATTTGAGTAGTCTTGCAGACTTTTATGGGTGTTTTTTCAATAGATTTAATGGAATAAAAAGCAGCATTGAAATTACTAAACAATTCTTCTTATCTATCCGAGAAGGACTTTCTTCAATTCCTTCATTGACTACGGGTTCCTTCTCTTTTAACAATTTAAAAACATCACGTCCAAGATTAGTAGACCGACTCCTACCTGCATCTACTCCTATTACTCCACACATTGACCGCTATCCATCATGCATCTAGTGTATTAAGTTCATCAAAAAATGGAGTAATACAATAAGAACAATGACATGATGTAGACAAGATCTATTCATGTAGGAATAGACCCCATCTTTTTATCCTTAATAGCAATGATACATGCGTGCCTTGCTGCCCCTTCTGTCACTCGGAAAGAACACCGCAATATCAAACCCATTACAAAGCACCTCTTCCCATTGCAAGATAAATAGATCAAGTTGGCCAAACAAAACCAAAATATCGAAGAAGAAATACGAGGCTATAATAATCAAGAATGGATATTAAATCAAGGCTAATCTGATCATAAACTCACAATTCATCGCATCCCAACAAACACACCGCACAAAGTCATTACATCAAATAGATCTCCAAGAGACCATTGTATTGAGAAACTAAGAGAGAAGAAACCATCTACCTACTGCCTACGGACCCATAAGTCTGAGGTGAACTACTCATGCATCAACGGAGAGGCACCAATGAGGGTTATGAACCCTCCGTGATTGTGTTCCCCTCCGGCGGAGTGCCGGAAAAGGTCTCTAGATTGGATCTCGTGGTTCTGGAAATCGCGGCGGCTCTAATAAAATTTTGTCGACTCTCCTTTGATTTTTGGTGTATGAGAGTATTAATAGAGCGAAGAGGCGATGCGGATTGCCACCGAGGTGGGCACAACCCACCTGGGCGCGCCAGGGGGCCCAGGTACGCCCTGGTGGGTTGTGCTCCCCTCAGAGCCCCCCATCAGGTACTTCTTCAGCCCATCATGTGTCCTCTGGCCCAGAAAAAATCTCCAAAAAGTTTCACCGCGTTTGGACTCCGTTTGGTATTGATTCTCTGCGATGTAAAAAACAAGCAAAAAACAACAACTCGCACTGGGCACTATGTCAATAGTTTAGTCCCAAAAAGTTATATAAAAGGAATATAAAATTATTGTAAAACATCCAAGAATGATAATACAACAGCATGGAACAATCAAAAATTATAGATACGTCGTAGACGTATCAGCAGGGCACGCTCAGGTAGCATGCCGGGATGCAGAGGCCTTGAACGGAGGTATGGTGGGAGGAGATGATGGCTCCGGGGAGTTCAAAATCATGCTAGAGAGATAGCTGATGATAATCGAGATTAATGGGCGTGGCGTGCCATAGAGGGCGCCACCGAGTTGAGGGGACTTGGGTGCGGTAGCAATCCTTGGTGGGGAGAAGCGATATGATCTTCACATGGATGGCATCCGGGAGATCGCTGATGCGGTCCACCCGAGATTCTACGGGTTCCTGGGATCTCGTGGGGGGGGGGGTCTCGCCGCTTCTCCCCGCGCTGCTGTGTGCGGGATCTACAACATGCATCACCGCTGGTGGGAAGCCTCATCTTCTTGGCGCTTGGGCCAGCCGACTCCATTTTCCTCGAGGGCATCGCGTCAAGCTCACGGATTTGAGCAGAGTAACGAATGACAAGCCTACTTGTAGTCCAAGTGAAGAAGAAGGGGATCAGGGGTTTTCGGTAGTAGTGGGGAAGAAGGGGAGCTGGGGTTTTCTGTAGTAGTGAGGAAGAAGGGGAGCAGGGGTTTTCTGCAGGAGTGCAGTGAGGAATTTGGGGGTACGAGTGGAGCAAGTGTCGGGGGAAACTGTCCGCCACGAGCACCTATGGGACCGGAGCCCCTTGCTTGTGCGGTAAGAGGGCGGAGGGAGCACGAAGAGCAGATCGTAGCGAACACGCGGGCAGTTTTACCCAGGTTCGGGCCGCGATGGACGCGTAAAACCCTACTCCTGCTTAGTTTTGTATTGAGTTGGAGAGCTCGGGAGCTTGAAGAACTAGCTACACCGAGCGTATGAGCGATCTGGGTTCCGAACCCCCTCCACGTTGTGCATGGGCCTCCTTTTATAGTGCAAGGGGTCACCGACAGGTGTCAACGTAGGAGAAAGGGGTAAAAATGTAAAAGAGGTGGTAGTTGTAACAGTGCGGGAACAGTGGAGCTACAGTGCGTGAACAGTGGTCGCTACCTACTTTGACAGTGGGGGACAAGGGCATTTAATGCCCGTCGCCGTCGACCCCAAAAGCGCCCGCCCTTGCGTCTCCGTTTGCCACGGCGATGGCTTCACCATCGTGGAGTGCCACCGTGTCCCCCAGGCTGCACAGCCATCCGCCACGCGTCCCTGGAAAGGCCCCAGGGCGACGCGTGGTTCGATGAGCTGGAGCGCGGGCACACAGCACACTCTTCCCGGCAAGCACCTTGCCGGGGTCTTGATCTTGCCGGGCCCGGGAGCTTGTCGGGCTCTGAAGCTTGTCGCTCCCCGGGCCCTGCCGGGGCGCATATAGCGCCGAGGCGTGTTTTCCATGATGTAATCTTCTAGTCTTCCTGGCAAGCTCCTCTTGCCAGGGCCTTGCGTGAGTGAAGTATCCTTGAGCCTGGAACGGCCTTCCCGGCAAGCCCCACTTGCCGGGGTCTCGATCTTCTGTCTTGTATACTTTGTTTTTGAATGGTTTTTATATGGAGCAGGAAGGTCTCCGGCGAGCACGTGGTCAACCCTGCCGCGGGAAGCTGCTACTGTCCGTTCACAAGTTGGGGTACTGAGGTACCCCTACCTTAGTACACCGACAGGAGCCCCGGGGCCTGGGCCACACACGGTGCCGAGCGCTGTTGGGCCAGGCCCAAAACAGTGCACGGGCACACGCGGCCCACAGCGCGCCGAATCCACTTCCGCATCCGCCACGTCCCCCCGTAACGGCACGCGTCGATTGCGGCGTCGTGGGATGGGACGTGGCCACGTTCTTTTAATGGAAAGAGCGAAACACCCCCCCACTTCCCCATAAAAGCAGAGGAAGCAGGAGCGGTTCCCCTCCTACGCTTTCATTGCATCCTCTTCCATCTCCAGAGATCCCCTTTGCGCTCCGCCTCCACACCTCCGCCGCCGCCGTCCGCACCTGCGGTGTCGCCGGACTTTTCGTCCTTCTTCCTCCGCCGCCTCCGCCATGGCCCCGAAGACCGAGAAGGCGAAAGCGGAGAAGGCCAAGAAGGAGAAATCGGAGCAAGCGGCGAGGCTCACCTTGTACCGGAAGCGGAACCTCGTCTTCCCGCCGAAGCTCAGCGCGCGGGAGCTCTGGAACAAGTATTACTTGTTCTGGTCCAAGGGGACCAAGGCGCACCCCCGCACCCGAGCTTATCCGGCCGCCGCCAAGGACAACTACCCCGGCGGGTACTATTTCTTCGCAGCCTTCTTCCACTGCGGTCTTTGCCCTCCTTTTTCCGAATTCTTCTGTGACATAATGCACACCTACGGCCTCCACCTTCTTGACTTCACCCCCAACGCCATCCTCACGATGGCGGTTTTCGCACACATGTGCGAAAACTATATAGGAATATACCCAAACGTAGCGCTGTTTAGGCACTTCTTCACCCCTAGAGCAGAGGCCGGCGCCCCCCTCTCCGGAGGAATATCTTGGGTTTTTCGTCTGAACAAGAAGGAGTCCTACTTGCCGGGAGAGCTCCGCGGCAAGTGGGAGGAGTGGCGTGCTGACTGGTGTTCGATTGTCGAGGACCAGCCGCAGCCCTTCACCGCGCCGCGCACAACACCCATCGTGCGCGGCAGGGACTGGAGCGAGCTGGATTCGGACGACAAAAAGCTCGACGTCGCCCTCATTAGGATTCTCCGCCTCCGGGTAGCAAGGTTGTCTGTCGCAGAAGTAGGCACAGACTTCCTCCGCCGCCGCATCGCCCCTCTCCAAGACAAGAAAAGGCCGGCCTGGGAGTACGGCAACTCGGCGGATATCATGAGGCTGCGCCCCGGGCTCAACTTTAACTTCACGTCGCTGGAGCTGAAGGGGATGGTCCGGGAATTGTTTAAGCACGACCCGGCCCACCCGGAATGGTTCAGGGGGCCCCGGGGAGTGGTGCCCCTTTGCAACAGCACAGCCTGTGATCCTCTTCGCGCCATGATGCCCGCGTGTGATTCGCACGGCGTGGACCGCACATGGATTCCGCCCAAGCCATCAGACATCCTCAGCTTCTTCGACAACCTTGTGGAGGTGGCGAAGAACAAGAACGAGACCCGGGAGCTGACACGGGACACCACCGACCAGGAGATAGCGTACATAGCTTCTCGGGTTGAAGAGGCCGCTGCAGCCGCAGCGGCAGGAGAGTTCGGCCACTCGCCCGAGGAGGCAGAGGCTGCGGAAGCATCCTGCCAAGCAGAGGAGGCGGAGATCCACAGGCTACTGAAGCTGCCTCCCGACGAGCTCGCCGGGGTCCCATCCTTGAGGCACTCCGGGATCCCTGGGATCCTGACGGAGGCCGCGGCGAGAGGCAACGCCGCCGGAGGGAACAGGGGCGCCGCAGGGAGCGGAGGCGCCGGAGGGAGCGGAGGCGCCAGGGAGAAGGAGGCCGCAGCGCAGGGCGCCGGGCCCAGCAAGCCTGTCGGGGAGGAGGAGGAGGAGGACGACGCCGAGGCCGCCGAGGACTCCGACGGGTCTCTGGAGCTCTACGCCGACGACATTTCCTCGTCGTCGGAGACCTCCCCGCCCCGAGCAAGCCCCAGGCGGTCTCCGATGAAACGTCTCCGCAAGGCGACGACAGGGACAAGGGCACAGGCGCCCCGGCAACAGCCAACTCGCCGGGCAGCGCGAGCTTCCCGGGGGAGTCAAGCTGCGACGGGGGCGCCCGGCGCACCAGCCACGGCGGAGGCGGCCCGCACGCAGGCCACGGCAGAGGCGGCCCGCGCGCAAGCCACTGCAGAGGCGCCCCGCAAGCAGGCCACAGCAGAGGCGCCCCGCAAGCCAGCGCCGAGCGGAAGGGGGTCTTCACAGAGCGGAGCGACGGCTCCGCCCGCTCCCCGGGCCCCGGCTACCACAGGGGCTGGGTCTTCGCAGCCCCCAGCCCCGGGGACCGCCAAGCGCCCGAGGGAATCTTCGCCTCCTGCTCCCCGCGCGGACGCGCCTCAGGTGGAGTTTGATTTCTCCGCCCTGAGCGAAGACGACGACGAGGAGGAACAGGAGTAAGTATTCGAGGCATTGCATCTTCTATAATATTGCCTTGATTCTTGTTGGTGCTGATCTTGCTTCTTGTTTTGATTTCAGGACCTTGGCTCAGCGGGCGACGAAGAAGGCCAAGGTGCCCGTGGTCGAAGTCGCGGACGACTCGCCCGCCGCGGCGACTGGGGACGTGCCGGAGCCAAGCCTGCCAGACCCGAGCGCTGCTCCGAGGAGCAGCCCCCAGCGTAAGTCTGGATCCCGTACTTTTCTTTGTCGGGTGTGCTTGAGTATTCTGCCTTGTGCTAATATCCTGATGCTTGCATCTTGCTTTGATTGTCTTGTGGAGAGGTGGAGCCGCAAGCTCAGGAGCGTCCGGAGGTCGCTCCCGAGGAGCCGCGGGCCCCGCCGTCCCCGCCAAGGCCGAACTCCCCGGCAAGGGAGAGCGCTCCGCCAAGGGCGGGTACTCCGCCAAGGGCGAGTACCCCGCCAAGGGCGAGCAGCCCGGCGAGGGCGGCCACTCCGCCAAGGCAGAGCTCCCCGGCGAGGGAGCCCGCCGCTGACGACGTCCGCCAAGGTAAGTTTTGTAACTTCGTCTTCCTGGAGTCGTCTCTTTTTGTATATTTGCTTGAACTCTTTTGCTTTCTTTTTCTTCTTCTTCCAGATCCTCCTCCCCCCGAGCAGATGGAGACAGAAGTCATCGTCATCGAGGAGGAGGGCGCGCAGGGCGGCGGCGGCGACGCCCCTGTCGCCGGGGACACGGCGGGAGCCGCCGAGCCGGCTGCGCAAGAGACCGCTCCGGCTGCGGATGCAGCGGCCGGGGAGGGGGACGGCGACCGCACTGCCGGCCCGGAGGCGGCAGGAGCATCAAGTGCTGCACCGGCCGCCGACCCCTCCGCCAGAAAGGAGCAGGCCGGCTACTACCTTGAAGCCCCCAACGGCGTCTTCATCCAGGTGCCGTGGGGTTCTTCTTCCCGAGCCCCCGCGGAAGGCGAGGCCTTTGACGAAGAGGTCTTCGCCTCCGCGGGCTTGAAGATCGTCGAGGCGCCCGGCGGAAGCGACGGGCCCGAGGAGGAGAAGCTGCTTCACCAGCTCCTGGCCCTTTACCGGGCCAGGCAGGCGAAGCTTGCTTCTCGGGAGGCCCTTGCCGCCAAGGCCGCCGTCGAGATGGAGAATCGCGCGGCGGAGCTCCGCGCCGCCAACCAGGCTGCCCTCCGCGAGGTGGCGGAGGAGCGCGAGAGACTCGCCGGAGAATATCAAGAATGGCTGCTGGAGAAGGCCGAGGCTGAAGAGCAGCAGCGGCTCGCCGGGGTGGAGTTGTCCCGGCGAGAGGGAGAGCTCGCCCAGCGGAAGGTCAACCTCGACTCCCACGAGGAAGACCTTGCCGCTCGGGAGCAGGCCCTTGGCGGAGAGCTGAAGGAGGCGAAAGCCGCCGCGGCTGCCGCGGAGACCGCCAAGGAGGAGCTTGCCGCCAAGGTCGCGCAGCTGGAGGAGTCGTTGAAGGCGAGCGTGGAGAGGGTCGCCGCGCTCAACATAGAGCGCGAGAAGGACGCCCACACCAACTCCGAACTCCAGGTGCGTCTTTCTGAGAAGGGTGACGAGCTGAAGGCCGCCAAGGACTCCATCGAGGACCTGGAGCTGAAGGTTTCCACGCTGAGGAACTCGCTCGACGCCGCCCAAGCCCGGGAAACCAAGCTGAAGGCAGAGCTCCACAAGGAGCAGAGCTTGGTGGCGAGCGCCAACACTGCGGCCGAGAACTTCCGCCGTACCGTCGAGGTGTGGACCGAGGACTTGGTATCTTCTGCGTCCAACATTGACCAGGAGCTGCTGGCGCTGAAGTTGGAGCACCTCATCTACTCTCCGGACCCAAACCTCCCCCACAGCGCCAAGCTCAGCCTCTTTTTCAGGGGGATCGCGCCGGCTCTTGCGAATCTTCGGAAGAAGATTCCCGCGCAGCTGGCCGAGGAGTCGCGCCTGCTCTGCACAGGAACCTTGGAGCGTGTGCTGACGAAGATTGTATACCGCAATCCCGGCATAAACCTCACCAACGTTCTCCGCAGCTTGCCGGCCGACGCGAACATGGAGGCGCTGAAGGAGCAGGTCGCCCATATCATCGCCAAAGTGAGCAAGCTCTCCAGGATTGAGGGCGACCGCGTAGATTAGGCCCCCTTTATCTTTATCTCTTTCTGTTGCTGCATAGGGTGTTATGAACTCATTAATCATTGCGACAAGTTATCCTTTGTAAGATATTTATCTCATTTTGATCAATCAGTGCCATGTTATCTTCCTTGTCTTGGTCATCTACTTTGTATGTTTTTCACCCCACGCTCCCGGGGAGCTTGCCGGCAAGGGTCCTTTGCCGCGAGCGCTGAGTGCTGGACTCTGAGCAGCCTGCTGGCCAAGGTCTCACCGGCAAGCAACCTTGCCGCAGCTAGTCGCAACGCACTTAGCTTGCTGAGTGAACTCGAAAACGAAGCAAGGGCGCGACACTTGTCGCAGCTCACTTAAGTCGTTGAGCGTACTCGAAAACAAGGCAAGGGTGCGGCTAGCTACGGGTAGGTTCCTCCGCGCACAGGTTTTCCATACAAAGCGTGATTGTTCAAGGAAGACAACTTAAATTTAAAAATTTGAACTGATCAAATTTTAATAACTTAGCTTTCATATATCTCTTGCTTCTTGGTAAGGCTTCTCTTCTTTGAACAGCACTTGGTTCCTCTTCCATCTCCTTCCCCCCCGGCAAACTTGTGCGCGAGGAACATTCTTTCTGCTTAAGAGGCAAGGAAAAAGAAGAGGGAAACAAGTATATGGCCTTTCTGCGTGCTAATGCTTACCGGATGGGTGTGTTGCACAAGATGCCAAATAACACATGCAAATAGCAAAAGAAAGCATGTAAAAGGCAAATAGCGCAAAACACAAGAACTTCACTGATGCACGGGGTCTGCGCCCGGCTTTGTACAAAGGGTTACATGCAACAGCGGCAAAGCTTGTACAAAAGGTGGTTGCCGGAGCGGATCACGGCAACCGCGCCTTATGGGTGAAACTTGCGAAGATGCTCTATGTTCCAGGAGTTGCTCACCGGTAAGCCTTCTTCGGTCTCGAGGCGGACAGCGCCGGGCCTCGTGACTTGTCTCACCCGATAAGGGCCTTCCCACTTCGGCGTCAACTTGTTGAAATTCTTGGCGGACTGAACACGCCGAAGAACAAGGTCGCCTTCCTCGAGACTCCTGGCCTTGACCTTGCGGCTATGGTAGCGACGCAAGGCTTGCTGGTATCGAGCAGCTCGTACAGCAGCCTGGAGACGTTCCTCCTCAAGGAGCAATGCATCATCTTGCCGTAGTTGCTCTTGCTCGAGCTCATCATAAGCGAGCACTCGAGGAGATCCGTATACGAGTTCCGTGGGGAGAACTGCCTCTGCTCCATAGACTAGAGCAAAGGGTGTTTGTCCGGTGGCTCGATTCGGTGTCGTTTTGATTGACCAAAGAGCCGCCGGTAGCTCCTCTATCCAATTTCTTCTGCACTTGTGCAGCCTGTCAAAGGTCCTTGTTTTGAGTCCGCGCAGCACTTCAGCATTGGCCCTCTCCGCTTGACCGTTGCTCCTCGGGTGAGCAACAGAAGCGAAACAGACCTTGGCGCCAAGGTCTTGGACGTTCTGCATGAAGGTGCGACTAGTAAATTGCGTACCGTTGTCGGTGATGATCCTGTTAGGGATTCCGAAACGGCAAACAATTGACCTGAAGAACCTGACCGCTGACTGTGCTGTCACCTTTCTCACTGGTTCCACTTCTGGCCACTTTGTGAACTTGTCGATTGCAACGTACAAGTACTCAAAGCCCCCGACGGCTCGGGGGAAAGGGCCGAGGATATCGAGCCCCCAGACCGAGAAGGGCCAGGACAAAGGGATTGTTTGGAGAGCTTGAGCTGGCTGGTGAATCTGCTTTGCATGGAACTGGCACGCTTCACACTTGGTTACTAGTGCAGTTGCATCTTGGAGGGCTTCTTGCCAAAAGAACCCTTGCCGGAAAGCTTTCCCGGCAAGCGCCCTTGCGCCAATGTGGTGGCCGCATATGCCTCCGTGTATTTCTGCCAACAGCTTCTGTCCATCTTCCCTGGAGATGCACTTCAATCTGACACCATTGAGTCTTCTTCTGTACAGCTCGTTATCCACGAACTGGTACATACTTGACTGCCTGGTTATCTTCTCTATTTCTTCTGGGTCGTCGGGAAGTTCTCCAGTTTGCAGAAAACAGACGATCTGCTGCGCCCATGCCGGAGCCTAGGGCTCAACGGCAAGGACTAAAGGTTCGAGGGCCGCTGCGGGAACCTCAGCTTCGACGGCAAGAACCTATGGCTCTGCCGGAGCTGATGGTCCCCCGGCAAGCTCGCCGGGGCGAGGCTTGTCGGGAATGCTTGCTTCAACTGTACAGACCCGAAGATCTGCAGGAGCAAACTGTTCCTCAGCGTTCTAGTTGTTGATCTTGGGGACCTTGGCGGCGGTCTCAGGAAGATCCGCCGGCAAGTAGTCGCCGGAGACCAACTTTCTCTTCTTGGGCTGCCCAATCGATGGTGTAACGGATGGTTGAGTCAGCTTGAGCAAGAAGGTTCCTGGTTCCACAGGTAACTTCATCGAAGCACACTTTGAAAGGCCATCTGCTATTTCATTTTGAGCTCTTGGGACGTGTTCCATTTGCAGACCTTCAAAGTGCTCCTCAAGCTTCCTTACTTCATCTACATAAGCTTCCATCAAAGGGCTCTGGTAGCTCTTGTTGACTTGCCGGACCACCAACTGAGAATCTCCCCGCACAATCAGCTTCCTGATCCCAAGTTCGGCCGCAATCCTGAGGCCGGCAAGCAAGCCTTCATACTCAGCAGTATTGTTTGTCGCTTGCTCTCTTGGGAAGTGCATCTGGATAACATACTTGAGGTGCTCCCCGGTAGGCGCGATGAGTACCACGCCGGCACCGGCGCCTTGCAGCGAGAAGGCACCATCAAAATACATTACCCATTCACTTGTTGCTTCTTGTACGGGTGCACTTGTTTCTTGGACTTCCTCATCGGGCGTTGGGGTCCACTCAGCTATGAATTCTGCCAAGGCTCAGCTCTGTATAGTTGAAGTACTCTCAAACTTGAGTCCAAAGCTCGACAGCTCCAGTGCCCACTCAACGATCCTGCCTGTTGCTTCTGGGTTGTGCAATATTCTCTTCAGCGGAAAGCGAGTGACCACTGTTATCTCATGTGCTTGGAAGTAGTGGCGCAGCTTTCTCGAGGCCATGAGGAGGCCGAAAAGCAACTTTTGCACACCAGACTATCTCGATCTAGCCCCCTGGAGAAGGGAACTTACAAAATACACTGGGCGCTGCACCATCTTCTTTCGCACCTCTTCCTGTTCCTGCGCAGAATTGTCCTTGTCGGGGCCAGAGCTTGCCGGAGCAGCGCCCTGCTTGTCGCTGGATTCGCTTGCCGGTGGTGCGGACTCCTCGTCGGCCTCCCTTTCCGCTACTAACGCAGCACTAACCACCTGGTTGGTTGCTGCTAGGTACAGCAGCAACTTTTCCTGTGGTCTAGGTGCGACAAGTATTGGAGTGGAGGATAGGTACCGTTTCAAATCTTGCAGCGCCGCCTCCGCTTCCAGAGTCCACTTCATGGGACCTGCCTTCTTCAGGATTTTGAAGAAAGGTAGGGCGCGTTCTGCAGACTTCGAAATGAACCTACTGAGGGCAGCCACACAACCAGCAAGTCTTCTGACATCCTTGACGCGCTTCGGGGCCTCGATCTGCTCAATGGCTTTAATCTTGTCGGGGTTGGCTTCAATCCCCCTCTGTGACACAAAGAACCCGAGAAGCTTGCCGGAGGGGACTCCAAAGACGCACTTCTCGGGGTTCAACTTAAGCTGTATTCTGTGCAGGTTCTGAAATGTCTCTTCCAAATCCTGGATCAGGGTTTCCTTGCTCTTACTTTTCACCACGATGTCATCCATGTAAGCTTCTACATTTCTGTGGATCTGTGGCTCGAAAGCAGTGAGCACTACCCTTGCAAATGTTGATCCTGCATTCTTCAGTCCAAATGGCATGCGTATGAAGCAATAAGTGCCACATGGAGTGATAAATGCGGTCTTCTCTTCATCTTCTTTGGCCATAAAGATCTGGTGGTAGCCTGAATATGCATCAAGAAAAGAGAGTAGCTCACATCCGGCAGTGGAGTCGACGATCTGGTCAATGCGCGGCAAAGGGAATGGATCCTTGGGACATGCTTTATTCACATCGGTGAAGTCTATACACAGTCTCCACTTCCCGTTGGCCTTGCGCACGACGACTGGGTTTGCTAACCACGTCGGATGGATCACACCTCTAACTAGGCCTGCTTCCTCTAGCTTCTTGATTTCTTCAGCAATGAATTCTTGGCGCTCCACGGCTTGCTTCCTCACCTTCTGCTTAACGGGCCGCGCATGAGGACAAACATCAAGCTTGTGCTCAATTACCTTCCTGGGAACACCGGGGATGTCAGATGGTTGCCAGGCAAACACATCGACATTCGCCCGCAGGAAGGCAACCAGCGCGCTTTCCTATTTGTTGTCAAGCGTGGCACTGATGGTGAAGGTACCACCAGTGCCGTCCTCCTTGGCGGACACCTTCTTGGTTGCCGGAGGAGCGGCCATTCCCTTCTTACACTTGCCGGTGGAGCTCGATGGGACGTCCTCGACGGCAGCGCAGCACTCCGAATAGGTGTGGTTGCCGGAGTGGGCCCCAGAGCATTTGCCGGACTTGGTCTTCGTCTTCTTCCCCCCGGGAGCTTCAGCGGCAAGTGTGTCCTTCTCGGCCGCAGCTGCTGCATCCCGGTAGATCTTGTCGGCGCAGACAAGCGCATCTTTCTTGTCGCCATGGACAGTGATGACACTTATCGGCCCCGGCATCTTGAGTACGTTGTAGGCATAGTGGGAAGCTGCCATGAACTTGGCGAGGGCGGGACGGCCGAGTATTCCATTGTATGGCAATGGAATATCAGCAACGTCGAATGTGATGCGCTCAGTTCTGAAATTGAGCTCCCCGCCAAAAGTCACCGGCAGAGTGATCTTCCCCTTGGGCTTGCTCCTTCCCGGGTTGATTCCTTGGAAAGAACCGGTCTCTTCGAGCTCGCCATCTGGGATTTGGAGTTTCTTGATCACAGCAGAGGAGATCAAGTTCAGGCCGGCCCCGCCGTCAACCAACATTTTGGTGACCTTGAGGTTGCGGATGGTGGGTGAAACCAGCATCGACAAGCACCCGACCGCAGTGGTGCGGTCAGGGTGATCCTCAAGATCAAAAATGATGGGCGTGCTGGACCATTTTAGGAGCCTGCGCGACTCCACGGGCGGCTCTGCTGCATTCACCTCGCGCACCCACTGCTTGAGCTGGCGGTGGGAGGTGTGCAGAGAGGCGCCACCGTCGACACACAGGACTTCCGTGGCCTTCTGGAACTCCTGCTTGCTGTTATCCTCGTCCTCCATGTCTTCGTCGTCGTCCTCTTCATCCTTGTCGCGGCCCCGGGGAGGTCGATCACCTTGCCGCTGCTTGGCTTTGCCGCGGCGTCCTCCCCGGCCATTGAACGGCCGCTTCTTGCTCGGCTCTCCCCCGCCACTTTGGGCCTTCTCCTTGTCGCGCCTCTCGTACTCAGCTTTCTGCTGCTCGACGAGGTATTCGACGCGTTTGCAGTTGGAGAGATCGTGGCCCTTGGTGCGATGGATTTTGCAGTATTGCTTGTCGGAGCCGTCCTGCTTGTCGGCCGCCGCTACAGGGGCAGGCTCCTTGCCGGAGCCGCCAGCCTGCGTTTGCTTGGCGGGGGCCTCCTTGCCGGACTTCTCGACGGCAAGCACTTCCTTCTTGTTTTTCCTTCTGTTGTTCCGCCGCCGGCTCTTCTTTGCCGGGGCGGTGTCGTCGCTGTCGCTTCCTCCTGCGCCAGCATCCTCCCCGGGGAGTCTCCTCCCCTCTTCTGCGCGTGCGCACTTATCAGCTAGAGCGTAGAGCTCGCTGACATCCCGAATCTTGGTCATGGCCATTTCCTCACGCATGCGGCGGTTACGCACGTTCTGGTGGAACGCGCTGATAACCGCGGCAGGGTGGACGTCGGGGATGTTGTGCTGTACACGGCTGAAGCGCTGGATGTACTTGCGCAGGGACTCCCCTTCCTTCTGGGCCAGAATGTGGAGATCACTCTCCTGGCCGTGGGGTTTGTGGCCGCCTGTGAAGGCGCCAACAAACTGGTGGCAAAGATCTGCCCAAGAAGAAATGGAGCCTTCCGGCAAGTGCATAAGCCACGAACGAACGTTCGGCTTAAGCACGAGCGGGAAGTAGTTTGCCAAGATCTTCTCGTCGCGCCCCCCGGCAGCCTGCACCGCAATGGTGTAGACGCTGAGGAATTCCGAGGGGTGCGTCTTGCCGTCGTACTTCTCCGGTACGTCGGGCTTGAAATTCTTCATGCTGGGCCACTGGACGCGCCGCAGCTCGCGGGTGAACGCAGGGCAGCCTGCCGCGTACGGCAAGTCGCCTGGTTCACCGGGCGCGCGCACGTCGACAGCGTTCCCAGCTCTCTGGTCTGATTGTCGCCGAGCTTCTCGGCGGCGCTCGATCGTGGTTCGAGCGTCTTCTTGTCGCCGGTCGTCAAGGACCTGGCGCTGGTCCCGACGAGCCCGCGGATCCGACGACGCCGTGGAGCCGTCGTCGGTGTTGTTCCGGCGGGGCGGCGTCTTCTGCTTCTGCGGCGGGGAGTGCACGGTCGTCGCACCCCCGATGGTCTTGTCGCCGTCGGCCTTCGTCTTCTCAGCTTGCCGCGGCCGCGAGGTCGCCGGCTGCTGTGGAGAGTCGTTGTTGGCGAAGGCGATCAGGCTCTGGATGGTAGCCCTCCAGTCTTCGGCTTTGTCTGCCGCCGGAGGGAAGTCGAGGAGCAGTTGCGCCCTTGCGAGCGCTTCTGCTGGAGTGGAGGGGAACGGGGCGAGCGGTGCGAGGAGCGGGATATGCTCGGACTCCTAATGGCGTTAGAAGGAGCAGGGTCCCGCCCCGGCGTCTTCGCTTTGCTCGTGCCCGGACGATGGCCCGGAGCGTCCCGCGAGCCTCCGGTTTGCCCTTGTCCCAGCAAGCGGATACCACCTCCTGTAGTATGGCGCTGCAGGGTTGTCGTATGCTGAGATGGACGCGGCGCGTCCACGGAGACCGAGGCTCGGTCGTCCGTCTTGTCTTTGGATTTGGTGGCGCCGCGAGTGTCCTCGCCGGCGACCACCCTTCCGACGACGTCTCCCCCGCCGACCGTTGGTTCCGGTGGCGGCGGATGAGACGCAGACGGGCCTCCGACCTCCGAAGCCTTCTTCTTCGGGGCCATGGTGCTGTTGTCGATGAAGCTGACGAATTCGGAGAGGTTGATGAAGAATGCGCCCGCGTGAACGCCGGATCAGGTTCGCACAACCTTGACGCCCCCTACCTGGCGCGCCAAAGATGTCGGGGGAAACTGTCCGCCACGAGCACCTATGGGACCGGAGCCCCTTGCTTGTGCGGTAAGAGGGCGGAGGGAGCACGAAGAGCAGATTGTAGCGAACACGCGGGCAGTTTTACCCAGGTTCGGGCCGCGATGGACGCGTAAAACCCTACTCCTGCTTAGTTTTGTATTGAGTTGGAGAGCTCGGGAGCTTGAAGAACTAGCTACACCGAGCGTATGAGCGATCTGGGTTCCGAACCCCCTCCACGTTGTGCATGGGCCTCCTTTTATAGTGCAAGGGGTCACCGACAGGTGTCAACGTAGGAGAAAGGGGTAAAAATGTAAAAGAGGTGGTAGTTGTAACAGTGCGGGAACAGTGGAGCTACAGTGCGTGAACAGTGGTCGCTACCTACTTTGACAGTGGGGGACAAGGGCATTTAATGCCCGTCGCCGTCGACCCCAAAAGCGCCCGCCCTTGCGTCTCCGTTTGCCACGGCGATGGCTTCACCATCGTGGAGTGCCACCGTGTCCCCCAGGCTGCACAGCCATCCGCCACGCGTCCCTGGAAAGGCCCCAGGGCGACGCGTGGTTCGATGAGCTGGAGTGCGGGCACACAGCACACTCTTCCCGGAAAGCACCTTGCCGGGGTCTTGATCTTGCCGGGCCCGGGAGCTTGTCGGGCTCTGAAGCTTGTCGCTCCCCGGGCCCTGCCGGGGCGCATATAGCGCCGAGGCGTGTTTTCCATGATGTAATCTTCTAGTCTTCCTGGCAAGCTCCTCTTGCCAGGGCCTTGCGTGAGTGAAGTATCCTTGAGCCTAGAACGGCCTTCCCGGCAAGCCCCACTTGCCGGGGTCTCGATCTTCTGTCTTGTATACTTTGTTTTTGAATGGTTTTTATATGGAGCAGGAAGGTCTCCGGCGAGCACGTGGTCGACCCTGCCGCGGGAAGCTGCTACTGTCCGTGCACAAGTTGGGGTACTGAGGTACCCCTACCTTAGTACACCGACAGCAAGCTAGCATGAGGTGGGTGGGAGTGAGGAGGAAGAAAAGCACCCAGGTTTTTTTCGACGGCGGTGTGCTGGGTAGCGCCTCTCATTAAGTAAATATATGAGATTTTGAATTCATTTTATTATTTACTAGGGTGGATGGGCTCTTTTTTCTTGGGCCAAGAGAAACAATTACTAATAGTACAGTGGAGACACTCTACAACTACCAAGAAAACAGTTACTACTAGTACAGTGGATACAATACCGCTTCTGGCTCCTCAGAGGTCATCGAAATGTCTCCCGCTATTGAATGTCGTTTTATTTTGGTTCACTGACATGCGGGCCATGCAGTGCGCTGGCCCAAATGCCATCCACCTAATTAGAAGGTAGTATGCAGGCGGAGTGTCACCCCGGTCGTAGCGCAGCAGTAACAATCCGTCATATCACAAAACCCCACCTCCGCACAGTCTATGTTTGACGGATGAAGAAACCTTCATTTCACTCTTTGCTGAATCCCGTTCTCCCTGGCCGCCTTCAAGAAAGCCAACACTCACATCATCCATTGTTCTTCTCTCCCAACGAAGGGAAGGTAAGTGGATCTGTGATGCTGGTATTTTCTTTCAGAAAAAAAGAACTTCTACAAAGCAGTAACCGATCCCCAATCTCCTTTTTTTCATTGTCATTGTGATTGTGTTTTCCTTTCCATTTTCTCATATTTGTCAGTTTCATGATTGACCAAGAAGAACCAGGCAAAGATCTTCCAATGTTGGAGCAGATGCGGGAGGCTGATCCCCATGAGAAGAGGGCTCCAAGAAGATGGAGGCCGCCTTCGAGCCGACCCTAGATACGCTCGCGGCCAGTACTGAGATGGTCAATGCCCCGTTTGAGGTTACAGTCCCTGTGGCCCTAAAGGAGCAGTTTTCCCCTTTCGAATATGTGTCCCCGCCGTTGAGCTGCCCAAGGTGATTTTCTTCCTCGTCGATCTCGATTGTGGTTTTTCATCTAAGTATGTGGTGATAAATAATGCAAAATTTTATTAGCTTCGATCCCATGGTACCTTCCCTATCATGCATACTTTTGGCTCTACATAGTGGTTTAAATAACTTGTGTTTTTTATATTGGAAAGTAATTCAAAATTGTTTTTTGTTTCTGTTAGAGCCCTGATGCAGACAAGGATTGTGTGGTTGTACATGTCACTCGATATGAGGCAGATGACCTGAATGTACGCACTGGGAAAACTAAGTTCTTAGGCTGTTGGATCCTGGAAGCCAGTTGCACTTATACGAGAGTTGAGGTGTATTACAGCCACACTGTTATCAGGCGTGTTGTCCAGGGTGTACTTAAGCACTAGAAGTTCAAAGCTACTCCTTCATTTATGAGGCATACTGCTCTTGTCAAGCTTACGCAGGAAGATGATGTGGCATGCCTCGACAAACAAGTTTATGAGTGGCAAGGCCACAAGGTTACCTTCAAGAAGGTTGACAGGATCGAGCTGCTGCCGGACGTCCTCGATGATGTTCATGGCAAGGTACGCCTTGTGTCCATCCCAAATTAGATTCAAGCATGAAATAGTTGGCCCATCTAGTGTTTAAAACTAGTTTGGATTGTGTCTACTTATACGAACCTTGCCTATTATCAAGCCCTCTAGGGCTAGTACTCTGTTTGAATCTGTCTATGGGAACTACAACTATTGTTGTCTGCCCGTGAATCATGTGAGAACCATCCTAATTGTTCCCGAAATAGATATGTCCTCACTAGTTTTTTCATGTAATATGGCATGGTAAGACATACGTTATCACGGTTTATCATACGAGCCGTGTGTGTTTGATAAAATAGAGTACTTGTTCCAGAACTACGCGTCGACATATACATAGGTTACGTAAGGCTGGTTAAGTACTTGTAAACACTATTGGTGCTACCCCACTTGTAAGCAGTTGTGAAAAATAGGGCACATTGCATTGGCTCAGATCGCTTCAACATTAGAAAAGTCGACTATCGACCAGCTAACAATCATTACTCTGATGTCTGATATATAAGCAACTATGTATCTTGTTACAGTGTTTGATGCAATTAATCGAGGCCACAATTTAAATTCCAAATGTTCACACGCTAGCACAACGTTCATGTGGAGCATTCACATAAAACTTGGCTTCATAAAATACTTGAAAATCAAAAGTTCAGCAATTTTATACATCTCAATGATTCATAGACCATAACCAACATTCAATACTTCACAACAAAAGACAAAGTTGTGAGAAGGTTCAAAAATCAGGAAAAATCAAGCAAGGCTTCTGTGAGAAAGGGGCCTCCCTAGGCAGGCTTTATATTCCTAGAGTTCACTCTGGTTTTTTTGTTGCCACCGTCCATGGTAGGTTCTCTTATTCCAGAATAACCAATTATAATTGTGTTCTCAGTTGGAATGCTGAACTGAACCATGTAGTGTACTGACCATCAGAACTTGTTGTGTAGTTCCACTAAATTTATGCAACACTATTTGCAGAAATCAGCAGACCATAATGCCTCTTGTCCACGAACCTGTCCCAAAAATCTCCGCGCAGCCGTGCCAGCTAATTCTCTGTCCATCCTTGATCTGGGAAAAAGTGCATTCCTGACTAGGACGCAGTGTAGTTGTTTTCGCTCGTCCTTGAACTACAATTGTGAAGTAAACGTACGAATCAACTTCTTTAGATTGTGTTGGTCATTCTACCTAGTTACTACCAATGTAGTAATACCTGGAAGATAGGATATTAGACGACGACAGCATCAAGGAATAGCCATCTCATTTTGTGAAGTTCTACTAGAACTGAGGTGTGTACTTTTGATTGCACAAATACAAATGATATAGAGACAGAGATCCCTGTTTTCACAAATATGAAATATGATTAATTAAGTAGTGGCATATGATTAACGCCAGCATCTATTGTTTTATAATTGGCACTACATTGATAGTATGAAAAGGTGCCATTAAGTAATAAGTAGCATCACATCACATCAACACTGCCACTAGATTAAGATGCAGAAAAATAGAATTAGTACTACTGTAATGAGAGAGTAGCACATGGTCAATAAATGTGCAATCAAATTTGTGCAGTTCCACTGGGATGAAGCAATGTTAGCGGTGTGAGATTTAAGTGTAACTGCAAAAACACAATTCATGTGAAATAAATCAAGACAGAAGCACTTCATGAAATGTTGGTGTCATTGCTTCAATTTATCAGCGGCACTAGACTAACAAAAATATTACTTAATATTGACATTGGGTGGCATTGCTTCATGCTTCATGTGACTTGACATTAATAGTAGCGATATGGGTGTAGGGATAGCAGGGGCATAAAGTGGTGAGGCAGATGTAGTTGCCGAGACCGGCAAACATTCAGGCAGCATGTCTGCATTTGTCCCATTTTTTATCTCCTTGGTGACATTTTCCTATGTGAGCACAGGAAATCTAGACCTGCTCGTTCTCATTTGCATTGTCCCCCCAACACCCCTCACTTTATTTCCTTTTTACCTAGAGACAAGTCCACTTCCCCCCCTTCGCCATCCACCCCGCTTTCTCCGCCTTTTCAACCAAGAGACCGGTTGGGTAGCCAGTATCTACTACTTTCCCATGTTTCCTCTTAGAACCAAGTCCTAGATTCATGTTATAGCTTTACCACCACTTTCTTCCCTGTTTGAACCAACTCTTAGATTCGACTGTGTGAACTAGCTTTAACTCTAATAATAGTAAAAGTCTAGGTGGCTTTGGAACAACCGACGGAAGTAGAAAAAGATCCACACGAAGCCACGTGGGGAGCTGGGGCAGTAGAGCAAGGCTGGTTTCGAAGGAAGATATACCATAGGCTCATCGGGATGTGGCAAAGACGGCATCGGGAGGCCGCATCTTGGCCACAATACCGCAGGGAGGAAGATGGGGTCGGAGGCCCTCCCGAGCAGGCGCTGTCTCGGAGAGAACGGCATGGCTGCTGATCGAGATGCGTGGGCATCTGTTGGTCTCCTCCCTTGCCGCCGACGACTGCGTGAATGATGCACCTACACCCCTGCCCTCACCGAGGTGGTTCGACTGGATTTGTGACCATCGGTGAGTAGAGATAGAGTGTGGCCACCTATGTCTTGCTTAGATATGGAGGGCATGAGAGAGTGAAAGAGAGGAACCCTAGTAAAGCAAGCGCCGAGGCTCTGCTTATATATATATATATATATATATATATATATATATATATATATATATATATATATATATATATATATATATATATATATATATATATATATATATATAGGGCTAAACTATTCTGTTACCCGTAACAGAATATTATTCTGTTACCCCCCACCCTATATAGGCGCGACGCACCGACCACCGTAGAATCTCGCCGACCCAGCCCGAACCAAACCCGCCTTCTTTCGCCGGAGGCAGCCGTCGTGGGCGAGCGAGCGACAACGGCAGCCGGAGCGAGGGAGCCCGCGGCGACGGATCCGCCGCCGTCTCCTACCTCCTTCCATCGCCGGAATCATCGACGTGGCTGTGATCCGCCATATCCTGCCTCCTTCCGTCCCGGGATCCATCGGCAGGGCCGTGGTCCGCTGTCTCCTGGCTCCCACCGTTGCCGGATCCAACGACGGGGCCATGATCTGCCGCCTCCTGCCTCCCTCCATCGCCGGGTCCAACGATGGGGCCGTGATCCGCCGCCTCCTGCCTCCCTCCGTCGCCAGGGCTCCTTCTCCGGGGCAGTGATCCCCGCAAGGTTCTGCCTCCCCGGACCTATTCGCCAGACGTCCACCACAAGCAGGAGCTGCATCAATGGCGCCGCCTCCCAAGAACATGCTAGTATGCCGACCACGAGAGGAATAAGGAGAAGTCAGTCCACTGGAGGTAATGTCTGGTTCCCACGTTTGTGTCAGTACATCAGGTCATCAGTCCTGCTATGAAGAAGAACCTGATAGTACATTGCAAATGCTTGATCAGTTCATTACACCCCTGCCACTTGATGCACAATTTGGATGTCGAGGCTACTGTCAGTACCTCTAATATGATAGGTTCAGTTCAAACCAAAAAACATAAACTTATGCATCAGTACAAGGAGCTACTAGGCTTTATATAAGGTTCAGCTACCACTGCAAGTTGTATGATGTTATTTCTAATAGTACATGCCGTGTAGTTGCGTCAGTTCGAACTAGTGAAAGAATGTTGTTGAAAAAATATACACGTGTTACACAGTAAGTTCAATGATACATAAACTAGGAGTACTTCTAGTGTAGTTGCATAAGTTATAGATGAACAAAAGAGAAGACATGCATCAGTTTTATATATATGCATCTCCATACATCTCTGAAGTTCAATGTTCAGTTTTACAACCAGTGCTAAAAAACAGTACATCGGTGTTGAGCATGTATGGTTATACTGTTCGAGTGAAAACAAAACTAGATACTAATTAGAGAACAACAGTTTAAATAACAACCAGCGATGCAAGTTCAACTTGTACAATGCCTTGAGTGCATGACATGTTACCCACATCATGTATACGAGAAAATTGCAGAAAATATTAATCCCAAAACTGTTGAATGTCATTGCAGAAGCGAGCAAGGCGGCACACGCAGCGAGTGTTTGATGAGCCAAGCAGATATGGGGCACCACCTGGTTGGGTAACACCAGAAATACCACCTGGATACTTCAACAATACATGCAGATTTCAAGATACACTGGAAACATCAGAAGCACGAACAAGTTCTTCTATGCAGCAAACACCAATATCTGGGATTACAAACTTTATCACTCGTGGGTTGCAACAAGTCCAACAATATCCCCAACAACAAATGTTTTCCTTCCCTAGCGCATGCAGAAAGCCAAGGACAGGAAGCCGTGGATGGGTTGCAACAAGGCTTCCACCAGTCGCTCTATCAACATCAATCATCCGTGCTGCAAAAGCGGTTGCAACGGGAAGACCAGGCCAAAGAGACAGAAAATTTGGCCGCTCTAGCAGGTTCCAAAGTACAAGATATGAGCCATATAGACAGGAGCAACCTCACAACGAATCTGAGGGGAGACGGCCGTACAGTGAGATACGGAGATCTTCGTCAACATTGCTCCCTCCAAGAGATGCATTGCTGCATGTGCCAAGGGTGACACCACCCGCGCCCATACACCAGGGTGAACAGCAAACACCGGAGGCGGCACAGAGCTATACACATGTAAGTATCCATATAGAAAAAAACATACAAGCATAGTGTCACACCCTGATTTTCATATCACATTGCTTAAGCTTATTTTCATGATAAAAATGTGGATTTGCAAAAAACTTTTGAGTGTTGTTGACTTTGCTTGATTTGACTCGTGTCTGTTGTTTGCTAGTGCTCTGAAAATCTAATAAATCCTCCGACTCTTATACTTCATCTCCTTGACCCAAAACCTTTTTCCAATGATCATGCCATGTGTATAGACCAGCATAGAATTTTCTTATAAAAATATTTTGGCCAAATGGTATTTTCTAGAAATTAGTTTTCCAAAAACCCCTGAATTGAGGTTTGCACTGCAAGTACCTTATTTAGGGTGAGAAAAATCTTTCCAAAAGTATATTTGAATCCTATTAGATATAGGACTCCCAGAAACCACAAAAGTATAATTTTAGAAGTTATTTTTATATTTTATTTAAAAGCTTTTTCTTAAGGCCAGAAATGGTCTTTAATAGGGAAAAATTATTTAATCATTTCAAAAATATTTGCCAAAATTCAGGGAGACTCATAGGACATATATTGTCCATATATAAGAGTTTCAACACATGGTCATGTTCAAAATATTGGACAAATCCTTCCAAAACCCTTTCTGGATATTTCAAGCTTTTGAAATATTTACAAAGGAAATATTCTCCAAAAATTCCAGGGAAATTCTATCATGTCACATATGACATATTTGATGATCTTGCAAAGCCTCATGCCTTGAAGATCAAGGAAACATCCTCAAACCCCTTCTAAACCATTCTGTCCATATTTGAAGTTTGAGCAACTCTACATTGCCAAGCTTGTCCAAATGCTCTCTAATTTGGTGCACATGCTAGAATGGCCTAATAAGGAATCTAGACCAAATGTCACAAGATTTGGAATAGAGCAACTTGATCAGATCACCCCAAAACCCTTTCTGTTCAAATGCAAATTTGAACAACTTTACATTGGCAACTTTTTATCTGGAGCCTCAAACTTTGTGGGCATGTTCATAACCCCAAATGATGATGCTACACCAAGTGGTGCATCAAGGGGAGATGATTTGCTTAACTCCAACATGGTGAAACCATTTCTGTTCATTTCTAGGGTTCACCAAAGTTACATTGGCCACTTTGCCCAAATGAGCTCAAATTTGGTGTAGGGGCCTAATTATATGTGACATTTGATCCTGTTAGGTCCCATGTCAAGTGGATGTCATTTGCTTGACCAAACCCTGATCAAACACCTTCTGTCCAATTACCAAAACTAGTGGTTGAACCTCTTTTACTTTTCTCCATGGCCTCAAATTCTTACCACAGCTTCCCCTAGTCCTATTCTACCTCCAGTAACTCTCCTCTGCCTTATCTCAATTATTGGAGGGGGTAAAACCCCAAGTTACACTGCTGCACAACAGGATTCACCCTCTCCCTCACCTCCCTCCTCATCCCAGTGGTTCCCCAGAGCATCCAAGACCCCCACGCCATTGTTTACTATCCCCTAGTACTGCTGGACACTACTGGACACTGGGGGACACGGCCTGGACAGCAAAGACTTGAGCATGCCAGCCAAAGACGCGCTCTGGAGCACGCTACAGTGCACCAAGGCACTGTAGCTCGGCCCTCCCGAGGCTTCCAGGCGGTCTTGGGCAGAGTGGGCGTGTCCATCGAGGTCTCCTCAACGTCCACGACCTGCAGGACGGTCGGCCTTATCCTCCCCGGCCCTCCTCCTCTCTCTCCTCGAGCTCGCCGTGCGCGCCCTGGACCATGCTCACGGTGCACCGCGGCCGCAGCTATAAAAGGGCTCGCCCCGAGCACCTCTCGCCTCT
The DNA here is from genome assembly GCA_902687465.1 of Secale cereale. Taxonomy (NCBI): domain Eukaryota; kingdom Viridiplantae; phylum Streptophyta; class Magnoliopsida; order Poales; family Poaceae; genus Secale; species Secale cereale. The sequence goes on from LR738713.1 coordinate 617,499,175, forward strand.
GCTGGATCCTCCTCTCCCCCGTGCACCTCCCAGACATCTCCACTCTTCCTCTCATGCGCTCCTGCTCCCTCCATGGCCGGAGTGCCACCGTCGGCCACCTGAAAGCACATTTGCTCCCTGGGTGGTTTTGGTAATTAATGACAACATACTTTGTGATTGGACTAATGCTTTTATCAAGTATGTTTCAGGAAATTCAATCACATTGGTATGGCAAAAGGACTGAAGAAGTGGACCCCTCAAAATGCTAAGGCAAGCATTGGCAAAAGCTCAAGACTCCATTTTTGGTTTAGTGATCCAAGATCACATTGAGTCCATAGGAAAAGCCAATACTATTAAAAGGGGATGAGGTTGTGTTGATGATCTGGTTGCTCAAGTGCTTAGTGATATATCTCCTTTAACTATCAGCAACTTTCACTACAATACACACTCATAAGTAATCTCGTACCAACCGATTTTCCAAACTCAGTCACACCGAGATGAACCACCTCAGCCATAAGCCAAACCCTAGAAAAATCGGTCATTCCGAGTTTGAGATCGGTCTCACCGAAACATGGGCTGCCAAGCTTCTGTAACCGTTTGTCATCAAATAGGAATAACCAAGTTGATGATTTCGGTCCCACCGAAACTGGCAAGTTCCTGTCTTGACTCAAATCGGACTAACCGAGATGGTATTTTCGGTCCCACCGAAAACCCTAATGTTCACATTATTTGAACTTTCGGTCTGACCGAGTTGTCCACTTCGGTCTCACCGAGATTGCTCAATTATGTGTGTAACGGTTGGATTTTGTGTGGAGGCTATATATACCCCTCCACCCCCTCTTCATTCGTGGAGAGAGCCATCAGAAAGAACTACCACTCCTACCTTACACTTTCTGAGAAGAGAACTACCTACCCTTGTGTTGAGATCAAGTTGCTCCACTCCCACCATATGAAACTTGATTTCTAACCTTCCCAAGTTGCTTTCCACTCAATCCTTTCTTCCACCACAGCCAAATCAGTGAGGAGAGTTGAGTGTTGGGGCGATTATCATTTGAAGCACAAGAGCAAGGAGTTCATCATCATCTACAACATCTATTACCTTTTGGAGGGTGGTGCCTCCTAGATTGGTTAGGTGTCGCTTGGGAGCCTCCGTCATCAGGATGTGGAGTTGAACCAAGAAGTTTGTAAGGGCAAGGAGATCGCCTACTTCGTGAAGATCTACCCCGAGTAAGGCTAGCCCTCCGTGGGCGTAGGCCATGATGGAATAGACAAGGTTGCTTCTTCGTGGACCCTTCGTGGGTGGAGCCCTCCGTGGACTCGCGCAGCCGTTACCCTCCGTGGGTTGAAGTCTCCATCAACGTGGATGTACGATAGCACCACCTATCGGAACCACGGGAAAAATCATTGCGTCTCCAAATTGCATTTGATCTTCTCCACTTCTCTTTACTACTTGTGCAATTTACTTTCCGCTGCCCATACTCTAGAATTGCATGTGTAGTGTGCTACTTGACTTGTGTGTTATGCAAAATCTGCCAAAATCTGTCCTTGATAAAAGACAGAATTTTTATCTTGTCGAGTAGTCTAATCACCCCCCTCTAGACACTCTCACCTTCTTCGATCCCTCAATTGGTATCAGAGCTTTGGTCTCCTTTGCTTTGGTTTACACAACATTGGAGGAAGATGGACGTGTCTACGTTTGGGAGTGTTAGCCATAGAGTGCCTATTCTTAATGGAGAGTCATATAACTCATGGAGGTCTGAAATGCTTATTATCTTTTAGAAGTACAATTTGTGCAAATATATTGAGACCCCCTATGTGCCTCCATTTGATCCCTTGCACCCTACCATGGATGAAGAGCTTGATTTGCTTCATAACCTTAGGACTGTAAATCTTATCATTAGAGGGTTACCCGATGATTTGCTTAAGCTTGTTACAAACTTTGAGTGTGCCTATGCTATGTGGAAGTTCTTGGAAGAACTTTATCTGGACTACTCTATGAGAGGTCTTGATAAAATTCTATACAAGACTATTGAATTTGATAAGATGCACCCCAATGATCCCAACTTTGATAAATGCTTCTTTGAGCTTCGTGATCTTATGAAAAAGAAGGGTGATCCCGCTCTCATCAATGTTTTAATTAGAAATGCTCTTGCATTGCATTCCGAAGATTATTGTCACATTGACAAAACTAATGCAAGTACTTATCAAATTGACCTAGGTGTTGATGATGAACAATCTATGGGTCAATATGATGATGAGCATGAGCATGATGATGATTACTTCGATTCGGACACCAAGCTAGACAAGGTCATGAAGAGTCTCAATCTTATGGCAAATCTGAGAGACTACATGTCCGGCGGAAAAGAGTGGATTCTTGATAGTGGATGCACCGACCACATGACCGGAGACAAAGACATGTTTCGAGAGCTTGCAAAGAACGATGGTCCACGCAAGTATGTGACTTTTGGAGACAACTCCAAGGGTAAGGTACTTGGCCTTGGTAAGGTGGCCATATCTCATGATAGCTCTATTCAAAATGTCATGCTTGTAGAATCTCTTGGATACAATTTACTTTCCGTGTCTAGATTAGCTGACTTTGGATTCAATGTGCTATTCACCAAAGTAGATTGCCAAGTCTTTCATCGTGACAATCAAAACATGGCATTTACCGGTATCCGTAGAGGTGATCTATACATTGTTGATTTCACTAAGAAAGCCCAACCTAGAGCTTGTTTCATTGCTAAATCCTCTAAAGGTTGGTTATGGCATAGAAGGCTAGGACATGTTGGTATGCGTAATCTAGACAAGCTGATCAAAGGTGATCATATTCTTGGTGTTAAAGATGTTCTCTTTGACAAAGATAGACTTTGTAGTGCTTGTCAAGCAGGAAAACAAGTAGGTGGAAGTCATCCCGTAAAGAACATCATGACCACAAGGAGACCGCTTGAGCTTCTTCATATGGATCTCTTCGGTCCCAATGCTTACAAAAGCCTTGGTGGTAACTCCTTTGGTCTAGTTATAGTTGATGATTATTCCAGATTTACGTGGGTATTTTCCTTGATGACAAATCGCAGGTTCAGAGAATCTTCAAGACTTTTGCCAAAAAGGCCCAAAATGAATTTGAGGTGAAGATCAAGAAAGTTCGGAGTGACAATGGAACGGAGTTCAAGAACGCCAATGTAGACTCTTTTCTCGATGAGGAAGGGATTCTACATGAGTTCTCGGCTACGTACACTCCTCAACAAAATGGAGTTGTTGAGAGGAAGAACCGAACGCTCATAGAGATGGCAAGAACGATGCTTGATGAATACAAGACACCGAAGCATTTTTGGGGAGAAGCGGTCGAGACAGCTTGTCATGCTATCAACAGACTTTATCTTCATAAGCTCCTCGGCAAGACATCATACGAGCTCCTCACCGGTAACAAACCCCAAGTGGGATACTTTCGTGTCTTTGGTTCAAAATGCTATATCCTTGATAAGCATCGTCGGTCTAAATTTGCTCCTAAATCTCATGAAGGCTTTCTCCTTGGTTATGGATCAAACTCCCACACCTACCGTGTCTATAATAATTTCACCCGAAAGGTTGAAGAGACGGTAGATGTTAAGTTTGATGAATCTAATGGCTCGCAAGTAGAGCAAATGCCTATTGATGTAGGAGACAAGGACCCATCGGAAGCTATCCAAGATTTATCTATTGGAAAGATCCGTCCCATGGAAGTGAAGGAGAGTACCTCATCTACATATGTGGAGCCCCCTACCTCACGGCAAGATGAACCTCAAGGCAACATGGAGGCCTCCACAAGTGGAACTCACCAAGATGAGGAAGTGCAACAAGAAAATCCACCACAACCTCCTTCTCCACCGCCTCAAGACAACACCAACAACAATGAAGAAGAAGAAGAGGAAGATGAAGATGATGAGGAAGCTCAGCCACAACATCAACAAAAGCTATCCCGAGTCCGAGCAAGAGTCAAGAAGAATCATCCCGTGGAACAAATGATGAACGACATCAACTCCGGGAGAATTACTCGCTCTAAAACTCGCTTAGCTAATTTTTGTGAGCATTACTCATTTATCTCTAGCATTGAACGTATGAAGGTAGAAGAAGCACTTGAAGACCCGGATTGGGTGAACGCTATGCACGAAGAACTACACAACTTCGAGAGGAACAAGGTATGGACTTTGGTAGAGAAGCCCAAGGATGATCAAAACATCATTGGAACCAAATGGGTGTTTCGGAACAAGCAAGATGAAGATGGACAAGTCATCCGCAACAAGCCTCGTCTCGTAGCTCAAGGTTACACACAAGTCGAAGGTATGGACTATGGTGAGACCTATGCCCCCGTTCCTAGACTTGAGTCCATTCGCATTCTTCTTGCTTATGCCAATCACCATGATATTACTCTCTATCAAATGGATATCAAAAGTGCTTTCCTAAATGGTGAAATTGAGGAGGAAGTATTTGTGAAACAACCTCCCGTATTTGTGAATCCCAAAAAGCCTAATCATGTTTACAAGTTGCACAAAGCTCTTTATGGTCTAAAACAAGCTCCTAGAGCTTGGTACAAATGCTTGACTAGTTTTCTTCTTGAAAAAGGCTTTGAGATTGGAAAGATAGACTCAACGCTGTTCACAAAAAGGGTTAATGGTGAACTATTTGTGTGCCAAATATATGTTGATGATATTATCTTTGGTTCAACTAACCCTCATTTTAGCAAGAAGTTTGGACAGCTCATGTCGGAGAAGTATGAGATGTCCATGATGAGTGAACTCAAATTCTTCCTTGGGTTGCAAATCAAGCAATCTAAGGAGGGTACCTTTGTCTCACAAACAAAGTACACCAAGGATCTCTTCAAGAAGTTCAACATGCAAGAAAGCAAAGGTATGAGTACCCCCATGCCTACTAGTGGACATAATGACTTGACAAAAGATGGAGAACCCGTTGATCAAAGGGTTTACCGATCTATGATTGGTTCTCTACTATATCTTTGTGCTTCTCGTCCTGACATAATGTTGAGTGTATGCATGTGTGCGCGATATCAAGCAGCCCCTAAAGAATGTCATCTTAAAGCTGTTAAAAGGATAGTGAGATATTTGATACACACACCAAACTTTGGCATTTGGTATCCTAAGAGAGCCTCTTTCGACCTTGTTGGCTATTCCGACTCGGACTATGCCGGTGACAAGGTTGATAGAAAGTCAACTTCGGGTACGTGTCAATTCCTTGGTCGATCCCTTGTATCTTGGTCCTCCAAGAAACAAAATTCGGTATCATTATCCACTGCAGAAGCGGAATATATTGCTGCTGGTTCATGTTGTGCTCAATTGCTATGGATGACACAAACGCTTAAAGATTATGGGATACATGTGAGACATGTTCCCTTGCTTTGTGACAATGAGAGTGCAATTAAAATTGGACACAATCCAGTGCAACACTCTCGAACAAAGCATATTGAAGTTCGTCACCATTTTATTCGTGATCATATTGCCAAGGGTGACATTAATCTTAAGCATGTTCGTACTGACAAACAACTTGCTGATATCTTTACAAAACCTCTTGATGAGAAGGTGTTTTGTCGCTTAAGGAGTGAGTTGAACATCATTGATGCTTCAAACTTGGAGTGAGAACTCCATTGATGCATGCAAGGCATGAGCCCTCTTGACTAATCCTTGATATTTCTCTTATGATGGTGATCATATGTCTTGGACACATTTGCCTCCTTGTATTGCATCTAACTCTCTGCAGGTACTTGGATGATCTACATTCCACAAGATTACCACACACTCAAATCATGAGTAATCTTGTCATTAACCAAGTATCTAGCCCTTTGGGATGATGAGTTCAAGGAACAAAATTCCACATATCCTTTTTGACATCTTATACATCTTGTATTTCACTCTTCTCATCTTGGATATCCTCGAGTATTTCCTTGCTTGCCTAACCCATGTAGGAAGATGAACTACACAAGTAGAAATGGCGCTCCAACTTCACATTCAATGAGCACCTACATCAAGCTTATCTACATGAGTAAAGCAACAACAAACCCAAGGTATGTTCTTCACATCTTTAAGGAGCTTTACTCAAAGTCATGAGTACAAGCAGCTTCATAAGATGTGATCACATCGAATGCTTAATCGAAAAATGGCAACCCCATTTTGAGCTTAAATGATGAGTATGACCTATGATCAAATGTCCTCATTTGACTCCTAAGTCAATATACTCAAACATAGGTGACCTTGTCGCCGACCTTTATCTAGATGAAGTACATATGTTTTGAAGTTTTTCTATTTTCCCTTATGTTCTCTCATTGAGTTTTCTTTAAACAAAAAAAAAGAAAAAAAAACTTCATCTAGGAATCCTTTTTATTTCTATTCTTATGTATTTTTGAATATCCTTCTGGCTCTGATCAATTCCCCGAAAATCTTTCACAAATTCATTGCAAATCCATTGAAACATTCCTCGCAAAGTGAGCTGAATTATTTCTGTATTTCCTTGGAATTAAACTCGGCGTCACCGATTTATTTATTTCGGTCTAACCGAAAAGGGTCTACCCTAACTCAATTCGGTGTCACTGATTTATTTCCTCCAGGATATCATCTCCTGCAGCTCTACTCATTGTTTCTCTATGAATGTTCCTATTTGCCCTGTTGTGATTCTTAAGGATCCAACTTCTTTCTTTCCATCTTTCCTGTCCTTCCTAGTTTGCTGTCCTTTTCGGCACTTGATGTCAAAGGGGGAGAAGACTTAGGGGGAGTAGGGGGAGAAGAGAAGATTTAGGGAGAGAAGAAGAGCAATCTTATCTTAAGGGGGAGAGAATCACATCAAAGCTTTGCCGTGTCTTACATTGGACATCATTCTCTTTTGGCATCATTCTTTTGATTTTTGCTCTTTCCATCAAACCCCTTGATCTCAGAGAACTCAAAGGGAGAGGAATCTTCACAATTGATATCTTATGGAAAGCAAAATCTCTCAGTGTTCATTGAAAATCTTTTAGTTTCGGAGACATGTTTGCTGATTCAAGCACGTGCTCAATATGAGACACTCCTTATACATGTCATCCCTGGCTTGGTACTCTTGATGTTCTTGCAGTTGGTTGAAGGAATACTCTTGTGTTATCTAACCTTATTTTCCCAAATTTTATCCCTTCAGGTACAATGCCAAGGAACCTCAAGGTAAGTATATGCACCTTGCAGAATGTGCATGATGGTGACTTGCTTGTGAATACTTGTTTGCAAGAAATCACCATGCACATATGCATTATCACTCACTTCTTTTCATCTGCTCTGATGCATATAGCCAAGTTGCATGTAGCACATCCTACCTATCTCTCTTGTGTGCTTGAGGTAGTCCAAAAGCAAAATTTATGAAAATCTTGCACACTTGTAGGGGGAGCCTGTGTACTACATGCTTGTCAAAGCTTTCGTGATAATTCTGTCTTTCTTTCAATAAGCTTTGATGTCTTGTTTAGTGTGATTTTAGTGTGTTGCCATCAATTACCAAAAAGGGGGAGATTGAAAGCACATTTGCTCCCTGGGTGGTTTTGGTAATTAATGACAACATACTTTGTGATTGGACTAATGCTTTTATCAAGTATGTTTCAGGAAATTCAATCACATTGGTATGGCTAAAGGACTGAAGAAGTGGACCCCTCAAAATGCTAAGGCAAGCATTGGCAAAAGCTCAAGACTCCATTTTTGGTTTAGTGATCCAAGATCACATTGAGTCCATAGGAAAAGCCAATACTATTAAAAGGGGATGAGGTTGTGTTGATGATCTGGTTGTTCAAGTGCTTAGTGATATATCTCCTTTAACTATCAGCAACTTTCACTACAATACACACTCATAAGTAATCTCGGACCAACCAATTTTCCAAACTCAGTCACACCGAGAAGAACCACCTCATCCGTAAGCCAAACCCTAGAAAAATCGGTCATTCCGAGTTTGAGATCGGTCTCACCGAAACATGGGCTGCCAAGCTTCTGTAACCGTTTGTCATCAAATCGGAATAACCGAGTTGATGATTTCGGTCCCACCGAAACTGGCAAGTTCCTGTCTTGACTCAAATCGGACTAACCGAGATGGTATTTTCGGTCCCACCGAAAACCCCAACGTTCACATTATTTGAACTTTCGGTCTGACCGAGTTGTCCACTTCGGTCTCACCGAGATTGCTCAATTATGTGTGTAACGGTTGGATTTTGTGTGGAGGCTATATATACCCCTCCACCCCCTCTTCATTCGTGGAGAGAGCCATCAGAAAGAACTACCACTCCTACCTTACACTTTCTGAGAAGAGAACTACCTACCCTTGTGTTGAGATCAAGTTGCTCCACTCCCACCATATGAAACTTGATTTCTAACCTTCCCAAGTTGCTTTCCACTCAATCCTTTCTTCCACCACAGCCAAATCAGTGAGGAGAGTTGAGTGTTGGGGAGATTATCATTTGAAGCACAAGAGCAAGGAGTTCATCATCATCTACAACATCTATTACCTTTTGGAGGGTGGTGCCTCCTAGATTGGTTAGGTGTCGCTTGGGAGCCTCCGTCATCGAGATGTGGAGTTGAACCAAGAAGTTTGTAAGGGCAAGGAGGTCGCCTACTTTGTGAAGATCTACCCCGAGTAAGGCTAGCCCTCCGTGGGCGTAGGCCATGATGGAATAGACAAGGTTGCTTCTTCGTGGACCCTTCGTGGGTGGAGCCCTCCGTGGACTCGCGCAGTCGTTACCCTCCGTGGGTTGAAGTCTCCATCAACGTGGATGTACGATAGCACCACCTACCGGAACCACGGGAAAAATCATTGCGTCTCCAAATTGCGTTTGATCTTCTCCACTTCTCTTTACTACTTGTGCAATTTACTTTCCGCTGCCCATACTCTAGAATTGCATGTGTAGTGTGCTACTTGACTTGTGCGTTATGCAAAATCTGCCAAAATCTGTCCTTGATAAAAGACAGAATTTTTATCTTGTCGAGTAGTCTAATCACCCCCCCTCTAGACACTCTCACCTTCTTCGATCCCTCACCACCGCTCAGATTCGCGTCGTGGGAAGCCCTCCCTTCCCCCTCTTTGCTCCAGAGCAACGCCAGGACCTCCGCCAGTACTCCCCGCACATCCTCCTCTCCTCCCCGAGCCTGTCTTGCCGTGCCCAACCGTCGCCCGAAGCTCCGCCCGCCGGCGTCGAAGCCACTAACGGCTCGGCCATCCCCAGCCAGCGTGAGGCCCCTGGATGGACTCGGCTCGGTCCCCCGGAGCCGATGGTGTGCTGGATGCCGCCGGGGAAGAACGGGATCGCCGGGGAACGGCACCGGCGTCGCCCCTGCCTTCTCCTCTGCGTCGGGCGGGGGGAGGACGACGAACCCGATAGGCGGGCCCCGCCTGTAAGCGCCACCGGCCCGGTGCAAGCAGCTGACGGGTGGCCCCTCCCCGATAAGTGGAGGCGCACTTCGGTGGCTGCGCTTTCCTGTGGTGGTGGCGCCCCCCGTAACTACGCCTTCGGCGTCACCACCTCCATCCCGCCGCTGAACCACTGGGCTGAGCCCAGTGGGCGTTAATTAGCTGGGCCTCGCCCAGAGCACTGTATAAGGTTAAACCCTTATTCTTTTCTTTTTCTTTATTCTGCCAACTTCAAAAATGCCTAGAATATTCATATGAACTCCAAATTGCATGATTCAAATTTCCTATGGCTCCATAAATCATGCTCTATCACATGGTGCAACATGCACATTATTCCAGAAACTTTTCCTACACAAATATTTATCAAATGCCCATATTCCATTTTCTGTGATGAACTTTAGAAAATCACAGAGAGCTCATTTTTGATCCAAATGTAGTGATTCAAGTTCCTAGATGCTTGTCATGTCCAAACTTAGTTTTGGAACATTTTTAATAATAGTTTCTGTACCCCACCAAATATTGAGCCATTTCTACCTATTTATCAGCTTTGCAAATCCTAGGAAATTCATTTCAAATCCAAATCCAGTGAAACCAACTCCTAAATGCTTCTAAAAATCATGACTTGATGGTGGGTACCTTTGCTCATCATTCAAGAAAACGTTTCTGTATACTTCTTCCAAATCCATAAACCCTTTGGTTCCATCATATTGAAATGTTCCCAACTACCTATTGATCCAACACCTATGAAACCACCTTGGTCATTTCTAATATGACCAGAGGTATCCTAGAAAAGTCCAACTCCTATTTTTAGAGCACTTTTATTGTTGCTTTGATTGTGTTGCTTATTATGATTGTTTCCATCGTTAGTTGACGTAATAAACGGAGTATTCGGAGATGGACCAGAAGGTTTGAAGACTCAGAAGAATAAGGCAAGCAGCCCTTTGACCATGTTCGAGAAACCTTTTTATGCATGTCTCATAACACCTTATTATTCAATGCATCGGAATCATGTTGAGGTGGAAACCACTTTGGTTGCTACCTTTGTTACTTTACTGTTGAAACTTGCATCAAACATGACCCTACCTTCCTATGAGGGTTATGTGGGTGGGAGTAGTTAGGTTGCTTTACTAGTGGCTACGCAAATGGGTCGGGTATATGCATGGTGATGGAGGCAGGATACTTTCAAAAGACTTTTTCGAAAACCCCGTCGGGTGCCATTTATGCCCGGGGGAGATGGTGAGATGGGTAACCACTTGATGACGAAGTGGTATACCGAGGAAAGTGTGTGTGTTTTGAAAAACGGATTGGTTTAAGTTGCGACCGTTATTCCAACCTTACATGCGCAACCACTCTACCCTTATATGGGAAAGGGCATTATTGATTACCTAGGTCGATACTAGCATGGTGCCCGCATTACTAGTGACAGGAGTGGCATGAGGTCACTCTTGGGACGGGGTCGCGCTTGGATAGGCGGCCATGACTGTCTTTACAGCGCACCGGACACACCGTTGGTACCCCGTGCTTGTGATATGTGATGAATTCGGAGTGAGTCTCCACAAACCTTGAGATGTGAAATGTTTGGCACGGGGCTGTTACCAATCGAGTGGACTCCATATTAGTGTCGTCTAGGGAAAGATAGTGATCGGGTGCTTACCCCGGATACTTGAGGTATCGCGGGTCGTGGATGACACTGAAGTTCCCCGGATCTTGTGGGTAAAGTGTGCAACCTCTGCAGAGTGTAAAACTATTCGAATAGCCGTGTCCATGGTCATGGACAGTTGGGTAACCGCTCTTGGGCTACGTCCAATGTTTGCGAAACCTGGTGTGTGTGTGAGGAAACAACATGGTTCAGTGATATTGATAAAGTCAACATGGTTCAGTGATACTGTTGATGTGATTGTGAGGAAGTCACAATGAGCTTGAACATGAGTTGATTACAACGCTTTCTCGATATTGATGTCTGTGACCTCCTGATACTTGTTACAGACACATGCATATCCTTGTTATATGTTGATCATACTTGCATATGAAAAACTAGCTTTCCGCAAAACTACCAATTTAGTAGTAGAGCCTTGCATAATTATTCTGTTATCACACTTGGGTTGCTTGCGAGTACATTCAATGTACTCATTGGCTTGCCACTGGTTATTTTATTGGCCAGGCATGAGAGCACAGGTTATGATGAAGATTTCTTGGTGACGAGCATGCGAGCTAGGACGCTTCCCAGTCAGAATGACTGTAGGGTTAAGGCAGATGGCATGGGTCCCAGTTGTCTTTGAAGATTTTCCGCTGCGATGATATACTCAAGACTTGACCATTATGGTCCTAATTGTGTAACACGGTATGTATGGATGTAAGACTCTTGTTATTCAGCTTCTGTGTGTTCAGTGAGCATTGATCTCTGGGATCACTGTACACGTGCATTCGGTGATCACGACTTACGAGGCGGGGTCCCCACAGAGCTGGTATCAGAGCCATCCTGACTGTAGGAAGCCTTAGTTAGCATGGTCGTTAGTTAGGGTAAAACTATTTCCAAAACTATTAGTAGTTTTCGTAACTATCTATACTTCTCTTCCCTTCTGAGTTTTTTGAAAACTAGGCTATACTTGATCTCTTCCCCTTCAAAACCTTGGTCGCTAGAACCCTTATGCCCCTGACCACTGGATTTTCTGTAATCCTCGTGGAGTGCACCTTGCCGAACACTCACCCACCACTTTTGCACACAAGATTGGTGACACCATGACAAGACGTTACCAACGGAAAATCCATCCTCGGTGAGTGAGGACAGGAAGACCCAGAAGATGGTGCAACCTTAGCCTATGATGACCAGGCTATAGGTTATGCAAAATCATGATATGCATCGCTAATAGAGTAATCATGTCACTACCGTTGTTGTATCAACAACCACCGATGGACGAGAACCTTGCCATTTGGTCCGCCTCACTATAGTGAGCAGGAAAACGGTTCTCTTCATCCCCCGCTCTTGGTGTCGATGTTTTCCTCAATGAAACTGACATGTTGGACCTCTATTATGCCTTGTTATTATCATTACACATGGATTGCCTACCTCGTGCCCTCGACGCCCCAGAAGGCACAAGGGATCATCATGATTAAAGAGACAAGAGAAGACCAAGTCAACGCCAGCTACACGGAGGCACCTTCACCACCTCACCTCATCAGGCGAGAAGTTGTTGAAGATTCTTCAGGCTCAACCCGGATCATTCATCAAGCAACTACAAGGGACTTAGCAACACCTGAGGAAGCCCAGGAGACTGCACGAGGCACAAGTCACGGCACTGAGTCCGAGAACCCCTAGGGTAGGATGAGTCGTGTACCCCCTATGCGCAGTCGAGTCCATATGATGGTTCGAATAGAACCATGATTGTGTGTTGTTTGCTTTTATTCGTTTGTGTTTTGATATAAGTCGCACTTTTGCCTCAGGCAACAAGTGCATGGCTATATCACCTTCCTTGCCTTGCTTCTTTTGTTTCTGCCTTTTTGCACCTGTTTGTTGCACCTGCACTATAGAACCCCCTTTAGGCATTTTCCTCCTCTACGCTGCTTCTTCCCTCTATTCTCTCTCTCCCCAATTGAAGACCCGCAAGACAAGATGCACCAAGGATTCTAGCTCGACAGCCAACTGGCACTGAAGACTTCTGCTACAACCTCCACGATCAATTGCAACCCCGTAGAGTTATGTTTAACCCTCCAGACCAGTAACCCTCTTCCTAGACCCTTTGAGACATCACGAGACTCCCCAGCACGAATCCTTAACCATGTGCCTAACCCATGGTAAAGCGAGAGAACCTGTTAAGCCTTTGTAACCTTGCACAACACTGGGTTCGTAAAGGAGCTAGTGGACACGATGAGTGAGCACATTTTTCATCCTGATATAGCACAAGGTCTGACGATGCCATAGATAGACCAGTTCGAGGACATTGGACAGATGACTTGGTGGTTTATATCAGTGACTTCGAGGAATTATCTGAGACCTTGATGGATTATGAGGTTTTCATATTGATGAGATCATGACTTTGGGGAAGTATGTAGAAGTGCCCGTTGGGCATGAGACTTGGATTTATGTAGGTGATTATGGTTGGTATAGATGCTGGATATGTCTGCATGATTCGGAGTAAGATTGGATTTAGACCGATGATCCTGATTATGATATCATGCTTCTCGGTGGACAGTAACCTAGGATATTGGATTATTTGTCGGAGTTGATTTGGGGATCTATATAATCATGATCTTGGAGTTTATTTGACCCGGATGATGGGAATTTGGTGGACATACTATCGTGATGCATAGTCCTTCCGAGTATCTGGGGATTATAGGGAATTGAGATCTTGCGGAACACCGTAGACATCGGATTTGTAGGATTGTTGGATTATGTGGTGATTGATGGAATTACCAGTCTATTGGAGTTGATCTATAGGAAGGAAACAAATCTTGGAGTGGCATATGACGTGTTTCCTTAGAATAGAGATGCATTATCGTGGGCCTTGCAAGATTAGGTTGAGTGCTTGGATTATGGAGTTTAATTTAAGCTCAGCAGCATGTATGATCTACCTTTGGATTTTAGAGGTAGACGTACATATGGATTTGGGGATCTTAGACAAGTATAATTTTATGAGACCGTCTCTTGAGGATCATGAGGATATGCGTGGCATGAGTGGTGATTAAGGTTGGTCTATGCTTTTCGTTTGGAGTATTAGATAGAGCTATTGGCATCTCAGAAACTGTGCTTAAGGATAAGATGATATAAGTTCACTCACTCACTAGAATCCTTGAAACCCTTAAGCCCCACCAAGCCACAACCTGGTCAGATTCTGACCACGGGCCTTGACTCAGAGTCAGGAAGGCCTCTGCAATACTCAACCGAGACCACCACCAATACCCCAGCTTACCTTGCGTGCCCCTTAGACCTCATGAAGCTATTGGACAACTTGGGTAACATCATCATTTGATGGCCTACTTGTCTGCCCGAAGACAAGAAGAGACGGACAGCTGGATGGGAGACATTTGAAGACCGCCCTGTCAAGAAGGAAGATCTACACCGACCATCGTCATCAAGAAGTAACTTCCGCGTCGAAGACCGGGCGTATCTGCAAACCACTCCTTCCGGAGGAGCCAAGCTTTTCCGTGTCGAAGGAACGCTCACACCAAGATGTATCAAGACTTGAAGGCACGATTCTGGTGGCACATGATGAAAAGAGAAATTTGCAACCTATGTTGCAAAGTGTGATGTGTGCCAAAGGGTCAAGCTGAATATCAGCAACCCACCGGATTGCTTCAACCACTCAAGGCTCCTGAGTGGAAGTGGGATAAAGACGGAATGGACTTCGTCACTGGTTTACCAAGGTCGGATAGAGGACATGACTCTGTTTGGGTCATAGTCGATCATTTGACCAAGGTAGTCCATTTCATTCCTGACAAGACACCTTATGATGGCAACCGGCTGGCAGCTCTCTACATCGACCGAATCGTAAGTCTTCACGGCTTTTCCCAAGGAGATTGTGTCGGATCGAGAAACCCAGTTCACCTCAAGGTTCTAGAAGAAGTTCCGAGAAGCCTTGGGAACCAAGTATCTTTCAGCACAGCTTTCCACCCACAGACCGGAGGTCAGACTGAGCGAATCAATCAGATTCTCGAAGTCATAACTCCGAGCCTGTGTCTTGGCATATGGAGCCAAGTGGGAGGATTGTCTCCCTTTTGCCGAGTTCTCCTATAACAACAGTTACCAGTCGAGCCTTCAGATGGCACCATTTGAGGTGTTGTACGGACGCAGATGTCGCACACTCCTCAACTGGTCAGAGGCTGGAGTAGGGCTAGTCTTTGGACCGGATGTTCTCCGCGCAGCGGAAGAGCAAGTCCAACTAGTCAGAGAACGTTTGAAGGCAGCCAAGTCAAGGCAAAAGAGCTATGCTGACACTCACCGTTGGAACATAAGTTTCCATGTTGGGGACCGTGTGTACCTGCGGGTAACTCCTCTGAAGGGAACCAAGCGTTTCCACGTCAAGGGGAAGCTCGCACCAAGGTTCATTGGACCCTTTGAGATCACTGCAAGTCATGTGGTAGACGGCTCCCCAGCTAGGTCTACCACCTGATATACTCTCCGTGCACCAAATCTTCCACGAGCCCCCACTCCGGAAGTACTCCTTACCTCCTAGCTAGCCCGATGGCCGCAAGGACATCGATCACCGAGCCTTTGACACCTAACCCAACCTAACCTATGCAAGAGACCCCTCAGCAACCTCCATCAAGGAAAGCATCAAGCAAGAAGCCATACCATCAAGCACTTCAAGATTCCAAGGAGCACCGCTCGGAAGCAGAACCAACAAGAAGAAGTGAAGACTACCCCGTATCCAAGACTCCGCCTTTCTTTCCACGCCTAGTCTGGGAATCTCGGGGATGAGATTCTTGTAAGGGGGGTAGGTCTGTCACACCCTGATTTTCATATCACATTGCTTAAGCTTATTTTCATGATAAAAATGTGGATTTGCAAAAAACTTTTGAGTGTTGTTGACTTTGCTTGATTTGACTCTTGTCTGCTGTTTGCTAGTGCTCTGAAAATCAAATAAATCCTCCGACTCTTATACTTCATCTCCTTGACCCAAAACCTTTTTCCAATGATCATGCCATGTGTATAGACCAGTATAGAATTTTCTTATAAAAATATTTTGGCCAAATGGTATTTTCTAAAAAATAGTTTTCCAAAAACCTCTGAATTGAGGTTTGCACTGCAAGTACCTTATTTAGGGTGAGAAAAATCTTTCAAAAAGTATATTTGAATCCTATTAGATATAGGACTCCCAGAAACCACAAAAGTATAATTTTAGAAGTTATTTTTATATTTTATTTAAAAGCTTTTTCTTAAGGCCAGAAATGGTCTTTAATAGGGAAAAATAATTTAATCATTTCAAAAATATTTGCCAAAATTCAGGGAGACTCATAGGACATATATTGTCCATATATAAGAGTTTCAACACATGGTCATGTTCAAAATATTGGACAAATCCTTCCAAAACCCTTTCTGGATATTTCAAGCTTTTGAAATATTTACAAAGGAAATATTCTCCAAAAATTCCAGGGAAATTCTATCATGTCACATATGACATATTTGATGATCTTGCAAAGCCTCATGCCTTGAAGATCAAGGAAACATCCTCAAACCCCTTCAAAACCATTCTGTCCATATTTGAAGTTTGAGCAACTCTACATTGCAAAACTTGTCCAAATGCTCTCAAATTTGGTGCACATGCTATAATGGCCTAATAAGGCATCTAGACCAAATGGCACAAGATTTGGAATAGAGCAACTTGATCAGATCACCCCAAAACCCTTTCTGTTCAAATGCAAATTTGAACAACTTTACATTGTCAACTTTTTATCTGGAGCCTCAAACTTTGTGGGCATGTTCATAACCCCAAATGATGATGCTACACCAAGTGGTGCATCAAGGGGAGATGATTTGATTAACTCCAACATGGTGAAACCATTTCTGTTCATTTCTAGGGTTCACCAAAGTTACATTGGCCACTTTGCCCAAATGAGCTCAAATTTGGTGTAGGGGCCTAATTATATGTGACATTTGATCCTGTTAAGTCCCATGTCAAGTGGATGTCATTTGCTTGACCAAACCCTGATCAAACACGTTCTGTCCAATTACCAAAACTAGTGGTTGAACCTCTTTTACTTTTCTCCATGGCCTCAAATTCTTACCACAGCTTCCCCTAGTCCTATTCTACCTCGAGTAACTCTCCTCTGCCTTATCTCAATTATTGGAGGGGGTAAAACCCCAAGTTACACTGCTGGACAGCAGGATTCACCCTCTCCCTCACCTCCCTCCTCATCCCAGTGGTTCCCCAGAGCATCCAACACCCCCACGCCATTGTTTACTATCCCCTAGTACTGCTGGACACTACTGGACACTGGCGGACACGGCCTGGACAGCAAAGACTTGAGCATGCCGGCCAAAGACGCGCTCTGGAGCACGCTACAGTGCACCAAGGCACTGTAGCTCGGCCCTCCCGAGGCTTCCAGGCGGTCTTGGGCAGAGTGGGCGTGTCCATCGAGGTCCCCTCGACGTCCACGACCTGCAGGACAGTCGGCCTTATCCTCCCCGGCCCTCCTCCTCTCTCTCCTCGAGCTCGCCGTTTGCGCCCTGGACCGTGCTCACGGTGCACCGCGGCCGCAGCTATAAAAGGGCTCCCCCCGAGCACCTCTCGCCTCTGCTGGATCCTCCTCTCCCCCGTGCACCTCCCAGACATCTCCCCTCTTCCTCTCATGCGCTCCTGCTCCCTCCATGGCCGGAGTGCCGCCGTCGGCCACCGCTCAGATTCGCGTCGTGGGAAGCCCTCCCGTCCCCCTCTTTGCTCCAGAGCAACGCCAGGACCTCCGCCAGTACTCCCCGCACATCCTCCTCTCCTCCCCGAGCCTGTCTTGCCGTGCCCAACCGTCGCCCGAAGCTCCGCCCGCCGGCGTCGAAGCCACTAACGGCTCGGCCATCCCCAGCCAGCGTGAGGCCCCTGGATGGACTCGGCTCGGTCCCCCGGAGCCGATGGTGTGTTGGATGCCGCCAGGGAAGAACGGGATCGCCGGGGAACGGCGCCGGCGTCGCCCCTGCCTTCTCCTCTGCGTCGGGCGGGGGGAGGACGACGAACCCGACAGGCGGGCCCCGCCTGTAAGCGCCACCGGCCCGGTGCAAGCAGCTGACGGGTGGCCCCTCCCCGATAAGTGGAGGCGCACTTCGGTGGCTGCGCTTTCCTGTGGTGGTGGCGCCCCCCGTAACTACGCCTTCGGCGTCACCACCTCCATCCCTCCGCTGAGCCACTGGGCTGAGCCCAGTGGGCGTTAATTAGCTGGGCCTCGCCCAGAGCACTGTATAAGGTTAAACCCTTATTCTTTTCTTTTTCTTTATTCTGCCAACTTCAAAAATGCCTAGAATATTCATATGAACTCCAAATTGCATGATTCAAATTTCCTATGGCTCCATAAATCATGTTCTATCACTTGGTGCAACATGCACATTATTCCAGAAACTTTTTCTACACAAATATTTATCAAATGCCCATATTCCATTTTCTGTGATGAACTTTAGAAAATCACAGAGAGCTCATTTTTGATCCAAATGCAGTGATTCAAGTTCCTAGATGCTTGTCATGTCCAAACTTAGTTTTGGAACATTTTTAATAATAGTTTATGTACCCCACCAAATATTGAGCCATTTCTTCCTATTTATCAGCTTTGCAAATCCTAGGAAATTCATTTCAAATCCAAATCCAGTGAAACCAACTCCTAAATGCTTCTAAAAATCATGACTTGATGGTGGGTACATTTGCTCATCATTCAAGAAAATGTTTCTGTATACTTCTTCCAAATCCATAAACCCTTTGGTTCCATCATATTGAAATGTTCCCAACTACCTATTGATCCAACACCTATGAAACCACCTTGGTCATTTCTAATATGACCAGAGGTATCCTAGAAAAGTCCAACTCCTATTTTTAGAGCACTTTTATTGTTGCTTTGATTGTGTTGCTTATTATGATTGTTTCCATCGTTAGTTGACGTAATAAACGGAGTATTCAGAGATGGACCAGAAGGTTTGAAGACTCAGAAGAATAAGGCAAGCAGCCCTTTGACCATGTTCGAGAAACCTTTTTATGCATGTCTCATAACACCTTATTATTCAATGCATCGGAATCATGTTGAGGTGGAAACCACTTTGGTTGCTACCTTTGTTACTTTACTGTTGAAACTTGCATCAAACATGACCCTACCTTCCTATGAGGGTTATGTGGGTGGGAGTAGTTAGGTTGCTTTACTAGTGGCTACGCAAATGGGTCGGGTATATGCATGGTGATGGAGGCAGGATACTTTCAAAAGACTTTTTCGAAAACCCCGTCGGGTGCCATTTATGCCCGGGGGAGATGGTGAGATGGGTAACCACTTGATGACGAAGTGGTGTACCAAGGAAAGTGTGTGTGTTTTGAAAAACGGATTGGTTTAAGTTGCGACCGTTATTCCAACCTTACATGCGCAACCACTCTACCCTTATATGGGAAAGGGCATTATTGATTACCTAGGTCGATACTAGCATGGTGCCCGCATTACTAGTGACAGGAGTGGCATGAGGTCACTCTTGGGACGGGGTCGCGCTTGGATAGGCGGCCATGACTGTCTTTACAGGGCACCGGACACACCGTTGGTACCCCGTGCTTGTGATATGTGATGAATTCGGAGCGAGTCTCCACGAACCTTGAGATGTGAAATGTTTGGCACGGGGCTGTTACCAATCGAGTGGACTCCATATTAGTGTCGTCTAGGGAAAGATAGTGATCGGGTGCTTACCCCGGATACTTGAGGTATCGCGGGTCGTGGATGACACGGAAGTTCCCCGGATCTTGTGGGTAAAGTGTGCAACCTCTGCAGAGTGTAAAACTATTCGAATAGCCGTGTCCACGGTCATGGACAGTTGGGTAACCGCTCTTGGGCTACGTCCAATGTTTGCGAAACCTGGTGTGTGTGTGAGGAAACAACATGGTTCAGTGATATTGATGAAGTCAACATGGTTCAGTGATACTGTTGATGTGATTGTGAGGAAGTCACAATGAGCTTGAACATGAGTTGATTACAACTCTTTCTCGATATTGATGTCTGTGACCTCCTGATACTTGTTACAGACACATGCATATCCTTGTTATATGTTGATCATACTTGCATATGAAAAACTAGCTTTCCGCAAAACTACCAATTTAGTAGTAGAGCCTTCCATAATTATTCTGTTATCACACTTGGGTTGCTTGTGAGTACATTCAATGTACTCATTGGCTTGCCACTGGTTATTTTATTGGCCAGGCATGAGAGCACAGGTTATGATGAAGATTTCTTGGTGACGAGCATGCGAGCTAGGACGCTTCCCAGTCAGAATGCCTGTAGGGTTAAGGCAGATGGCATGGGTCCCAGTTGTCTTTGACGATTTTCCGCTGCGATGATATACTTAAGACTTGACCATTATGGTCCTAATTGTGTAACACGGTATGTATGGATGTAAGACTCTTGTTATTCAGCTTCTGTGTGTTCAGTGAGCATTGATATCTGGGATCACTGTACACGTGCATTCGGTGATCACGACTTACGAGTCAGGGTCCCCACACACAGTCCATACCATGGTACTGTGACCACCCCATCTAACATTTTCATAACTGCGTTTTTGTTTGCTCATTGTTGCGTGCAGCCACCTAACATTGAAGCTTATGTTCTGCTAAGGCTAGAGATGCGCTTTGAAACTTTTCAAGAAGCAAAGAACTTCTACAACGTCTATGCGAAGCACGCGGGTTTTGCTGTTAGGGCTCCAAGTTTAAGACCAGAGCCTACCTTTATTGCACGTGCTATGGAGTCTATCAATCGAAGGTGTCTGAAGCAAATAGACAGCGGAACAAAACGACAGCTAGGACTAACTGCGGGGCTAAAATGAGGCTGAAGATTGATAAGGATGGAACATTAGTCGTAAAAGAGATAGTCTGGGAACCCAACCACATGCTACAGCTCACTCCGCAAATGCTTGTCTTCTTGCACTCCCACAAAAACTTTGACAAAACAATCTTGGAGTACGTCAAGTACCTGCAGTTCAAAGGCATTGAACACGCACAAATCATGAGCATACTGGGCGGTGATGACCCTGGTAGCTACTTCCTCAAATGAATGCCAAAGATCTGATTAACCTGTAAGTACAAACTTGTTCTCCTCCCATAAACCGCCTATATCCTTTTTCCTCTGTCAGTACAAACATGTTACGCAACGCATGACCTGACACCAGTTCAACATGCATTTTTGAATGAACTTTTAATATGCAGGAAAGCAAAGAATTCAAGGATGGATGATGTGGACGATGTTCTAAAGGCTGTCAACTTCTTTAGGGAGATGAAAGCTATAAACAGGGAATTCTTCCATGACATGCAACTCGATGAGTCCGACAGAGTTAAGAACATATTCTGGGCGAATGCAAGCTGCCGAGGGGCCTATCAGGACTTTGGTGACTGCGTAACATTTGACACCACACATAAGACTACAAGTACCATATGCCACTTGGGGTAATTGTCGGTACTAACAACCACTTACAGACTACATTCTTTGATTTTGCCCTGAGAAGCGATGAGGATGCAGAATCATTCAGATGGTTGTTCAAGACGTTTTTAAGGTGCATGAGAGGGAAGGCTCATCCTCATAGGTACAACCACGAATACCACCCCCAACCACCACCACCACCCCCTTCCCCCAAGAAAATAAAAGGAAAATAACACAGTAAAAAATGTTGTGTCAGTTCTATTTGTATATATGCACCACCATATGCTGACCACTCCACATCTCTTTTCTCATTACTAGACCAGTGCCCGGCAATGGCTTTGGCGATGCCAAAAGTTTTCAAGAACACAATACACAAGCTGTGCCGCTGGCACATTATGAAGAAGTACAGGGAACACCTCGCATACCTGTACTACCTGCACGAAGACTTTAAGGATGAATTCACATCAATCCTCAACTGGCCCCTCATTCCAACTGAGTTTGAGGATGTCTGGAAAGGACTCATTGATAGGTACAACCTCCATGATGATGCCACGATGGTGGCCATGTGGAACGAGCGTGAGAAATGGATATCAACCTACTTCAAAGAAATTTTTTGCGCCAAAATGACATCCACACAGCGAAGTGAGAGCATGCACTATGTACTCAAGAAGAACTTTGTAAGTGAGAGACAAAACCTACACCGGTTTGTCAGCCAGGTAAACTCCTGCGTCAAAACCAGGAGGCAGACAGAGAACCAAGAGACAATGGGTAACAGGGTATAGCTCTATCACCTGTCGTGAGACAAAAAAACATGCTTACTAAAGAAAAACTTTAGTTAGACAAGTTTTTGCTGCGAGAAAACTAACAATTTGGTCATCAATCTTGCATGTTCAGAAGGAACAAAACACGCAGACCTTCTATGGGTTTGACACCCAGATGGGAAAGGTTTACTCGCGAGCTATGTACAGCGAGATCATAAAAAGGCTAAAACTAAGCACACTCTTCACGGCGACATAGACGGAAGAGCCCACTAAGTACCTCGTGCGCTACAACAACCCGCAAAAACTATCTACATGGTCTCAGCGCGCGTTCCAGGTGGTTGCAGACCCCGTGGGAGAAACATATGAGTGTGAGTGCAGGCTATGGGACCACACAGGTGAGGACTACAAAAAAAGATGTTACATACTGTACTACTTTATTTGCAAAGTTTTTGGTCGAATGAAATGAAAAAAAACATGCACCTCTTCCAAAAACAATACAGGTCTTTTCTGCGTGCATGTCCTCTGCATGATGCAGACAATTAAAGCTGCCACCGTTCCGAAGAAATACATCCTCGGGAGATACACCAAACGCCCGAACATCCTCCAACATTCGACAGAAATGACTTCAGGACAGTAGCGTCAAACAAGGCATCCCAATACTGCATTGAAAGCTCACTACTGACACTGAACATGAGGTTGCACAGAAAAAGTTTGAGAAGCCAAGAGAAAATGGCGAGGTCGCGGGTCGTCGTGGAGAAACTTGAACAAGAACTCGACGACATGCATTCTGCTGAAAATGGAGGTGTGGCGGACAATGAAGCCATTGAGAAGGATATTGCTACAATGTTATCCGAGATGAATCATCTGGGAGTTGTTGACCCATTCAACAACGAGGAAGAGGAGCAGCAGCAACCAGAGCTTGCCCATGTGCACACTCAAGAGCACCAACAAGCACACATGCGAGATCATGAGCTTGATGGTGCTGTAGGCGAACGACATGACAACAGCACATCCAACCAGCAGCGGCAGGAAAGAGTGATTAAACCACCCATATTCTCAAACACAAAGGGGAGAAAGAGCAAGACGCTAGCAGCGAAAGCAGCAAACGCAGCAGCCAAAAAGCCGCCACGCCCCATCAAGCGTATGGAATTTGGCCCGGACGGCAAACCTCTCGGGATAAGGGCATGCGGATTCTGCAACGTCGTGAGCAACCATAACTACCGCACATGCCCACTCCGCACAGATGGCACTGTCAACAAGCACAAGAAAATTGGAGCCACCCATGTTTCTACCAATGGAGACAACACACGTAACCGTTACACTTGCGGCAACTGTGGGGGAACTGACGGGCATAATGCCCGCATGTGCAAAGTGGGCAAGGAGGTCATTGGCGCTGAACAGACACAGGGCAAGGTGCAGAGTTCCAAAAAAATCAAATGAAGACGATGAAGAAGAAGAGTTTGACGAGAATGATGAACAATCAGATGAAAACAATGAAGATGACAGTGTCGGGGACGAGGAAGCTGAAACTGATGATGAAGCTGCCAAGGCTCAACCAGGAAAGGGCGCCGGCAAGGCACAACATTCGGGGCCAATTAGGAGAAGCTCAAGACTGAACAACTGAACAATACATAGTGGTCTCAGTTGCCTCGGCACACAATGAGGAAACATTTCAGAAACACTGTTGTTACCAAAACTTGTTTAGCTTTATCGTCGACTTCTCGATCAGTACTATAGTTCAGATATAATTTGTGATTTGTGCCCGCTGGACCAGTGACATTATTATGTAAACCATTTGATAATCCTTTTGAATTAAGTCACAAATACATTTGAGAAAACTTATCTGGATTTATCTGACGCAAACGCTACTGTCGACCAGTAACTCAGCAGCAAAAATATGTCAAAGAAAAATTAAACTCTTATAGTACATCAGTACTGATAGTTCTCACTCGTGAGTACAAAGGCAGAGTACACCTTAGTACTGATATAATTTGTGGTTTGTGCCCGCTGGAGCAGTGACATTATTATGTAAACCATTTGATAATCCTTTTGAATGCAGTCGCAAATACATTTGTACTGACGAAAAACGCTATTGTTGACCATTAACTCAGCAAAAATATGTCAAAGTAAAAACACATCATCATCGGTGTCTATCAATTCCACAATGGGATTCTTGGGTGTAGAGGGGCTCTCTGGACAAGAAGCCGTAGAACCTTTCAGAGCTCCCAACCGCCCCTTAATAACACCAGGCCATGTCCTTTCTGGAGAACGCTCCTGGCTAAGATCAATAGATACGTGCTTGAGCTCCGAGAACTGGCTGCCAAAGATCTTGTAGTCATGCTCATCAAGATCCAGCCACTCACCTGCAAAAATAAAAAAATAAAATACCGTATTAAGGGTAAAGTTCAAATACGTAATTCATGACAGTACCAATCAAAGAAGTACAAAAGGTCATGCATTACGTACAGGGTTTGATGCCAAACAAACCACGGAAGTCAACATCAAACACATCGCTAGTTTCGCACGTATACAGAAAAGTCTTCCTAATGTCAAGAATGACTTCGTGGCTATAATCTAACATTTCAATCACACCATCCTCCCGGCAATGATAGGTCTTGCAGCTTTGTAGCATAAAGAATCCACAATCATGCCTGTTAACAAAAGAAAAAACAAATGAGTACATCACAAATCCGAAAACACAATAACACCACCCTCCTAGCAGAAAAAACAACTAACAAAAACTCATTAAAAACGGATACTCACGTGTTTGTCTGCTGCGGCACCCGCACAAACTTGCAAGAGAAACCATCAATATGTGCCGGCGAGAACGGTTTCGCCCTGTCTACGCTAGACTCCCTCCAAAGCTTCTTTATGTTATCTGTCATAGTCCTTAAGAATCTATCTACATCACTCGAGGTTTCATCGCGCAGTGAATCAAGACACTCAAAACGACGGAACCTCAAATTCAGAACAATCAAGCACCAATGCCCAGATTCTTCGCTAGGCCTCATGGTAGCCGCAATGGATGGCGGATCAAAAGTAGGGAAGAGAAGCTGACAAAAAAATCATAGAGGAAAAATGACTTTAACAAATCATAATGAAACAAAAATAAGTTCAGCTTCAAAAATAAGAAAATTGAAATTGAGAAGTACAAACAAAAATAAGATAATCATAAGTTCTAATTGAGTAAGCAAAACACTACAAAAAATATATGCTACTCTAGTTAAAATTGCAACAAACAAATTAGTTCAATTTCCTTGCGACAATAAGTTCAGCTTCAAAAAAAGAAGCACACATCATTCATAAGTGCAGGGCTAAAAGCAGGTTGCTGAAGTTCATTCCACCACTCCCAAACTTGCAAGAAAACAAGACAGTTCTAGTTCACGAGTACAATAAGTACAAGTTCACCTACTTGGTCAAAACCATCAGCGAACGATCTCGTGAACCAATTTAGCACATTCGAATCAATATTTCCATCACGGATCTTGGTCTGTTGTACAAAAAGAACAACAATAGTTAGAAAATTGGCAAAAAGAATTATCATCCTATCTACAAAAGCAAAATACTGACCGTCACCCATCTGGGAACTATCAACTTGTCTGTGTCTCGGTACTTCTGACGTAGAGAATATAAAACAACGTCAGCACTGTCTGAGTTGAGCATGCCAGTGGGGACAAACGCTTTAGCAATAGAACCAACACTGGCATCACATTCTTTATTTTGAAACATCGGCTAGTGACTACAAAAACATAAAAGATTACATGAATTAAAACTACTGCAACAACAACCATTCTCATATGAGAGAAAGAAAAAGAGAGAGAAATGGTACGGGAAAAATCCCAAACTAACAATTTTGTACGGTTCGTGCGCAACCTCGTAACAGCGAACAAAAACATATCAACCTTAACAACGTTTCCACTTTCTGCTTGCAGAAAAAGAAGAAAAATAATAAGTTCAAGCACTACAAGTGAACATGTCCAAAATGACAAAATTGAGAAGTACGCCTCATTTACAAGTCCTTACATGCACTATCAGTGTTTGACGACGACGGTAGTTCCTATGATGAGACCAATATGCCTCCAGTTTCAGGGTTTGACGATGGCACATCTTGAGAGGACACCAATATCACTGCGCTTTCAGGGTTCGTGGAAAGAAAATCCTGGGACGACACGAGCGCCTCATGCGTCAAGGGGCCAAAAGAAATTGACAGAAGTAAATCGTCATCCTTGGATGGCACCTCATCCACGCTAGAAGCATCTTGCAATGCATCACCGTAATCAAGCCCTCTAGGCGGGAAATTTTCCGGCGGCAAATCTTCAAAATCAGAAAGATTTTCATTCCCAGCAATACCAACACCAGACGGTTTGGCATCAAGTATGCTAGCAGCACCAACATCCTCATCAGCAACTTTAGCACCAACATCGCGCCCACTACTCAATGGAACACCATGAGCATCATCTCCCCCACTAACGACAGCCTCACGCTCAACATCAGTCATCTGAAGAAATAAAAATTCAGAAAAAAGTGAATAATATGAGCAAAACTAACAATCAAGAATAAGCTAGCAAGAGGTGCACAGAAAAACAAAACCTTAGAAGCATTCACAGTAACATCATCAATCTTGTTGTTGCTAACACTAAAAGCAACATTACCAATGGGCGAACAAGGCTCGTCGCCAACAACAGGACCCTGATATCATATGTAATGAACCAAAAAAACAATGCTATTATTAGCAACAATAAACACAAGGAATTAAACCATAGTAACAAAAAATGTAGGTATCACCTGCAAAACCCTTAACGGTGTGGAGTAGGAAATTGAAAAACCAAGACACATTGGTGCGCATGAAAATTCAAGAAAGATGAATAAACAGATTAGATATAAAAATAACCTTGCACTTTTCAGTAGATGGATCATTAACTCCACAGTCAACAGCAGCCTCAACATTATGACTGGTCTCCTGCATCAAAACAAAAAATTAATAAACAGATGAAGATCAGGAAGTTCAACTACAATACTGACAGCAGAACAACATAGTAAAAACATACAAATACTGAGGACTGACTCACATCAACAACAGGGTGCTCCAAGCCAACATCGTTCGTATGGTGAACAGAAACATTAACCTCAGTACCATCATCCGCCCTGCTGTTGGTGGCACCAGCCTCATCCTGCTCAATCTGCATGGAAGAAAAATTAATAAACATATGAAGATGAGAAAGTTCAACTACAATACTGACATCACAACAACATAGTAAAAATTGCAAACACTGAGGGCTCACTCACATCATCAACAGCGCGCTCCAAGCCACCATCATTCGTTTCGTGATCAGGAAAATTTGCCTCAATACAATCACCAGCCCTGCTGTCGGTGGTAGCAGCCTCATCCTGCTCAATCTTCCCGATAACAACTTTTGCACTTTCTTCATATGGCTTGCAGCAAGAGTCTTGCATAGTTTTGAAACGCTTGAAGTTGTTTAACAGACGAACCGAGCTCTGAACTAGATCAACAACACCGTCATGCATATCACCAATAAAAATTCTCTCCATCTCAATATAATCCACTGTTTCCTCAGCGTTAAATTGATGACCTTCAGGAAGGATACCATTGATACAGCTCAGACGCTCAACTATCGTTGGGACCTTTTGCCGCATAGAACACACATTACTTAAAATATGCTCAGCGCGCTCCAACACAGAAACATCAACATCAATACCAAAATCCTGCCTCTGTGAAGTACTAGCATTACTAGGGCGAGGGGGAACATATCCAGCACTCTCAACACCACGGCCACCTCTCAACTCATCGTGCAGAGATGAAGACTTCGGAACCTGAGACGACGGCATCTCCAGGACTGGCCATTTATACACTTGGAAAAAGACAACCTCCTCTTGAGTTTTCCACTACAAACAAGGGGAACATAGTTAATTAATCAACGCAACACAGGGAAAAATAAAACATGATATTAACAGATTTAAATGAACAACACTATCAATCTTTAACTATCAGTGCCAATTTCTTAGTATTTACCAACAGGACAGTTGAACAAAGATATTCAGTTCAACCACACATGAAAAAACAGTACTAAAAATCGTACCTAAACCTCACAAAGCTTAAGAAATAACAAAAATCTAAACATGTTCACTCCAGCAAAAATAGCTATACCTAAAATAAAAAAAGGTCTCCAAGACACAAAACAAGTAAAACTCACCGAAAGCTTCCCAAACACCCAAGTCTTTGGATCTGCATTGCCTTTTTTTCTCAAATCTGCATCAACCAGATCAGAAAGCTTGACAGGATCCATGAAACATATGCGGGGGACTCGCATGTCACGCTCCGCAGTCTTGCCACGGATAAGGCAGTCAAGGTACATTAGTACATGCCCTATAGCACAGCCTGTGATTGCCTTCCTAGGGGTAACACCATCTTGGTACCTGACAACAACCCTTCGAAGCTCATCAACCATCAGCGGACAATAATCCATATTAGCCATATCCTCAAAGACGAGACCCTCAAACATTGCTACCTCTCTGGAAACACGCGGGGCGGCACCAGGCAACACAACCTTCATAAACACAATAATGAAGAACACTTTCAGAGCAAGGTCATCTTTGCTAGGATCCTTGACGAGCACCTTGAGGTTATTCCTCAAATCCTTTGTCTTGATATCTATGTTCCTTCTAATGTCAAGCTCCGATCTTAACTTCATCAGAGCGTCATCATATCCATCCTCTGACGGCCTTGGCGGAGAACGAATAATTACTGTATACCATCGCTAGTGATGCAAAGCTTCTTATTAGCCTCACCCATGTCAAGAGTTATCGTATCAGGATCTATCCTCAGGTACAAAACTCCCATCAGAGGGCGGGAAATGTTAGACTTCACCCTCCAATTGAAGATAGAACCAAAACCAGCTGCACAAACCCTAGCCACATGCCGACTCTCAAGCAATTTAGCACAAGCTTCAACCTCTCCCAACGAACATCGCACAGTCAAGTTCAATTTTCGTTGGTCACCTTCATCCAAGGCAACTTTTCCAGCATTGCGTCCCACCGGCTTGACCGGACTCATAACGCTAATAGGCTGTAAATGAAAATAAAGAAGCCACACCTTAAATAAATGAATATAGAAAACGAAACAAGCATATGAAGGCAATTATAAAAAGAAAAGATTGCACAAGTTCAACTATTGAAACAACATCTATACCACCCTCGATTGATGCAAACAATGACTAGCCTCGTCTGGCCAGCATACCAGCCCAGACACAATTAAATCATTGCAAGTACAACTAGTCAGTCACATACAGTACAAAAGACGTACCACTGCAAATTCATCTTCAGAATCAACTTCGATATCATCTTCTTCAGATACAACATCTTCAGCTTCGACACGGGCATGCTTCTTCACACATTTGTTCACCTTTGCAGGACGAACTTTACGCTTATTATTTTCTTTCAAAAAAGAGCGCTCTCGAAGAGGAGGAGAAGAAGGCTTCCTATTTGTCAAAACCCGTGGACTAGGACGAACAGGGGAGCCGCCAAGTTTGCTTGGACCAATCTTCACAGCAACACTATCCCCATCAGCTCTGCTATTACCAGGTTGGGAACTAGCTTTCACACGTGGGCTACGCCTCTGTGTGCCATCAGGATTTCGATCTGACATCTTCCTCTTCAAAACATCTTTCTTCTCATTAACTGCATCACGAGTAAACACTTGCGTCAAACGAGTTTGCATCAGGTTTGTCTTCACAGGCATGTCACTTCCATGAGATTCAGCATCAACAGTTGAAAAGGCCGCGTCACCACCTTCATCACCTACACCTTTAGGAGCTTGAGCAACATCCCGATCACTTCGTTGAACACAGGCAGTCTTTTGACGCCGTTCCAAGTCCTTTATCCTCTGGAAATCACACTTCTTCTTTCTTATCCTTTCATCCTCAAGCTGTAACTGCATTGGAACATCCTCAGCCTGAGTAACAGGCTCAGCGCCATCAACACTATGTGACTGAGTAACAGACAACTGCAAGCTGCCATCAACATCATCAACGTTAAGAGAATACATTCCATCATTAATATCTTTGACAACATCAGCAATGTCCTCAGCAGCACCATGGCTGTCATTAACTGCATAAACCAACAAACATAAGCACGCACGTATAAAATCAAAACAAAATTAGCATTGCAGAGACAAGATAAATAAAGCGCATAGCATCAGACACAAAAAAAGGAACAACTGATCTAGCTAAGCATATTTATGTATTCAAGGCTGATAAAAAAGAGCAAATATAAGGGAAATACCAGCAACATCCGCAAGTTCTTCTAGAGGATTTGGTGTATCAAAAATAACATTCACAAGATCTTGAAAGCGTTCTGATTTTTCAGAATTAGGAGGCACGAGCACTCCAACATCTTCAACAACATCATAATTAGAAAAAAAGTACATGAACAAGCAATCAGTTCAACTATATGAACACTACAAGTGCACCCAATAAAACAATATGAACCCACCACTGGCGCAACAAACTTCAGAATGAAAACTCTTTCAACATCATACTAGTTCTTCACTGACTACTACAACCTATTCAAATGCCAGGACAACAGTTCAAACTACAGATGCTGATCAGCACTACAACCTGTCTGCAGGTCACATCAACCGCCAAAACTATACACACCACACAATCCAGGGCAATTTTAACAGCTATCAAAATACATACAACTTATAAAGTCGATACGACCACACCTATACAACCTAAAAACCAGATCTGTTAAAACATTATCCAAATTACAGGGAAAATCACCTGCATTCAACTTGTCTGGACTGGATGATGTACCCATTGAGATCTACAGACCTAAAATCTGTCGAACCAGATTTGCAAGACACATGAACAAAAATTAGGGCTCTGACCTATTTCAGAAACGAAGCACGCCATACAAAGCAAAACTCTTACAAGCAAACAGAAAATCCACCACGAAATCGACTATCACTGTCGCCAACCGCTCGTTCAAGAGCAAAGGATCCCTAGCGAATCCAGGCTGAAACAGCAAGAGCTAAGAAATAGAGGTAAAATATGTACATAAGAGAACGCAAGGGAAGTCAATCGTATACCAAAAGGAGCAAACAAAGCACCCAGACCTCCACCCCTGGGGTTCAACCCACCGGCCGACGCTCCCGCGGAGAAACAGGAGAAGCAACTTCTCTGCGAGAAGAGGGGAACGAAGAAAGAATCGATTTGGAGAGGGGAGCGGAGCGGAACGAGCGGGAGCGGAGGTTAAAAGGAGAGTGGGAGAAAACCGACGGCTAAAGCCCAGAACCGTGGCGAAGCCCACTATCTCTCGGCAGTTACCAAAGATAATAGCAAAAATTAAATACAATAAGAAATAAATACAATAAAAAATTAATATGGAGGGAGAAAACAAACAGCTAAAGTACAAATAATAACTCACAACAATACAATAAAAATTATCGTAAAGTACAAATGAAATAATAATTCATAAGAGTGCTGGTTTTTCACCAAAAAATAAAGATAAGATAACATGGGCAAATCATGTACTACTATGCCCCTCGGTGTGGTGCGGTGCGGTGCGGTGCGGGGAACAAGTCATCTTACGAAGATATGGCAATACTACTATGCCCCTCGGTGCGGTGCGATGCGGGAGCAAGTCCATACAAGGATGATGTGTCAGTACAACTATGACCCTTGGTGCGATACGGTGCGGGGGCAAGTCATGTTACGGACTCGCCTCCGCATGCAACGCCGCAGCGCCGCGTCGTCAACTGCTATGGCTCGTTCCTGGCTCGGCCTTGCCGGGATGGCGGAGGGGGTCCCGACCCCCCCCTCCCCCCCGGCTCGGCCTCACGCTAAAGCGGCAGTGCGCTCGTTTGACAGGCGTAGTGCGGTTATTGTGTTTCCCCACCCCCCACACGCACCCACACACCCCCTAAAGATAGATAATGGGGGCAAGTCCATACAAGAAAGAAGTGTTAGTACAACTATGCACCGAGGGGCAGTGCGGTTATTC
>LR738713.1:617532701-617543749 GCA_902687465.1 Secale cereale
CACCCACACCCCTAAGATAGATAATGGGGCAAGTCCATACAAGGAAGATGTGTCAGTACGACTATGTCTTTTGGTGCGGTTCGGTGCGGGGGAAGTCATGTTACGGCTCGTTCCTAGAACAAAACTCACAAGAACTAGAACAAAAAAGTATCAGTCCTAGTTACTGGTGGAGTCCAGTACTAGATTCAAACAACAGCAAAAAAAGGAAAAATTGACCGCCCAAGGATCATCAATTATCAGTTCAATTTACTGGTGGAGCCAAGTACTAGATTCAAATAACAACAAAAGAAAAAAAAATGACGCCCAAGGATCATAAAAGTATCAGTCCAATTTACTGGTGGAGTCAAGTACTAGATTCAAACAACAACAAGAAGAAAAAAATTGACCGCCCAAGGACAGGCGCAGGCCCTGACGCTGCGAGATACTTGAACTCGAGCCCATAGGCGAATCCCTAGTAGTCAGCAAAACGCAGGGCCCACAGGTCAAGAGAGAGAGCGAGCGCCATGTATAAGCGCTCTGGTAAGTTTTCAGAGGAGTTCGACTGTTGAGCCTCAGCTGCGCTTATAAACAGGTCTAGAACCCCCTTGACTAGCGAGGTGGGACTAAACCCATAACGCACGCGCACGCCGCGCTGCACAGCCGCGCGGACGAGCTATCTGGGCCAAAAACAACGACTCAGCCAGATGGCCCAACATAGTACTTCGCCCCATTACAAAATTCCAACCGATCACACACGACAAAAAAATGCAGATATTTAAAAAAAACCTCACAAGAAATAATTTCAAAAACAAATAATGTAAAAAGTTCAAACACATCTTAATTATAAGAACTAAAAAAATAGAAATACATTTTTTTTTTGGAAAATTAAACGTAGAAAATTGTAAATAAAAATTTCAGAAGCAAAAGTATAAAAAGTTCAACTACTACAATTCATAAGGTTCAAGTAAAAGAAATACTGTGCAGCAAAGATAAAAATATTGTAATTGTAAAAAATACTAGAAATATCATTATTTAAATGTAAAAAAATGTGATCCGAAATTCATCTAAAAAAGTAAGAAAAAATGTTATACAACAAACAAATTTGATTGGTAATTGACAACCTAAAATAGTTCAGTACTATCATTAACAGAATGTAAGTTCAGCAATCTTGAACCCAAAAAAAGGGGTTCTAAAAACATCATCAGCGTATAGTTCCTTCCGCGAGCTATGTACATGAAAATATACCAGTCAAAACAAAGGATGCCCATCAGTTCAACTATTGAATTGTTCCAGTACTAATATAAAGAAGAATATATAAATAAATCAGTTATACTTGAGCAAAACAGATAGCAAAATCATTACATAAGTTGTTCCAAACCATCTAATAATACAATAGAATTGAACCATCTCACATGCAGAAGTTTTAAAGAAAAAAATACTGCAACATAATCAACCACACACAAATCTCACGAACCGGCGTTATTTGCCATATTTAACCTACAGCACATAAATTCTGAGAGTCATCTTCACTGGAGAACATAACCATAACCACATCACCATCCTCAAATCCAGACTCTGCCACAAACTCCTTCCACCTAGTAGTTAGGTTGATGCAACCATCAAAGTCGATGTGGTAGGCAACTTCCATCATCTGAGACCCATTATTGTTTGAAGTCTCCATCTTCAAAACACCGGAACTAGGAGCAACAATCCTGATCCTGGGTGAAATTTTCTACAAATGGGCATGGGAGTACAAAACAAAAGTGAACATCTGACATAACTGAATTTTTACACAGATATATGAACGGTTTGCATAACAAACTGAAAAGAAAAAAATCTGAACCAAAACAATAACACATAACTGACTAGTCATGTGAATTGACTAAACTGAAGAAATATGCACATCAACACACCTACAGTAAAAACATCTGACAAAAAACAGATCAAGGATTATACAAAAATGGATAAAAACTGTTTAGTAATGAACAAATACAAATAAAAATCCCTACAGTTAAATCCTGACAAAACCAAATAAAAAAATATAGACAAACTATTCATAACACTAAACTACAGATCTAGTCCATGGGATTCAAAAAGAGACCCACAAAAATGTAGAAAACAAAACGAATAGAAACACATACCCATGATTCCTTCAAGTCACCAACCGTCAGGCGACAAACATATGGCGCACGAAACCCATGGTTGTTGTACAGCACACAAGAAAGTTGCCCATGGCGCTGAGTCTGGGTGAGCTCCAAACCAGATTCGTACACACAGCCATCAGCTATGCGCGCCATCTTTGCCAGGCATCCGCATGAACAATCCTCCATGGAACACACAAGAACAGGGAAGAAAACAATGCAGAGAAGAGGGAGGAACCTAGATCTAATTCTGGAAGAAGGAAGAAAAAGGACGGGGAGACTGAGCCACACACCACACATAGATGGATATAATTTATAGTCAGGGAGACTCGTAGATTATAAAAATAATAAATAGGTAGGTGGATAGCCAGTTGGTAGGAAATAGTTATTATACAAGCCATGCAATAGTTGACCGCAAATCAGTTCAACTTTTGACAAACAAGCAGTTCAAAAGTGCACATGTCAAAATATTTGCAGATAAAACAACACATTCAGACATAAAATAGTTCAATTCATTTAGCCATTCAAACATCTGCTTCCTCACAACAAAAATCTTCAAAACATAATCTTCACTACTTCAGTCATAACGATCAAAGAAACGACACCATTTGGACATGTTGGATGGATGTGGAGCCGTGGCTGCTCTCGCCCTAGCCCAACTAATGATCTGAATATGGTTCCTTCCCCTGCCCTCTGGGAAAAGAAGCTCCAATTCATTGGAGTTGCAAGTATCCATCACCTCGCGCGCAAGGCGTTTGTTGAACTCTGCCTCCAGTTCCTCCTCGGCACCTCGTCATGCCATCTGCCTGCGCCTGCACCTCCTCCTCCTCCTCTACTCCGCTACTGCAGCCCTCACATCGACGGCATCCCCTCCTCCTCTGTGACCTCTCCCAACTCATGATCCATCTTGCCATTCTTTGCTTGCACACTACAAGAAATATGTCAACTTATGACCTTTTGTTAGTGACCCTGGAAAAATTGGTCATAGATCTATGACCATTTCAGACCAATTGGTCAAAAGCTGTTCGGGGGGCTCTAAACCCTAAACCATAACGACCATTTTGGTCAGAAAGGTCATAATTTCCTTACACGAAATGGTCACAAAGCAGATAGCACTGGTTCGCTGCCTTATTTCTAGCTGTTCATGACCAATATAGATGGTCATAACCTTGAAAATTGTGGTGGGTTGCTACGACTAGGCGCCACCTCATCAGTTTTGCCTATGTGTCATGTCCATGTGGCAGTTTTTGCCCTAGGTTGTGAAGCAACCTATATTTCGGTCATTCCCAAAATTCCCCAAAAAATCTCATAAATTCTTTGGGTCATATCTTCGTCAAATATGTAAAAAAAACTTCCTTGCCTAGTTCAAAAATAATTCAAAAATATTCATTTTCCTATTTTGTTCAAAAAAACACTTTGTGAAGGAAGTACCACTTTGGCATGTCCAAATGGTATCCATTTTCTACAGTGCTTTCCTATGCCCAAATAACTATCCTTCACCAAATGCCAGCTCAATCCATTCATTATTTTGAGCCCATCTTCAACATTCGTATTTATATCCAGTGTGGTACTTTGCAAAGCAAGTACCACCTAGACTCCTCCTTTTGAGCTGAAAATTTGTGAAGACGGTCTTCTTAGTAACTGATCATCCTCAACCAAAACTCACGCCCATTAGCCATGTGCATTTTCCGTATCGCTAATCAAACACTTGGCTGCTAATTCATGTTTGAGCATCGATCGGTCTCCTCGTGAGAATCTTATGTTGTAATTTTCTTCCTAGCACCTACCTGGGGAGTGGCCAACCCACTAGACATGCCTAGGCCGCCCAGAACACATGGCAACGCCACAGTCACACGGTGACCACGCAGCGGGCATGCGAGTTTACGCGCTCTAGAATTGGGGCCCTCGACCACCGCCCAAACCTCGACGTATCGCCACCAAACCATGTATTTATGATTAAATAGGTACTTATGTACCTAGAAATGATTTTTGGAAAAAATAAATAGCAAACTATGAGGCAGCCGCAGTTCAAATTTGACCCGCTTCCAGCTGAATCGGCGGAAATTTGTCTTTTTCACGTGAGGTGGATCAAAACTTTTTACACCCAACCATTTTGTCAATTATGCATTAAATATGTCCTAGTATTTTAGAAAATCGATTTGGTCAAATTTTGCAACAATTATTTGGGAGGTCCTTCACAAAAAAACCTCCTTTTGGGAACTCGAAAAATGGAAAATGAATTTTTCGTCCAAAGAAAATGAAAACTTCCTTAGGCAACATTGTTTGCCATTCTAAGATGCACCCTTGGGAACAATATGAGATCATTTGGACAAACTATGCCATGAATGTGGCCATAGGATTGATCATTTGGCTTGAAAGCCATGAATCCTCACGCATGATAGCTCATTTCTGAGAACACTTTTTAATAGAATTGCCGTATTACAAGTTTATTATTTTTCCTGATAACTTGGTCATATATAATGACACAATGCGAAGGTGTTCCAATTTTTTGATTTTTTTTGAACTTTTTATGCTCGTTTCAAAATGCGGTCAAAACGGCGGGAATGACCGTTCCTAGCTAGTGGTTGAATCTTGGAATTTTTTTGGTATTTCTCTGATTAAATAGATACTTATGTACCTACAAATGATTTTTGGAAAAAAATAAAAAGCAAACTACGAGGTAGCTAAAGTTCAAATTTGACCCGCTTCCAACTGAATCGGCGGAAATTTGTCTTTTTCACCAGAGGTGGATCAAAACTTTTTACACCCAACCATTGGTCAACTGTGCATTAAATATGGCCTAGTATTTTATAAAAATGATTTGGTCCAATTTTGCAACAATTATTTGGGAGGTCCTTCACAAAAAAACCTCCTTTTGGGCACTCGAAAAATGGAAAATGAATTTTTCGTCCAAAGAAAATGAAAACTTCCTTAAGCAATATTGTTTGCCATTCCAAGATGCACCCTTGTGCACAATATGAGATCATTTGAACAAACTATGCCATGAATGTGGCCATAGGATTGATCATTTGGCTTGAAAGCGATGAATCTTCACGCATGATAGCTCATTTCTGAGAACAATTTTTTTAAATAATTGCCGTATTACAAGTTTATTATTTTTCGTGGTAACTTGGCATATAATGACACAATGCGAAGGTTTTCCAATTTTTTGATTTTTTTTGAATTTTTTATGCCCGTTTCAAAATGCGGTCAAAACGGCCGGAATGACCGTTCCTAGCTAGTGGTTGAAGCTTGGTATTTTTTTGGTGTTTCTCTGATTAAATAGATACTTATGTACCTACAAATGATTTTTGAAAAAAATAAATAGCAAACTACAAGGCAGCTGCAGTTCAAATTTGACCCGCTTTCAGTTGAATCGGCGGAAATTTGTCTTTTTCACGAGAGGTGGATCAAAACTTTTTACACCCAACTATTTTGTCAATTGTGCATTAAATATGTCCTAGTATTTTAGAAAATTGATTTGGTCCAATTTTGCAACAATTATTTGGTAGGTCCTTCACAAAAAGACCTCATTTTGGGCACTCGAAAAATGATTAAAAATAGCTAGAAATATCATTAATGCATACAAATTGGTACTTATACATAAAATGTGGTCTAACTCTAATGAAAATTTATGTGGTGCCCTTTTGCAAAACATTTTTGATAGCTACTTGACAAAATTCCTCTATTTTTAGTACTTGAAAATTATTTCAAATAACTGATTTTCTAAACCAATCAAAACTCTTCCCACGGATTGATGACATGGCGTCCATCCATCCATCCATCCATCCCACATCTATTCTACAGAAAAAAGAGAAAAAGAGGGATCCCCACCCGCAGGTCAAACCCTAGCTCAGATCCCCTTCCCCCATCGCACCCCTCTCCCTCGTCCCATCTCCTCGCCGCCGCCACCTCCTCCCCGTCCCCAGTCCTCTCCCCGCCGCTCCCACCCACCGCCGACCTTGCCATCCTTCTCACCCACTGCCGCCGACCTCGTCCCTCCCTTCCCTCACCCACCGCCGACCTCGCCATCCTCCTCACCCACCCAGCCCCTCGTCCCCTCCTCTTTCTCTCCCGCTCATTCTGGCGTGTTCCGGCGGGCCTCGCCGGCATGTAGACCAGATCCGAGCTCCCCTGCCTCTGCTCTTCCCTCCCCTCCGACCAGATCCGCCTCTCGCGGTCACAGGAGCTCATCCCCAACCCCTTCCCACGGCTAGGGTTTCGAGGGTGGCATCCCCACCAACTCCGGCGCGGCGGCGGCGACTGTGCTCCGCCCTCTTCGACGCCCACCGCAAGTCCCACGGGCGGTTCTGCCTCGTGGAGGGGAAGATGCCGGTGCGCATGAAAGCGGTGGTGTACGCGATGTCACCGTTCCAGCAGCAGGTGATGCCGGGCCTATGGAAGGACATCACCACCAAGATCCACCACAAGGTGTCCGAGAACTGGATCTCTGCCACGCTCCTCATCATCCCCATCGTCGGCACCTACCAGTACGTTCCTCCCCCTCCCACCAACAATCCCCGCGGATGTCTGTCCCGTCGACCGGATCTAGGGTTGCGTAGGTCGCCTGTGCCTCTCGGTCGATCCGATCTCGTTTGAGCTGTCGCCCAGATTAGATTTGATGTGTCATGTGCATGTTTACCTTTAGATTAGAAGACATCTATCTGATGTATCTTGTTTGTGTGGCGTTGACCAGATGAGCTATGTGTGGCTTGCGGGAAATGGAGATTGAAAATGGCAGGGGAGATTTAGGGGCTGTTTGGAAGAACATAGCCATGGTCGTCACGCACAACGTCGAGATTTAGGGTCACTTCCTGGAGTTTAGGATCGGTGGGACTAGTATGTTTTCTGTAGAGTTTACTTTGGTCATTATATATATATATATAATCATGGAAAAAAGTAAGAGGGCAATTCAATTTCAGAGAGAAAGAGAGAAAGATACGTACATGTATGGTTCAGGCAATGATTTATACATGTATTCTTGGACTGCACCATGGATGAGCATGTCTTGTTCAACTAGAAGAATTTATTAATTGAGAAGAACTAACTCCAACAAGTGATACGTGCAGGTACTCGTGTGGTGAGAAGAAACCTCTGGCTGATCATCAGGGACATGGCGCCCCCTCACCCCGTGCATTTGGCGGCTCGCAGCGGGGACTTGGATTGCATCCGTAAGCTGCTTGCGTGGGGAGCTGATCGGCCCCAAAGGGACTCTGCTGGGTGAGAACTAGATCCCTGCCATGGTCTTGCCTTACACATTGTTGGTCTGCTGAATTTTGTGCTATGAGGTCGCTGTCAATAGTTTCTCTTGCCCAACGCATGATCACATTAACTTAGTTTTATACAAATGCTAGCAGGTACTGAAATCTATCCAACTCTGTAATCTGAAAGTTACCAGTGTTCTAAAATGTCTTATATTCAGGCATATGCGCTGCCAAACCGACCGGCGCGCAGGTACGCTGGATTTTAAATGACCATGCATGCCTGTGTGATGTGATCCCTTCTAACTGACTGAAGGTTCTATTTTGCCAGGGCGTGGAGGCTGTCAAGGAGAGGAGCGTTTTGGTGATTCTCTTGTCTCGAGGGCAAGGAAATAGAATGAGTGTATTTCTGTTATCTCATCATGCTACAAACTTAACTTCCAGGACTGTCTATCATTCTCAACTTTATGACGATGACCTTGGTGTGTCCTGTGTATTGCTCTTGGTTATGTTCATTACATTAGTGTGACAGTTCTGGTGGGAAATGTGATAGCTGTCCTTCTATTGTTGATATGCACTCTGATGGTGTATCTATATTGCTTGAAAAAAAGCTCAGCTATACAGTTTGGGGTACATGTCGTGGATGCAGTCCAGCTGCTCTGTGTTAAGCTAGGACGATCCATCCATTTATAGCTTTTTATATTTTATTATAGTGAAAATGGCAGCATCAGCATCAGAGAGGTTCTTTAGCTTATTGTGTAACTTGTGTCTCAGATTGTTCAAATGATAAGAGAGGTTCCCATTGTGGTTACAACTGACAATGGTGTGATCCTAGCTATAAAATATAAGGGACAGTCTAAACATTCATCTAGAACTCTAAACTAGCTTGAACAAGCAATCGAGGGAGAAATGCTTGTTTCTTTTGTATGGCATACATGTTGAATGTCGTTGGATGATGATCTAACCATTTTCTCATCACAAAGTATGCATCAACAATATAATTTGCAGCATTAGTTAGGTACTGCTGTAGTCTTTTTTAGACTTCTCTTGTACGAGTAAAATGCTATGAGTAAATTCAGATTTCTTTACTGCTTTAGGCATAAGAATAAGCTGATTAGAATAGAATATTGATACTTTGCATGCTATGAGTAAAATGCTCTATTTTCTTTTGTCACCTTTCTTGTATGAATGAGTATCTCATTTTAACTAGCTGGTGAATGAAAGCATTGTACTAGCTAAATTTGTCTTATCATTCTAAAGAACTGGTTTGTTTTTTGATTGGTTTGTTCATAATATGTTGGCCTTAGATTTTTTTTATTGTTCTCTTTTGGTTCATGTAACAGCTACCTTGCCTGGCACTGGTAGCCTGGTACTATTATGCTATACTATTATACTATCTGTATGTTTTTCACTACCCCTTTAAGGTAAATGACAACATTGAAAATGGCTCAAACCTGAAGTACTTTAAATAGATTGTCGTTTTAGTTAAATGTTGTTTATTATAAATCCAGTTTGTACTGATAAACTTGCACAGTCTCTGCCTATTTATAATGTTAAATTTTGTTCGATAAATACACTTTTTACTCATAAAGTTGTATAGAGCACAACACAGTCTCTGCCTTTTGTTATACTGATAATTGTTGTTTAGTTGCAATTCCTAGTTGTAATTCCTTTCACACCGTACAATTGTATAGATACAGTCCCATGCACAAGTGATATTCATGTCCAGCCAAATGATATTTTGTGCTTTCCAAAGTGATCTGTACCCAACTGCTTGTATACTTGTTCTGTATTTTGTTCTTAACTGTAGATTTCCTCTCACAGTAGCTCCATGCAAAAGAAGGTTGAAAGGAGCAGGATAGTTTGTGACTGCTATAGAAGGACTGAAAGAGGTCCAGGTTGAAGAAGATTGGCAGAAGCAGTAGAGCTTGTAATTGAATGAAGTAGGTCTGTGATTGCCATTGTATTTGTGTTGTATGATGTATCCGTCTTTACCCACAAAAAAATGTATCCACGTTGTAATACTGTGATTGCCATTCTGGCTACTATTCCAAGCAGTGTTTTTTGCCAGTGCTGATTTAGATATTGGTTACGTATACGGTGAAATGAAATCTGAAGAACTTGACCCTGACAACTGGGTCCCATTAATAGAAACTGACAATTGAGGCCCATCTTTCACGAAAAGGAAAAACTGAAACTCTTGAGCCAAGAAGGCCATGACCCAACAATAAAAAGGCCGAATTGTTGGGCTTGACCCATGTACCGAACAGCATTCATAGGAAAAAATATATAAACGGGCTGAATTAATGGGCTCGGCCCATATAGACACCTAATCGGACTGGGCTGAATCTTATCCACGTCAGCTTGCCACGCTGGATCCTACGTGGCCTGAGGAGGTTGCCAGTGACCAAAAATTTGGTCGTAGAACCAACGACCTTTTTCATATCACAAAAAATGTCGCTATAGTCAGTTTATGACGGCCAGCTTTTGACCTTATGTTTTTTGTCACAAAAAGGTCACAAATGGAAATTTGTGACCATTCAGTGACCAATAGTGGTGGTCACAAGTTGACATATTTCTTGTAGTGGCAGCTGGTAGAATGAAAGTGACAGAGGGCTCGGGCTTTATAATCAAAGTGCAGAAGTATCGGTAGGCAACTAGTTCCAATGTCAACGCAAAGTAACACAACTTTCACACACAGCAGTCCAACTACACATACGGCAGCAATTCAAACAAACACTGAAAAACACGCAACTTAATTACACAGTTTGACCAGATTACAAGAAAAATCAGAACCTATAGTCAGCCGCCATACACCACCTCCGCCAACGACTAAATAACATGGGAATCCAGGGTAGAAACAACTCAAAAGAAGCAAAATTGACAACGCAAATGTTTTCATACAATCCTCATAACTCTCCCTGCAACACCAATTCAAAAGTAAAACAACAGAAAAAGAAGAACACATTTACATGGCGGACGTGGAATACGACAAAGAACACCAAAACTTGTAATCAGAAATTACAAATGTAATTAATATCCAAAAACTCTAACATGCCGATAATTCCCACATCCAAAACAACAAACATGACGTAAATTGAGGCCTACGAACACCACCGTAAACACCAAGTGCCCAAAACACGTCCGCTGCCAAATACCCATGCCGTCACCTCCGGTGACTACAGATCCCATAACACGACCAGGTGAGCGCGCGCACGTGCGGAACCCCTTACATGTCTCCTCTAGCAATGAATAGCCCGAAGCCCGAAGCATCGCGCTGGAGAATGCGCGGAAGCTCCACGTTGCATCCGCTGTTTCCGCCCGTAGTACAAGCAGGAAGATCAGTTCAAGAGGAAAACTACGCCAGTCCAACCTGCAAACCACGTCAGTTCAAGAAGGGTAACAGAATAGCCCAGATGTGTGTGTGTGTGTGTGTGTGTGTGTGTGTGTGTGTGTGTGTATATATATATATATAGGGTGGGTCTATTCTCATAACACCCCTTAAGACCTTATTCTCATAACACCCCGAGCCCCCACCAACAGACCGAAACAAAAACAGAAAAAAGAAACGGCCGCCCCCACCCCACCACTCGACCACCTCTTTGTCTATCTTCCTCTCCCACCGACGCCTCATCCGATTCCCCGCGACCAACCACCTTCCTCTCCTACCCCGGCGTCGCCCACCTCCAACTACCTTCTGCCGCGCGCCGGAGCCAGACAATCACCG
>LR738713.1:617543876-617595154 GCA_902687465.1 Secale cereale
CGCGCCGCCCCACCCCACCCCGAGCACCCCCCGCCCCGCCCCGCGACGGCCAGCCTCCACAGCCACGGCCCCGCTCCCACGACAGCCGGTCTTCACGGGCGGGGCTCCATGGCGTAGTCCACAACTTCCCCCGCCCCCGACCAAGCTTGACGATGCGGCCCAATCTGACATCCCGCAGCTCCCCGCCCCACCACACTCCGACTTGCTCCCTGGCCCGTCGTCGCCAGCCAGTGTGGTTGCCTCCTTCCCCATGCCTCACCAACCTCCCACTGCACCGGTGATGGATCGAAGCTGCCCCGCCTCCCCCGTCATCAGACATGTGTGGCCCCGGCCGCTCCGGGATGCTCCCTCCACGGATCCGGTGAGATCCACCATCTTTTCTTCTCCGGTGGGCAGTGCGGCATCATGCCGTCATCCCGACGCTCATCTATGGTGAGCTTGACGACGCGCCACCGCCTGCTTTGCTGGCTCCATGGCGCGGGATCCCCATCCCCCCAGCGAGCTGTCCTACCTCCCCTACGGCGTGCTCTCCTTCTTGCAGTTCGGCCTTCAGCCATGAAGTGCGCTGGAGCGAGTAGAGGACTCCCAGCCCCACCCTCGTGTAGTTCCCGTGCTGCGTCCGATGCGGTATGAAGCAGATCTGGTGAGGTCTTAACCTCCCTCTTCCTCGTCCCATGGCGGATCCAATATGCTCGTTGCTGACGCACAGGAAAACAATGGGAGCAACGAGTGAGCATGGTCTTGTGCTTCACTTTTTTTGTTTTTTGTGGTTGAAAATCTTCAGGGCCTGATGTCTCGTGCAATTCGGCAAATGTGTGAGTGCAGCTCGCCATGTAATTTCTGTGGGGGTTGCATTTTTCTTCTGTGTAGTGTTCGCTGCTCCTTCTTTTTTTGTGCACCTTGGAGGCGCGCCACATGAAGTTTGCTGCCCCTTCTGTGTGTGGTTAGTCCAAGCACGGGGCTGCACCACCACGGCTCGCCGGCAGTACTGCAATCAGCAAATCCGCCAAAAAAGGGGAAGTGCGATGGCGCATCAGGTGCAGCGCGGTGGCGCGTCAGCTGTAGTGCGGTGGCACCGGTTGGCAAAACGATGATGGTTCGCCGGTTGACGAAAAAGTCAAAGAAAAGTCATACACACTTCATCATGGAGTTCAGTGTGCAGTTTTGTGGGAGATTGTGAAGCGGTTCAGTATAAAAATACTAAGCGGTTTGGTGTAAAAAAGTAAGAGGTTCACTTGGCAAAAAAAAATATTAGAAAAGAAAAAGTCTGAATAAGTTTACTTGTTTTTAGATGTAGTTCAAGGCCTCGTAGCAGTCCATTCTTTTTGCACCCATGGGCTCACTTAAGTCACACCAAAAATAACCCTAAGGCTTTTCACTTCGCCTTGTCCAGCCGTCCAAAAAGATGTGCTACATGAAAAAAAACTACGAGAAAAAGCAATGCGGTTGACTTCGATAGCGTTTGCGGCTCACATTTTGTACTGTTGCGGTTCACTCGT
Organism: Secale cereale; assembly: GCA_902687465.1. Lineage (NCBI taxonomy): Eukaryota > Viridiplantae > Streptophyta > Magnoliopsida > Poales > Poaceae > Secale > Secale cereale. The sequence continues at coordinate 617,545,376 of LR738713.1, forward strand.
GCAAAAAATGTACTGTAAATCACAAAAAAGTAAATGCAGCTCACTTCGATAGCATTTGTAGCTCACTTTTTGATAGTGTTATGGTTCACTTGCCCTCGTCTCTGTGGTTCACTTTTGTTTGTAAAAAAGTTTAAAAAAGACAAAAAAAATCATGCAGTTCCTTTGCTCGTCGGATGCAATGCGTTTTTCTATCCGAAGCAGTGAGCTTTTCAGTCCGACGAAAACAAATCGTGAAGTTCTTTTGCCCGTTTGATGCATTGCGGTTTTCAGTCTAAAGCAGTACGATTCTCTCTCTGATGCAGTACATACGACAATTTTGGTGTCGCGAAAAAACAGAGTGTCCACATTTCGGTAAATTCGAAACTGCTCTTAAACTGTAAGGAATTAGAGGGAGTGTTCTACATGAAAAAGTAGCATCTCGACGATATCTTTCCAGCGGTGTATCATTTGGATCATTTCGACCAACGGTTTGTAATATTTTTGCGAAAACGGCCGCTGCCCTTCGTAGTCTGCCGCACGATTTTCAAAATTAACTAAAAACCGTAAGGAATCTCAAAAACATTTCAACATATGAAAGTTGCACCTCGTTTGTTGCTTATCAACGGCGTATCATACGCCTCGTTTCAACAAACGGTTAAAAAACTGAAGCTAAAACAGTACCGAAAATTGCAAAAAATTCGAAAAACACAATTATGTGATTTAATAAATTCAAAACTGATTTAAACCGTAGCGAATTAGAAAAAATAATAGATATAAAAAATATGTGCCTCGACGATACATTTCCAACGGCGTATCATTTGTTTCATTCCGACGAGCGGTTTAGAAGAAATCGCGAAAAAATGCTAGCTGTCATTCGTTATGAGCCGCACGATTTTCGAAACTGTTCTTAAACTATGATGAATTTTGTAAAGTGTTCAACATTGCGAAGTTGCGTCTACTTCATAGCTTTTCAACGGTATATTACACGCATAATTCCGATAAACGGTTAAAAAACTAGAGCAAAAAAGGTACATAAAAAACAACACGTACAATATTTTCGAAACGAAGTTCATCTTTCATTGTGTTGCAGTAAGAGTGCAGTGCCCTCGCGTTATGCGTGCAGTGCGGAAGTGTTATGAGAATATTATTCTCATACTATTATGATAATAGACCGGCTGTAATATATATATATATATATATATATATATATATATATATATATATATATATATATATATATATATATATATATATATATATTAGGGTGGGTCTATTCTCATAACACCCCTTAAGACCTTATTCTCCTAACACCCCTCCCCCCTCCCCTACCGACCTCCTAGCGCAGAGCGCCCCGGCGGCCACCAGCGAGCGGACTCCCCTCCCCTACCGACCTCCTAGCGCGGGAGCGCTCCGGCGGCCAGCGGCGACCCCCCTCCCTCCCCGCCTCCTAGCGCGCCAGCGCCCCGGTGGCCGGCATCCTCCCCCTCCCCTCCCCGCCTCCTAGCGCGCCCGCGCCCCGACGGCCGGCGGCGACCTCCACCATTCCCCGCCTCCTAGCGCGGCAGCGCTCCGGCGGCCGACGGCGACCCCCACCCCTCCACGCCTTCTTCCGTGCCCAGTACCGCAGAGCGCGCGCCGAGCGGCCGGCGATGCAGTCCGTCGGCGAGGAAATTTCCGCGAAGGCGTTTAGGAAGCGACGCCGCACCTCACCTTCGCCCCAACACCACCTGGGTGATCCCCCGCTGGAGCATCCAGCCTCAGTCATGCATGACAGGGGAAAGAGAACTGCAAGGATGACTACTCCATCGCATTCGTCGTGGATGCGAACTGCAATGGTGCACATCCAGCCTTCTCCCGCAACAATGGCGAAGGTTGAAAAAGCGCATGAGTTCCTGCAGCGGAGGTCGACTGCACGCCAACAGCAGCCACAGCTGCATCTGCAGAAGGAGGGAACTTCATATAATGTAAGAAAATCACATACCCAACCCCCACATCCAGTTTGCAGTGTCGTTTTTATCCCCATGCAGTGCCCCCCTCTTGCGTCGACTGCAGTCACATGTATCTCCAAAGTAGAAAACAGAAATAGGATACTTCGAAAAATAAAAAATGCTATATGGCTCAAAATTGCAGTCCACCATGACTTACATATGTAGAGCGCTGTGCCTAAAACTGAAGTGCATTGTTTCTTCATGTTAACTAATAGTGCCCCTGCTGTAGAATGACAAATTGAAGTGCAATTTCTTACAGTTGCAAAAATATAATGATATATAGTACGAAAGATGCAGTTCATTTCACTGTTGACGTGTATAAAAAAGCTTTGGCTTAATACTGTGCAGGAAATTACTATGCCTCAAAAACAGAAGATGCCTCGAATCATTTACGACCCAAAGCCCCTGAACTGCATCGGAAGAGAAGAGTGGGAGATGCCTGGATGGATAACACCTGAAATACCTAGGGGTTTCTTTAACACAACAAATAGAACTGCGTACTCCGTGGAGGAAGATGTAGAGGATAAAGATGAAAATAGTGAACCAAACATCATTCGAGATGGAGAAGGCAGTGAAACAAAAATAGCAGGCCTGAGCTAGAACTGGACAGCGGAGGAAGACCACTGGGGTTAAGGATGTGTAAATAATGCAATAAGATTGCGGGACACAACTCAAGAACATGTAAAGAGAGGCTGAAACAAAACCAGGCTGAAAATGCCACCACAAATCACCGAGCTGAACAACAAGATGATACGACAAAGAGAAGACTATGTAGCGTCTGCAAAAAGAGAGAGAAGCATAACGCGAGAACTAGTCCAAATAGAACAGAGGAAAAAGATGAAGAAGATGATGAAGAAGATGCTAACAGAGAAGAGAGCGAGGAAGCGACCGAAGCTGATGAAACCGAAGAGGAAGATGAGGAAGAAGAAGAAGATGATGAGGAAGAAGAAGAAGAAGATGAAGAAATCGAAGAACCATCATAAAAAACGAGGGGGAGAGACAGAACGCAGAATCCAGCGCGTAGGCAAGCATCGCAGTCGCACGGTCGCGTTACGAGCGGTAATGCGAACAACAAGAGCAAGACAGAAGCAGCAACAATCATTGAAACAAATGCAGTGCACAATCTGAGAAGAAGCAGCATGAAAAGGACGTAGATCAACACATATGCAGTTTTACATTTAAAATAATATATTAACTTCATCCTTTATATATATCGTATCGTATATAATATATATAGCTTGTGTTCAGTGGACTGCAAAAAAAAAGAATTCAACATGTAATACTGAAGTTCAAAAATGAATATATATAACATATGCCATACATACTTTGTGACCAATGTTTTGCGGGGGGGTATGCTTGATAAAATGCAGTTCTCTTCTATATGAAAAGAAATAAGATGAGAAGGTCATTCTCAGAATGCGGTTCTCTTCTGTATGAAAACCCTGAGATCGGAATGTCATTTTGAGAATGCAGTTCTCTTCGTCGTATAGAATCTGACATGACTGTGAATCAATATAGAATGCATTTAGAAAAGAAAAAAATGTAGAGTCAGACTAGGATTCATGTACACTGCAGTGCGTGCGTGGTGCGTTTAAAACTTGCAGTGCAGTACGCTTCGAGTACACAGTGCAGTGCGCTTAGTGCAAAAAAATGTAAAAATTTGAGCTCTCCCTTAGCAGATACGGTTGATTTTCTGTCTTCTAATACAATTTTTCCAAAATTTTGAAACTCGACGACAAATACGTTGAATTCGTCTTTGCAGTCCCATGTGATAAGGTGAGATGCAGTGCGGATGCGTATATTTAAATAAAAACTTGGCTGCTACTCATATGAGTGAATGCAGTGCGCTGCGAACATGTTACAATTCACAAGGAGGAGTTGGCTGAAAGCTCCATTATGTACATATTTGACATTGTCACTGTCTGCCACAAAAAGAAAAACACAAAAACTAACTAGACTGGTATATACAAAAGCACACAGCATGGTGTGAACAGTTTTGCAGATCGAGAACTACACACAGCGACCATACATTATTGTTTACAGAAAGTTCTGGAGCACACACGAAAAAGACATCAACACACATAGAAAAAGATCTGCTATCATTTATGCCTCATCCTGCTCCTGCGAATCCAGTTTTGGAGAAAAGCCAAGAGAAATGCAGAGATTTCTTAGATCCTCCAGGAACTCGGTGACTACGACCATGTTTTCTGGGTGGAACAGAATCTGGAACAAAAACTCAGCCTTCCAATCCTGAATAACAGCTTCCTGCGATGAAGAAAAAAAACAAATATACAACATCATCAACAAAAAAGAAACTGACAAAAAAAATATCAAGGAATGAGGGGTTATTATTGGGTTAAAAGAAGATAATTACATTACGCTTTGCGAATTTCACAACAAAGGTTTTGCCGTCATAAAACTGAGCCATCTTCAGAACAAAAAAGCCGCACTCATTGGGGCCCTGCTCAGGGGTGGCCAAAAAACTAGCTTTCTTTGAAACATCGACCCAGTCTACCGACTCCTTTCTCTTGTACTCCTTTTCTCCATAAACCTTCTTCAACAATGCAGTCATCCTGATCATCTGGTGGAAATAAAAAAATAAAAATACACATCACAAACAAAAATATTGTTCAACACGCGCACGCATGAAAACAAGAAAGAAAAGGTGAAAAAGGAAAAAGTTTACCATTTCAGTGCGGTCGCTGTGGTATTCAGACTTATGCCACCTCGTCGTTTGATCAACCGGTCCGCTGTACCTCATAGTGTCATGAATGTCAAGGGTCTCGCGGTGCCTATTCATCGTGTATAGCGAATAATGCTGGTCTTTCATCCGTGGTAACAGAATCTGATTTTGTTTCATCAAATTTGTTATGGGTTTGATGAGTGAAGAAGGATTACTGGAAAAAATTGGGAGAGAAAATAAATACATAAGGCTGAACAAAAAGCAAATCTGATAACTTACTAATTTGCAATCAAGAAGATTCTCGTCATCACGAACATAAAGTTGGAACTGCTTTGCTGCATCTTCAACGTTAAACTTGCCGTGGACAAAAGGCATAACAACATTTCCATCTTCATCTCTATCCGCGTGATCATTCATTTGAAGCACATACTGCGTGTGGGTAATTCACAAAAGAACGTTAATGCAGTTCCCCTTAAGATGTTCGCTCTGACGCTTAATAAAAAAACGGATCACGCTTCTCTAAAAACAGTATGCAGTTCACAAATTCTCACCATAATTTGTTTCATTTAAGATGCATGGGTTAAACACAAAAAAATGCATGCAGTTCAGTACATTCTAAAAACAAATTATTATACACTATTTACTGCAGTTCACTCAAGCAGAAAAAAAAAGAAAAAAAAGAAAAATACCGTGATAAACAAAGGGGACAGCAGAACGCGTTCGCCAGATTGATAAACCACATTCATATGCTCGTCATTCTTCCAGTACCTGATGATATGATCCATCAATTCTGAGTCCATATAACCACCTTTGGTGAAAGTTAAGAATATGTAGTCCACAGTCACGGTGTAGACTTCGATAGGATTCCTGTGCATGAAAAGCGCGCACCTGCACAAAAGAAACGGCGAAGGTGGGGGGTTAGGAGCACAAAAGCCAAAACACAGAAGAACATTACACAAATTAAAAATCAAAAATAGAAAAGACTAACGAAAAAAGAACTGACTCGCTGTATTTCTGCCTGAATTGTGTGCTCGTGATGAGTTGCGAGACTTTCCTCATCTCCACAAGATAGCTGAATCTCGCAGGATTGAACTTCTGTAGAGGATATCGAAACTTTGATGGCTTCTGCACAGGCCTCTTATTTGATAGAATTAGTGCCTCGCTGTCCGTCGGGTGTTCCACAGCTGCACTCCTGGTCCTCCTAGGCACTGGTGGTGGCCTCTCAAAATCATCATCACTATCTTCAGCATTAGGAGGGCTCACAGCTTTCTTCTCATGCTTGACATTGAGAGGAGATTTCTCAAGAGCTTTTTCATTCGAAGTGCCGGCGCCACTCCTCAACCTCTTACACACAGGTTCTTTCACAAGCTTAACGGGGGGTTCATCAAGGACAACTTTCTGAATCGTTGGAGTGTGAACCTGAGTTTCAAACAATGAAATACCACCTTGGTGTGCGCCATCGTCAAAGCCTGCACAAAAAAATGGATAATGAGCAAAATGAAAAAGAATCATCAAGTTCACTAAGGAAAGTCATTTTAAACATGCGAAAGGGGTTCTACTAAAAAGCTTAACAAAAGTAGTGGACCTCCCATCTCTGTACCAATGAAGTTCACTTAATAAAAAAGGGTGTGTGACTGAAAAAAATGTAATAACCTTCTTTGAAAATTAAAAGTGATGTCAGGTCCAGACAGCAATGCGACGAGGTCAGCCAACTATAGAGCATCGCCTTCCTGATGTAGCCAATGTGCTCCTTCCCAAACTTGGCAATCGTTTCACCATCCCAGGTCTGCATGAATTGGAACATGTAAAATCCACAATCATGCCTGCAAAGAAAACCAACACAAAACACATTACTAATGCAGTTCACTCAGTAATGAAAAGTGCTACTGATGTTAGTAAAACAATGCAGCTCCATACACACAAGAAACCAAGAGAAAACAACCAATAACACATTAGTAATGCAGTTCGCTCAAGGGAAAAGGTGCTTCTAATTTAGTAAAAACAATGCAGCTCATTTACACAAAAACTGAAGGATGAAAAAGAAAAAAAGGAGAACAGGTACAAACCCGTTTCCCTGTTGCGGGACATTAATATGAGTCAGCGCAAAGCCGTCGAGGGTGGGAGGGTTCAACGGCTCTTCGCAGCTTGCGCTGCCATCTTTCCAAACTTTTTTGATGTTCCTGACCATTTTACTGAAGACATGATTTGCAGCAGCGCTGTCGCCTTCGTTCAATGAGTCGAGAAACTCAAAACGCTTCTCTCGCAGGTTCAAAGTGACCAAGCAGTAGTGGCCTATCGCGTCCTTCATTGTTGCGGGAGGAGGGTCAAATGTTGCAAACATAATCTGAAATAAAAAAATAAAACAAACCAGATGAGAAAATAGAAAAACAGAAAACTTATTTTCAAGATGACGACAAATGGTCCAAATGCGTTACCAAGTTTTTCTTGTCCGCACGTTCCTCTGCGCTTGAAGAAAACATCTTTTTCAAAGCCCTATTTGTCGCACCGCCGTTCCAAATGGAATTCTGCAAAAAAGACAAAACCAGAGAGTTAATGAAAATGCTTATAGCACAAATAAAAATTGGACGAGGGGATAAAATATAAATTAATGAAAAATGCTTACACATTGGTTGTACGGGACAATCACCATTTGAGATCCTTTGAACCTCTCAGCTAGCATAGAGAGCCAATGTTTGCGAGGCGCGTGCTCAGCGTTCCATACGACCAAAAAGACTCGCCAACCTGACCGATAGTAATATCACCAAACTCGTCCTTGAACGCAACTAGATGCCTTCAGACAAGAAGAAAAAAGCCCAGCAAAAAGTGATAAGATGGGTGTCCCTGAAAAAATAACATTAAATAACCGGGGCGTAAGACAAAAAATGTCATACTTCTTCTTCTTGTCCCTCCTAGCCCTCGTAACAGCGTCATGTAACTCATTGTATCTTCTCATAAGAGCTGGATCTACCCTTGAAGGAGTAACAACAGGTAATTCCTCATCTGCATACAGAGTGGGAACGATATTAGATAATAAAACACACACGGTCCATTTCGCCCCCGGGAAAAGAACAAAAATAATGCAGTTCGCTTACCTTCGGTTTCAGAATAAACTTCCTGCGGCTGCTCATATACATCTTCGCTAAGCGTCAAGTGCTCCAGCCCGGTAATATCATCGTCAAGCGACGCTTGATTGCTCATGTCCTGAGAGAGTCTTGGCTGTTCCTCTTCAGAACCAATCGAAATTGTCTCAGCTGGGACTTTGGTTGTCTCGGCTGGGAAAGCCAGATTGCCAACAGATTGCTCGGGGGCGCGAGGGACGACACAAAATTTCTCAGGCACCTCATCGCCAAGCAACAAAACAGTAGGCCCAACAACACCGTCAATGCCAGCGGATGTCCCCGCATCGTCAAATCCGACTCTAGGAGTTCCTTCTGTCTCTTCTGCAATTTCAACTGTAACACCAGGAGCTCCTTCTTTCTCTTCATGCTTATCACAATCCACGATATCCTCCCTTCCTTCTCTCTCCTGTGCCTTATCAGCCTCAACAGGACACTCCCCTCCTTCTCTACCTTCTGCCTTATCAACCTCCGCATCAGGCTGCTCCCCTCCTCTCCCTTCCACATTATCATCCTCAATGTTGCGCTCCGATTGGATTTCAACATTTAATCCGCACTTCTGATGAGTTAAAAAATAAAACACATTACACAAAAAGATAGAATGCAGTTTACTAATAAAACGGACCATGAAGATCCCATGAAAAATAAAAAATAAAACACAAAATGCAAAATTCTCTATACTCACCAGAGAAGCGTCGTCGCCTTCCATCTCCTTACACTTGTCAGCCTCCTCGTCCTTGCCAGCGTCACCCTCTGCCTCCTTCCCATGTATTTCCACGTTTGATTCGGCATCCTAAAAAACAAAAAAACAAAAATAAAACTATTATCCAAATCTGCAGTTCTACAACTAAAAAACCAACACCAGATCATGCAGTTCACTGCTAAAAAAGATGATGCTTCTTCTCTAAACAACAACTGCAGTGCACTACCACTACTGGTGCACAAAATACAAAAAAAGTTAAAAACTGCAGTTCGCTGCCACTGTTGATGCAAAAAATATAATTGTTTGTTTAGGACACTACAAAGAATTAAACAATGAAGTTCACTGTAACAAAAAAAATAGGAAGAAATCAAACCTTGTCGATGACGACTTCGTCAATAGGGTTGTCTTTGGCAGCTTCGTCAACGGGGGACAATGGCATGTCAAACAAATAATCAGAATCAACACCATCGTGGTCCTAGTGGTCATCATCACGACAAGCGTTAGCCTTAGAAGATTCTCCTCCACACTGCGAAAAGAACAAAAGGATGCCAAAAAACAAATAGTCAATGCTACAAACACACAGAAAAAATAGATAACAAATATGGGTAAAAAAACTATTCACATATGGAAAAAAGACATACATCCACATCTGCAGGGTCGGGCAAAGAAGGCCGGACAACATCTTCATGCCTGTTCATTTCCTTCACAATTGCATCAGCTTCCTGCTCATACGTAGCACACCTGTCGTCCTGAGACTGCTTAAACTAATAGAATGAAGATCTGATATTCGTTACAGTCTGCTTAAGGAATTCAAGCTGCCCACGGTCAAAGTTATGAGCGGCCTCGATTTCTGCTTCAGAAGGGTCTTTGCCTTCAGGAAACAACCCGGCAATATTCCTCATCCTGGAACCGGATGTTGGGAAATCACTAGTTATATTGATGACCCTGTCGAGAAGCTCATCGACCTAAAAAAATTTATTATGATCACTAGAAGCATGGCCAGAAAAACCTCCAGCAGCCGCCATAGCAAAACCACGACCCCGTCGAATTGGAGCCGCCCTAGCAAGAGGCTCACAAAACATTTCAGGCGCTTCGGCAACTGCAGTCCGCTTGTACACAATGTCCGCTTCCGCCTTCCACTGAAAAAATTAACAAAAAAAAAGAGATGCAGTTCACGAAAAAAGTACATAAGAGGTTCACATTTAGCATGCACGAAAAAAGGAATAAAAACAAAAAACAAAGGCTGGCTATGCACTCACCGGCAGCTTGCCAAACTTGTAAGAGTCCAGGTGTATCTTTCCCCTGACAATGATGTCGGCATTGTGAATCTTCTTCAACTGCACATGGGACAGTATTGCGGCGCGTGGAGTGCATTTATCCATAACCGATACTTTTCGAAGATTCAACGAATCCAGGTACATGAACAGGGGCACGATGGTGCAACCCTCAGCGCAGTTCTGCTTGCTCCCTTTAGAATTCCACTTGTACACAGTGGCCTGCAGCTCGTCGACAACAAGCTGACAAAAGTCCATGCTAGCCATAGATGCAATATCCAAGTTTTCTACCATAGCAGCTACCCTGGACAACCGAGTTGCGGGGCTGGGAGAAAGCAAGCACGGGAAAACAATGAGAAAAAAAAACCTTCACCGTCTTATTAACCTTCGCAGGGTCCACAGCCAGCGTGCGAAGTAAAATAAGCAGGTTCTTCGCATCTATGATACGAGAACGGTTGAAACCGAGTTCATCCTTCAGATTAGTCAGCGAATCATCATGCCCGCTGGCAGCAGGCCTGGGAGCAGTGTGATAACCCATAGGGAAGTCAAAAATGTGATGGACAGCCTCGTGATTGATTTCCAGAACCTTGTTTGGCCCGCAGTCCAATCTCATCGTGTCAGGGTCGATCTTTCCCATCAGCTTGCACATCAAAACACGAGAAACATTCTTCTCTAATTTCAGGTCAAAGACAATGCCAAAACCTGCTTGCCGCACCAAAGTTCTGTGCGCCTCACCCAACAAAGCGACAGATTTGATTACGTTTGGAATGGACAGCCGAACAGTCTTGTTAAAACGCCATTCATGCGCAACATCATCTTCAGACCTTTTCCTCTTCGTACTCTTAGCAGTCTAAAAAAAGAATAAAAAATGCAGTTCACATCAGCAAACTCATGCCAAAACAACTTAAAAAACAGAAGAAAAAGTAAATAAACAGCGTATACCTTACTAACATCAACATCCTCCTCATCATAATCACTGTCCAGAGCTTCTTCAGCTGCATTTTCCCGCGCAAGCTTAGATCGACGCTCAGAATCAACACCAGAGTGATCGTCCGCGCGTCTCCTCTTTCCTTGAATCCCACCCACATCAACCTCGGTGTAATTAGGTCTCTTTGAGTAATCAACACGCGGGCTCCGGCGTGGAGAACTTAAACCTTGCTCTGCAACAGTGTTGAGTTTCCTCTTCACAGGATTCTTTGCGGAGGCAAACTTAGCAGACTTCTTTGAATCTGCAATCCTCCTTCCTATCTCCTTACCCTCCTCAAACTTTACTTGCTTCGCCCTATGAGCCTTCACGAAAGTATTACCGAGCGCAATCGCTTTCTGCCTTCTCCTCTCAACATCGGCTGCAATCTGATCAGGGACCATCCAATCCTGTGTAACTGGCTGTGTGCCATCAACAGATTGCGACTGGGTTTCACTTAATTCTGCTGGAATGCTACCTTGATCAGATGTACCGCCACCGACAACATCGGCTGTGAAATAACGTGTAATCAAATAGTTAACACCACCACCCCCAGACCCACAAGGAGATAAAACTGTGGGTGAAAAAACATAAGAAAGATATGTGTGTGAGAGGAAGACCTAAACTTAATGCATCTCATATCAACTTGGAAACACAAAAATGTAGAAATGCAATGCTCTTTTCCAGCAGTTTATGTTTAACAATTAAAACATAACAATAAACCTAAAATGCAGTTCATGTCGCTTGAATATCATATTGACGCGTGTCTGAAAATGAACATTGGTAAAGGGATATATGATGCAGTGCACTAATTCGTTCAGTGACCAATTGACCACATATAAAAAAGAAGTGTGCTTAGATATACAAAACAAAACAAATTCATGTAGTTATGTGAGAGGCAAAAATTAAAACTTAATGCAGCTCATATCAATTTGGCAACCGCATAGTGGATAGACAAAAAAACAAAGCAATGTCCAAAATGCAGTGCTCTTTTAGCAGTTTATGTTTAACAATTAAAACATAACAACTAACTTAATGTCATTCCAAAAAAGTAAAAACAATTAACTTGAGGCAGTTCATATCAGTTTGCCACATGTTTGAAAAAAATGGGCCTTGCTAAAAAGGAATCTAAGATGCAGTGCACTATTTCGTTCAACAAAAGAAGTAAATTGACCCTGAATGAAAAATGCAGTTCACTTTGATGTAGTTACCAGATGGGGAAGCTGTTCTAACTGGTGACACAACAATTGGGGAGGAAGAAGCCATGTTGTGCCTCCAATCAGCAAGGGATAATAATTAAACCCTAGACAGCAAACCCCAAAAGCAGGCAGAGAAAAACTTTCAATCCATAGGGCGTTGCAATTTCAAGCATACAAACAACCTTAAGAAGAGAATGCTGGATCGAAAAATAACCCTATCACAAGATCTGGAACGGATTGGGGGCGATTTGGGGCTCACCGTGGGACGAAGTGACGGCCGTACGAGGCGGGTGCGGACGGCCACGACGGAGGAAGCGCCCTACGGACGGCGGCGGCTGTGGGCGTCGACGCTGTCCACCACGAGAGAGCCCCTATGGACGGCGGCGGCTGCGGGCGTCGTCGCTCTCCACCACGAGAGCACGAGGGCGGGGGAGATTTATGTGCGGGCGCGGGGAGAGGAAGCGGCAGGGGGCAAGGGGGGATGCGAGAAAAGTAGAAGAAAAAAGAGAGACTTAATGAATAAAAGGCCGACAGGCCCACAGGTCATAGACAAAAAATAAAAAAACGTCTCGGTGTTGTAACACGATGCAGTTCGCTTAAGGAAAAACGACTCGGCTTCTGAAGCGATGCAGTTCGCTTACGGAAAACGATTCCGCTTCTGAAGCGATGCAGTTCGCTTACGGGAAACGATTCGGTTCGCTTGCCCTAAAATAAATGCGCCCACTATCGCCCAAAGCGCCGCACCCCCGCTCCTCTATCCGGCCGGTTGCACGCCGCGCGAAGGCCACGATCATCGTCGGTTGGGGGACGAGATCGTGGCCTCGGCAGAAGTTGCTGCAGCTCCGCTTTAAATCCCGCGCCCCATCAACCTGACCGTCCGCACAAACACACGACGCTGCCCTTCCTCCTCCTCTTCCTCCTCTTTGCAGCCATGGGGTTCACCAGGATCTACGACGACGTGCATGCGCACGGGAAGACGAAGCTGAAGGTGATCTACACCACCGACGTGGACGCCATGGCGACGTACGTCGAAGAGTACAAGACAGTTCTCCAGTGGCGCCGCCAGAAGATCGTCAGCATCGACGTGGAGTACACACCCAACAAGAGCAGAGTGTCCCTGGTTCAACTATCCATCGGCAAGTACCACCCAGTGCTTCTTTTCCAGGTATGTGGTACATTGGGCGAGAGATGCATCCCCTTCGACAGGTTCCTAGGCGACCCAAGGTAATCAATTCTCTCTGCCGAGTATGTGTTGCAGTTCTATATGCCTATGTATGCAGTTCCGAAAGGTATAACTTGCGGTTCACTTTCCTTAGGTTCGAGTTCGCTGGCTTCTCCATCGAGCAGGACAAGGAGAAGCTCTCACGCTGCAACCTCCACATCCCCAACTTCGTCGACATCCAGACGAACTGGAGGGTGCCTGATGGAACGAAGCCACTGGACTCGCTTGGCGATGTAGCTGCTGCCATCATCAACGACGAGTACGCAGACATGAAGACAAAGATGTCAGACCACGACCACAGGCTGTGGACTTCGATTCTCAGCAAGAGGCACGTCGAGTATGCTGCCAAGGAAGCCTACACTGCGTTCGAGGTATGGAACCGAATCACCACAATGAAGAAAGGCCTCGCGCGCGCTGAAACAGAGAAGACCAGGAAGCGCCCGAGGTCATCCTGGAGGGTGGGGGGCAAGGGGGGATCAACTTCCACCTCCAACTCCAACGGGTGGAACTGGTGAAGCAGGCCAGATGCTGATAGCCAAGGATTCCTGTCGCAAGTGCTCGATTTGTTTCCTTCTGCTTATGTAGATTAGTTTGCTTTCGTTGTAGTTTGCTTTGGGACAATGTTTGCTTATGTTGCGTTAGTTTGCTTGATGATGTACTTTGTTAATTATGAGCGCAGAACCTTGGTTTCTATCTATCAACAATATGGAGTTCTCAGTAGTCTATTTTCAGTATGTATATTGCTTCAAACTGCTGCTGTAGCTAGGATACACATAAAAAACAATCTATCAAAGCAGTTCACAGAGAGTATTCTTTCACAAAACTGCTGCTATTATAATGGTTGATGCAGTCCTCTTTTATTAAAAAAACTCTAGTTCCGTATGTGGATTAAAAAAAAGCTCGGTGGGGGTTTCCAGTATGTATGTTCTTCAACTGCTGCTGCTGATAGGATGCACATGAAAAACTATATGTCAAAAAGCAGTTCACTTATACTCAGATTTCTTTTGGGAAAATACACTAGAAGCCGCACAAAAATGTCAAATTATTACAACAAAAATGTCTCATGCTGCTGCTGCTCAAGCAAGACTGATCTAAAGCAAATTTAACTTGATTTCCAAACACTTTGCATGCCTATAAAACATAGCCATGACAACATCCCCAGCCTGAAGACCAGCTTCCTCCACAAATTCCTGCCAGCCATCTTTGAGAACCAAACAATCGTCAGAGCCAACAGAATACATAACATCAACATCATGATATCCATTCTTGCTAACCAAGACCAAATTAACACAGCTTTCTGTTACCCTGACTAGACCAGAAGGGAATTTCTGCAAGCAAAACAACAAGAACAGAAAAAATAAGAACAAATAAGAAAAAAGATTACAATCTTCAGAAACTAAATTGCTGCTACAATCTTCATAAAAAATATTGATGTCAACATATAATAATATTGACTAGAAACAATTGCTGCTGCTCCTACAAGTTTCATAATAAAAGTACTATGTGAAAAGTAGTTCACTTATACTTAGTGCACTTATACTGCTACAAAAATTAAGATAGTGTTAACTACAAACAACACATGAAAAAGAATATGCGAGAAATACATACCCATGAATCACTGACATCATCGTCAGTCATCTGATGGACGAATGGAGCCCAAAATCCAATACCTGAAGAATAGAGAAGGGAACAGAGCGCGATGTGCCGCTGCCTCTGGTTCAGAACCAAACCTTCACAAGAAACGCATGTCTCCAGCAAGGGCTCCAACCTTGCCAGGCTGTCGCATGCGCAATCCATTGCCAGGCGTAGGGATCTGGTTGGGAGAAAAACAGATCGAGGAAGAGTGGCACCGCCAGGGATAAGGTGAGATGGGAGCCGCCGGTGATAAGGTGGGAGGGGAGCCAATTGACCCACCAATATATATATATATATATATATATATATATTTGTGTAAAGACACAACACAAAAAAAACGACAAATAAAGCAGTGCGGTTACATAACAATGTGCATTTCGCATTGCATATTACTGCAGTCCACCACGCTTGACCAAGCAAAAAAACTTATTAAACTAGTCCCCCACACGCCCGTGGCTGTAATGCAGTTCATACAGGCTCGCAATGCATATTAATGCAGTTTGCCGCGCTACAAAAATTCACCGCGCATTGCATATTACTGCAGTTCACCGCGCATTGCATATTACTGCAGTCCACCGCTCTTGACCACGATTCGCAGAAGAAAAACACAGCCTGCAATGCAGTTCTAACAACTATATAATGCAAAACAATCTCAAAAAACATCTTGAGTAACGACCAGAGCCAGTGGCGCCCGCAAAAAACATGGACAAAAAGTTAAATTCTTCAAAATTAACAACTTAATCCTCTCCAACTCATACGGATAGGATCAAAGGCATCACATAATTGCCGAAACAACAGAAAATTACATACAAAACGCAACAATTTCGATCCGGACGGGGAAGGACAGAGAACTGACGTTTTTGCGCTAGAACAGAGAGATACTCGACCAATTATACTATAATTTCAATCCTATTAGCAAATTAATATGTCGCGGAATAACAAAAACATGAAGGCGAAATTGGTAACACACTAGAACCACGCTATAAAAATCGAATACGAACAGCCAGCAGTAGGATGTGAAACTCCTGCACGAGCGGAAGAACGGACGCATATCCGCCAAATCAAACGATTTCCGTCGTTTTCTCGCTGAATTCAGTGTTTAACCACATATTAAATCAGCGCACACACAAATAAACCAATAGAAGTCGATCAAACTAGCGAGAAACGCTGCTCCATGAATGTTTCCTGCTACCCCTCTATGTGGTTCGCAACAGAAGAAGGAAGCACTGCGCATAGCTTTCCAATGCAGTTTTTCAATGCAGTTCAGAAGTGTTATGAGAATATTATTCTCATAATGTTATGAGAATAGACCGGCTGTATATATATATATATATATATATATATATATATATATATATATATATATATATATATATATATATATATATATATATATATATACTCTTTTTCTGTACTCCTGGGAGTATGTACTCCCATCCTCAATATATCTCATATATATATATGAGTGATTTTGTTGTAGCAACCGTTGTTAAATTGAATACGCGCGAACCACTATTTTCATTTAAAGTTCAATTAAAAATAAAACTCGATCAATAACTTGCCATCTCTTCCAGGTCGCACTATCAAATCACTACGTCTAGGATGCACTATGTACTGTATCCTTCACGTGCGGTCCCCGACCCTCCATCAAGTTGAGAACTAGACTGGTTGGGATGCCTCTTTGTAAACAAATGCACTTCTAGCTTAAAAATGCGCTCCTACGTGTATCCCTGAGTGGGTGTGTGTCATGGTGGGCACACGGCAGATGCCAAGGGATGGCTAAAGATAGGGACAGCCTCGATGGCACCGGTGGGCTCCAAAAGCGGGGTTGGCATGAGTGAGCGTGGAACACAAGACATAGCCAGGTTCAGGGCTCTCCGGAGATATAACACCCCTAGTCTTGACGAGTGTTTTATGTATGGGTACACATAGCAGTATAGGGTCGCTCCTAGATCTGTTTGGGGAAGAAGGAAGGCAAGCTTAGGCTTAGGCTGCTTCTCTCCCGATGGATCAATATGTGTGTGTGCGTGTGTGTGTGTCTCTCTCTCGCCCGCTCGCCCCTGTACAAGGAGGCCTCCTAGGGGTTTTTATAGATTAAACCCATGGAAAAAATGGTAAAGACACAAGGCCGTGGGGCCGGGTTGCCAGTGACTAGAAGTCAGCGCTGGGGCCTGCCGGATACCAGGGTACGCCGGGTTATTCAGGAAACACCATGCATCGTGGAATGGGTAATCCTGATCATCCACAGTGTCGGGACGCCCCGTCACCATCTGTACCCACTGACGGGATGGATGCACGTTGTAGCCATCATGGAGCTTGGTCGGCGGGGGTAGGTGGGCCACTGTAGCCACGCGCAGTCCGTCGTGGCGCTCTGCCCTGCCGTACACTTGGAGTGAACGGGCGCTGACTTGTCGCTGGGTTGGAGTCTTGGCCGGGTTGTTGTCTTGGCCGTGTTGGAGTCTCGGTCGGGTTAGAGTTTTGGCCGGGTTCGAGTCTTGGCCGGGTTGCGGAACCTGGTTTAGAGCAAGCCGTCTTGAGGGACGAAGCCGCCCTTGTTGTTTTGAAACAGATCTGGGCTCTGTTGCCTGCCTAGGGCTCATCCCCCCGACAATAGTCCCCGAAGCTGTCAAGGCTCGTCGGCTTCGAGCAGGGGGGCCCGTCACAGTTTCATCCCCCTGAGAAGGCGGCAGTTGTCGTTGGAGGCTTGTGACCGCCGGGTCCGGCGCCGTCAACTGTTTGTGGCTGCCTTGGAAGACGAAACGCGGTACCCCGTCGTGGGCGGGAACTGGAAGATCCGCCTTATCTTGAAGGGGAGGAGTCATGCCTCATCGATTTCTGCGCACGCGACGCGTGGCGTGCGGCCGCTGAAGACGTCTGGCAGGCCATGCGCGTGACGGGATGTTACGGTGGGGTGGGGGCCCGCCACGTCGTGCCATTGGCATGCACGTGGGGATATATTGCAGCGATCATGGATGGTTGCCCTTCTCGGGGCATTTAATGCGCACGTAGATCGTGCCCACTCGCGATGAAGGAGTGGGCGAGGTTGGTGCAAACGATCCCACTCCCCCCCGCCAGTCGCGCGGTTATAAATTGGGGGGAGGAGCGGTGGTAAACACTCATCGCACGCGCCCTCCCATTGCTTCCTTCCTCTTCTTCTCACCTTGCCAAGAGCTTGCCTCACGCCACCACGCACATCTTGCTCCAGACATAACACCGTCACCACACCACGCGAGCGACAACCGTGGCTGCCCGCCGCGCCGTTCCTCCTTGCCGCGCCATGGAGATGGGTGGTTCTTGGGATGGATCGGAGGTCATGGATGCCGATATCTAGTACTTTTGCGAGACCCGCTGGTTGCTACTAGTGGAGGACATAGTCACGCGTGCTCTGGGGGCAGAGCGCTCACCGGTGCCGCAAGACGGCGAGCGCTTCATATTCCTCAGCTATTTCCGCCGCGGGTTCGGCCTCCCCGCGAGCAATTTCTTCCGCGCCTTTCTCGCCTTCTTCGGCCTGCAGCCGCACCACCTAGGCGTGAATGACGTGGTGCAGCTCGCTGATTTCGTCACCCTCTGCGAGGGGTATCTGTGGGAGGAGCCTGATCTGGAATTCTTGAACCTCCTCTTCTTCCTCAAGCAGCAGGGGCTAGGGGCCGGATCCATGGCGCACTGCGGGGCCGCTGTAGTCTCGATCCGGACCAACGCTGGGTTCCCTAAGATGCCTTTGGAGATTCGGACAAGAATTGGCAGAATTCTTTCTTCTACGTGCGGAACGTCGGCGGGAGGAGCAACGCCATCAACTTGCCACCCTTTGTCAACAACCGGCCGACGGCCGAGATGAATTGGGGGCAAACGATCAAGAACCCGCCGCTGAGCCTGGTGAACCTACAGGACCGGCTCCGGGTGATGATGGCGCAGGAGGGGCTCATGGGGATGGACCTCATCTCCGCCTTAATCATGCGCCGCATCTTGCCACTACAATGTTGGGCCCACATAATCGGCCAGATGGGGGACCGTCGGGATCCTACCCGGATGTCGGCCGAAAGGCTGGACACGTCGTAGGTAGCCGACCGCGTCAAAGCCATTTCCAAGGCCAACCTAGGTGACGACTGGGATTTCGGTAAGGCACCCTACTACGCCCGGTACCCGGCTCCAGCGGTTAGTTCTTCTCTCTTGCTCTTGCTTTAAATTTTCTCCCCCCGCCTTGATGCTTGACGAAACGGGGACACAGATCACGGGCGTCATGATGCCCCGCCTAGAGGCGGCCGCCCAGGCTGCCGAGCACCCGGCGGTGGCTAGTAGCGCAGCCGGTGAGGCACCGTGCGGTGAGGTCTCCACGCCTTGACCCCATCCGGGATTGGTCAGATGACGAAGTCATGGAGGCCCTGATGCCGACTGGTGGCGCAACGCCCGGGAGAGTAGGTGACGGTACCACCGCCCCCCAAGGGGATTGCGGAAGACGGCGGATATCGGGACGTCCCAAGCAGCCAGCCGGCCACACGAGAAGGAAGACGTGGCGGAGAGCCGGCCATCCGCGAAGCGGGCGGCGGAGCCGGCCGCGAGCAGCAAGCCCGCCGTCAAGAGGAGGCGCCGTGCTACGCCGGTTGTGCCCGCAAGGCCGACCATCCCAATGGTGATTGGGTAAGTCCTTCTGCCGCCTTCGG
The DNA here is from genome assembly GCA_902687465.1 of Secale cereale. Classification (NCBI taxonomy): domain Eukaryota; kingdom Viridiplantae; phylum Streptophyta; class Magnoliopsida; order Poales; family Poaceae; genus Secale; species Secale cereale. The sequence goes on from LR738713.1 coordinate 617,564,797, forward strand.
CGAGCTGTTGAATGGTGTCTTTCTTGCTTCTTAGCTTGCTTCTTGCGCCAGGATGCCACTGCAGCTGGCCTTGGCGGCAACGGTGGCCGCGTCCAGGGGCAACTTCGCGATTCGCCAGTCCCGGAGCAGTGCCATTGATCCACCCAAGGACCCGACCGTGGAGGATCTTGGTCCGGATCCGCAGGACGTGGAGCGCTACAGCTGGAGGGTCCGGAAGAAGGCCCTCCAGGAGATGGAGGAGCAAGACCGGGCCTTGTCGACATGGCTAGAGGTGATGGCCGATACGGCGGTCGTCGTGTCGCTGATGATGGCGGAGTGCGACCCGGGTGGTAGGGTGGGTGCGGAGACGGTCGATCGGGAGGCCATCATGGTGGGTGAGCTGGCCGAGCGGGTGGAGGAGGAGGAGGTCCGAGGCGGGGCCGCCTCGGAGGTGGCGCCGGAGGCGGCCTCAGATGAGGCACCGTGGGCAGTAGTGGATGGGGCACCATAGGCGGCGCCTAACGCGGTGTTGAAGGCGGCGCCAGGCGGCACGCCGGAGGGGACACCGACTCCAAGCGGCACGCGAGCTGCGAGCATGCCCTGGCGGTGAGGCAGCCGCCACTGGTGGTTGGGTGCTCGTCAGGCCACGGGGATGCGGCAGGTTCGAGCCGGGGCCGACCCGCCCGTCTTTGTGCCCAAGACGCAGGGGAGGCCGCCATGGCGGCCGTGTCCCAGCGCCTTCAAGGGCGCACGACCCGGGTTCGCGCCTTTCCACAGGACGAATCCGAGCGGGGGCGAGAGCTGGAGCGCGCCGTGCCCGTAAGTTTTTCTTTCTCTGGGTTTTTTCTTGCAGCTGAACAGTGGGGGCGCGCTAGCGCACCCACTGGGTGTAGCCTCCGAGACTTAGGCCTACTTCGTAGTCATTGGGGCGAGTCTTCAAAATGCTTCGTCTTGCGTTAACACTTGTTTCTTCATAGAGACTGGATGCTTACGGAGTTGGCATGTCCAACCGGTTCCTGGAGAAGCACCAAGAGCTCACGGCGCAGCTTGGCGCCAAGATGGGAGCGCTCCGTCTCGTCGAAGATAATTCTTTGCATGCTCTTAGTGGGGGTGCGCGAGCGCTCCCAGTAGGTGTAGTCCCCGAGATTCGGTCGAACTGTGTAGCAGTGAGGTCTTATCTTAAGAGCGTTATTTCTCTTTCCTTCTGTCTTGATTCTAATTGCTTGTTCGCGAGACCGCTGTGCCGAGGTGGTGAGGCTGAAGACGGAGGCTGCCAAGGTGGTGGAGGCCCAGCAGGCGCTTGCCGAGGCCATCCAATCGGTGTGACCAGCTGGCCGACGATAAGTTTCGGCTGGAGGCCGATGTGGAGCGCCTGACGGCAGAGGCGGCCAAGACGATGGAGGCCCGACAGTCGCTTGCCGAGGTCAGCGAGCAGCGCGATCTGCTGGTCGATGACAAGGGCCATCTGCATGCTGAGGTCGATCCCCTGAAGGCGGAGGCCGTTAAAATGGCGGAGGCCCATCACGCAGAGCTCCTCGGCCTCAAGGGGGAGCATGAGAAGGCGGAGGCCGCTAAGGACACTAAGCTGAAGGCAGCCGTGGACAAGGTCGCCGAGCTAGAGAAGGCGCTGGAGGGGTGCGACAGTGCCTGGGATTTGGGGCGGCATGGTATGTTGCTTGAAGCACATCACCCGGACGAAGCTTTCGCCAGTAAGTGCTGCTTTGTGTTTTCGCCCGGCTGAGAAGCCGGCTTCGACTTTTTTGTTGCTGATTGTCTTGTTTTTCCTCTTTGCATGCCACTTCAACAACGCGCATAAGACAGCGGAGGGGGTCGTCCGTGCTCAGCGGAAGCCGGCGAACCCCGGCACTGAGCTCGATCCCAATGTTCCTTGGAGCTTCTCCGAGATCATGGGCGCTGCCCATGCCCGTCTACAAGTCCTGAGCGAGCAGATAGAGCGGATCTCCGAAGCCAGCACAGGGATGATGGCGACCCTTTCTCCCGATGCCGTCGTGACTGATAGCTTGTCCCGGATGGCGCGGTGGCTAGAAGTTGGGCCGGAGCATCTTCACGCGTGGCGCGTCTCCATAGCCCACGCCGGTGCTGAAATGGCCTTGCGGTTTGTCATGTCTTGGTACCCGGATTTGGACCTGTACAAGCTGATGGACCAGTGAACCGGCTCGTAGTGGCAGCTGCATGCGAAGGCGGACGATATCGCCGCTCGGGACAGTTATGAGGTTGGGTTCGCGGCACATGATGAGTTCCAGCTAGAGCGGACATATGACAGCAGAGTCGTGCCGCCTGACGACTTCGGCTTGCTGCTGGACGACCCTATGGGCAGCTCTGGCGAGACGGGTATCTATGCGGATGACGATGCCGGGTTGGAGGACACCGGCATCTCGGCCCGCACTGATGCCGGCGGCACCTCGTCATGTGCGCAGCCTAGCGCGGGACCGCTTGAATCCGCCATGTTTATCTTTCACCGTATTTTTTGTCAGTAGCAGGTCCACCCACCCACTGGGGTGTTTTGGTGAATGTATTGAACTCCGGCCTCGGGCCTATTGATGTAAATATTTTTGTGGATGTTTGCGCTTTCACTCTTTGGTTTTGGAACATTTTTCCTTTGCATGCGTATCCTTCAGGTCCCCACCTACGAGCCAGACAGCCGGGTTTCGTTGTGTGAGAAGGGGTTCGACCTTTGGGAGAAGCGCGTAGTACTTAGGTCCTTTAGACGTTGAGCGTGAGAGAAACACACTGGGCCGGCTGGCGAGCAGCCGGTTTGTAGTAACTTAATATGGCGGGGCCGGGATAGCCAATTCGACAAACACAGCTTTAGTCGTCGCAGCGTGCAGGTGCTTTGGCCCCTGGTTTTTGCTGGCCGACAGCCGAAGCCTGACTGTGGTGCTGGGCAAAGTGAAGGGCCTGGGCTACCTAGGCAAGCCGGGACGTGTTAAGGGGGGTGTCGGGTGGTGGCAAAGCCGGCCAGCCACTGAGCCCCCGGGTTGAGCGGGTCAACCCAGCGGTGGAGGTTTTGAGAAAATTCAAGGGCATGTGAAAACACAATAGATTGGTAGGGCGAAAGCGGCAGCCCCCGAGCGTTGTTCGAGGGACCCATAGTTTCTCATACGATTACAAAGGGTAGTGATACATATGTGCATAGAGCTAACTGTAAAACGGGTGGAGGAGTTCTGCATTCCAGGGGCGGCTTGTTTCTTCGCTTGTGGTATCTCTTTTGCGTTTGTTTGCCTTGCGAGCGTCGATGAGGTAGTAAGCATTGCGGTCACACAGGGATTTGTTGACGATGAAGGGTCCCTCCCATGGGGCGGCCAGCTTGTGCTGCCTGGCTTGCTGCTAGATTAGCCGGAGGGCGAGGTATCCCTTTCGGAATGCGAGGGGCTTGATCTTTTTACTATGGTAATGCCTTAGGATTTGCTGATAGATGGCAGATCGACTAAGGGCTAGGAGGTGTGCATCTTCGAGTAGGTCAACGCCATCTTCGCATGCTTCCCTGGCTTGCGCTTTGGTGAACATTCTAACTCGCGGCGAGTCGAACTCGACGTCGGTTGGGATGACGGCCTCGACGCTGTAGACGAGGAAGAACAGGGTGAAGCCGGTCGACCAGTTTGCGTCGTTCAAATGCTCCACAGAATGGCTGCCAGCTACCGGGCGAGCGGATCAGGGGCTCGTTGAGCCGTGGTTTGACACCAGACAGAACGAGGCCGTTGGCCCGCTCAACCTGAGCATTGGAGTGAGGGTGGGCCACGGACGCCAGGTGGAGCCGGAGGACCGAGGCGGAGTAGTACTGTGCCAGAGCACCTTTGGCAAAGATGGTGTCGTTATCGGTGATGATGTTGTGTAGGACATCATAGTGCACCGCGATGTCTTTGATGAACCGAACGGCCGTTGGCCCGTCCGGCTTCTTTATCATACTTGCCTCGATCCATTTAGTGAACTTGTCGACCGCTACGAGCAAATGTGTCATGCCGCCCAAAGCCGTCTTGAAGGGTCCGACCATGTCGTGCCCCCAGACCGCGAAGGGCCAGGTGATCGGGATGGTTTGCAGGGATGGCATTGCTTGCTAAAGCGCTGGCATTCATCACACTTGAGGACGAGCCAGTAGAAACCATGGCGGAAAGACTTGGCCACCAGGGATCTGGGGGCAGCACGATGCCCGCACTCTCCCTGATGTATGTCGAGGAGGATCTCCATGCCCTTGTCCTGCTCGACGCAGCGCTGGAAGACGCACGTCGCGCTGCGCTTGACGAGCTCATGGTTGACGATGTTGTAGGCAGACGTCTGGCGTTGCACTTGTCGGGTCTCAGTCTCATCCATGGGAAGGGTCCTGTCTTCTAGGAAGGCGAGGATTTGCTAGTCCCACGATGGGGCCGTGACCACGGTGAAGACGGCCGCCATGACGGGTTCCAGGGTAGCAGCCCCCGAGCTAGAGGTGGCAGCCCCCGGGTCAGGGATGATGGTCACCGGGATGAGTACAACATTCCCCGGGCCGGGTAACACGGTCCTCGGGCTCGGTTCCACGGTCCTCAGGCCGGGTCCAGCAGTCCCCGGGTCCGGGAGTGTCAGCGTTCTGGGAACCAAGGTACCCAGACTTGCCTGCCTGCCGCCCATGACATGGCTCGTTCGCCGTCCTGGTACGGCCCATCTTCAGCATCGACGGTCAAGACCTTCCCGAGGGGCCAAGCCTCATGAGGCAGACGACACCAAGACCTCTGGAAGGAGCATTCTCACTATGCTGGCTCCCCAGGAGCGGAGATCTCTATGCAAGCCCCCACCTCGCGAGGTTCGGGTGACGCAAGCCATGACGGCCAAAGCCAGGTGGGCGCAGGATAGCAGGTTTCCTCTTTGGTGCTAAAGAGGCAAGCATAGGTGCGGAGTCTCGAGGAATCAGCCAAATGTTTCAAGTTCCATGCAACAAGACCAGAATCACCAGGACAATAGAGCGGTGGTCATCACCGAGCCCACCGTGGTGTTAGGATCAGAAGCTTTTCACGCGAAGACCACCTTTTGTCAGGATAAGATGTACTAGTTGTCTCCCTTCAAATTTGGCCCTTGTGGGATCCCTTCCCGCCTACATTTTGGGGGAAGAGAACCAAGGCCTCTATAAATACGCTTAGCCACCGCCATATCGGGGGACACAGAGATTGATCAGATCGACTAGCACCCTCACACCCAAGAACACACCTCTTGAGGTTGTTCAACCACTGTACTAATTCTTCCTCTACCCACCTCGAGAAAATCCACCTTATTGCAAGAGTAGGGCCACTCACCGCTAGATGGCCTGAACCTAGGTAAACTGCCATGTGTCACTTTCCTTCTTGTTCATCGAGCTAGTTCGTAGAGAAGGCGAGTAGGCAGATAGGGGAAGTTGAGTTTGTTGCACGCACCCCAGTGTTCGAAATTAACAAGGGTTTTGTGGAGCCCTGAATCCGACATTTGGCATGCTAGGTAGGGGTGCGTTGGAGTATCTCTTCTTCCGACCGGATCGCCATCGCCTCACCATCTCCATGGCGGATGTCCGTCGAGTTTGTGCTGAGCGCCGGGCTAGCCTCGCCGCCCGCATGGCGCAGACTGCGCCTCCAGGCGATGACATCCCCCATCTTTCTTCATCAACGGCGCCAGACGCTGCCACCGGCCCCACTGCCTGCGAGCAGGAAGATTCATCACTCCCGCTCTCCATACGGCGTGACGGCCACACTGCAACCCTTTCACTGGCTCCAGTGGCTGCTACTTGCTCCCACGCCCGTCGTGGGCTGGCGAACTTGCAGGCCGCGCTGCTCATGGCACGTGAGCTCCTGCGTTACCGCCCGACCGACGACCTCTACGAGGAATGGCTGGACCGCATCGCTGAGCTCGCCAGCGCCGCGGGAGAATTTCCAGCATCGTCCCGCTCACTGCCTCCTTCAACACCTCAAGCGGGCGACCTGCCCCACGGCGCCCCTTCTCTTCCTCTCCATCGTGACTTCGTCCCCGAGCCAAGGCATGAGGCTCCCCAGTTCGACCAGCCCCGGAGGGCACCCGCACACGATGAAGAAAGCTGCGAGGTGGTACAGCGGCCCCAAGGCAAGGCGCGTGCACTCCCTGATCAAGCTCCATCTCAACGGCGGGCACCCGGAGGCACGGCGGGCTGCCAGGCATTCACCCTAGAGCTGCTACGCATTGTTTGGCCCGGCAAGTTCAAGCTAGACGTGCCCCAACGCTACGATGGAACACCTGACCCCTCTGAGTTCCTACAGCTCAACGAGCTGAGCATCTAGGCGGCCAGTGGCAATGAGAAGATTATGACTAATTGGTTCCCCATGGCTCTCAAGGACGACGCACGTTCGTGGCTCCTGAACCTCCTAGCGGAGTCGATTTCTTCCTGGGAGGAGCTGTGCGAACGGTTCATCTCCAACTTCGAAGGGACTCGTGACCGCGCCCCTGCGGTAGGCGACTTGCAGCGAATCAAGCTGGCGCCAGGAGAAACCTTGCGCAAGTACATCCAGTGTTTTACCAACGTCCGCATCAAGATTCCCAAGGTGTCGGACAAGGCCATCATCTCTGCATTCACTGACGGCGTCCGAGACGTCAGGATGAAGGAGGAGCTCGCCATTCGTGAGGACCTGTGCTCGGCTCTGGAGAAACATCGCAGTCAAGTATGCAAGGGAAGAAGAGGGTTGCCTCTCTCTCGTCGAGCTCCCTGAGGCTGACCCAGAAGACAAGAAGGCCAAGACAAGAACGCCAAGTGCAAGGTACCAGCTGTGCTCGCGGCTCAGCCTGAGATGAAGCGCGGGTGCGACTACCCCGAGTCTTCCAAAGGCAGTCGCCCGTTCTATGTCTTCCACAACGTGCACAGCCACAACACCAACGACTACCAGGAGCTCAGGGCCATCCGCGACAGGCGCCTCGGTCATCGCCCCAAGTGCGACGACCGAGGCTACGGCCGCGGAGGATGTCGAGGTGGAGGACGCTAGGAGAATCATGAATCTCGCCAAGACTCGCGCGATCAGCCTCGCGAGGACCATTGGCAGGGCCAGCCTCGTGAGGTCCCTTGGATGGACCAACCTCATGAGGGTCCATGGAGGGACCAGCCTCATGAGGACCGCCCTCGGAGCAACGCTGTCCTTTCCCCGCTGCCACCACCACCAAGAAGGAACGACGACCGCCACCAAGACGAAGGGGCTGGGGGCTTCCAGGAGCCTCGTGCCATCGCTTGCATCCTGGGTGGTGCTCAGGCCCCAGCATCTCATCGCGTCTTCAAGCAGTTTGCTCGTGAGGTGAACACATTCCTCCCCAAGCTCGAGGCAACACGTCCGCTCAAGTGATCCAAGTACGCTGTCACCTTCAACTCAGCCGACCAGCTCAAGTGCGCAGCTGTGGCCGGCACCCTCCCACTCCTCCGCTCGCCTACCATGAGCAACGTGCTCGTCACTAGGACACTCATTGATGGCGGAGCAGGACTCAACGTCCTCTCCGTCAAGATCTCTGATACACTCCAAGTGCCATATGACCAGCTTCAGCCTACCAGGCCCTTCTCAGGTGTGACCGATGGCTCCACCACCCCGATAGGGAAGATCTGCCTTCCTATCACCTTCGGCGACCGCAAGAACTACCACACCGAGCTCATCGACTTCGACGTCGCCCACACCCGTCTCCCGTATAATGCCATCCTCGGGTATCCAGCCTTGGCCAAGTTCATGGTAGCAACCCACCATGGCTAAAGTGTCCTCAAGATGCCAGGAAGCGGCGGCATCATCACAATCGCCTGCAATGAGAAAGATGCAATGTGCTCCCTCCAGCGCGCCTACCAAGCAGCGGCAGTTGAGAACTTGGATGCCGAGGGCTTTGCCTCCCACCTGAGGCTGTCCCAAGGAAGCAGAGGCAGCTACTCGCCCTGGGGCCTCGGCAGGGCGGGACGCCTGACGGCCGTGCCTCAGGACCTGAACCCATTGATGGGGTGCCTTCTCCCCTCGCATAGGGAGGCATGCTCGGCGCCCCTCTCAGGATGGACTCGGGGGCTCTCCTCTGGAGGGCCTCTAACCTGGCCAGTGTCAAGAGGGAGGCGCTCGGGCACCATGTGGAGGCGTGCTTCAGCGTGCGTTTCCGCAAAGAGAGCATAGGGGGCGAGGCGCCAGGTGCTCAGGAGTTCAACACCAAAGAGATCAAGGATCTTCATGAGGTGTTGGGGATATAACTACTGGTTATGACCCGCCCAGGAGGGTCTGGGTTATACCACTGGCGGCTTAGAAATAAAGAGGCCTACTAAGGCCCAGGAAGATACGAAGATGGCAGTTTACATAGCAGCCAATAGAAGGCCCAAGACCCGGAGGTGATATGAAGCCCGTGGGTGTGAACCGCCCTATGTGTAAACTTGTATTGTAAGGCAGGCTTAGTTTGTACCGAGCCGGACACGTTATGTATGAGCCGGCCGGGACTCTGTAAGCCACCGAGAATCAACCTGCATATATAAAGGGGTGACCCGGTGGCGGGTTAACTCAAGAAACAACCGCTCGAGAACTAGGTCAAGTGTATTCGCTCCTTGGTTATCGAGTCTCGCGCAATACAACCCTAGCTAGATTAAGCTTTTACCTCATCAAGGGGCTGAACCAGGATAAAAAAAACCTTCATGTCCTTTGTCCCGTTTAACCCCTTCAAGCTAACCTAACGGCGATGGCTCCACACCTAAGTCCTAATCCTAGGGCATCTGTCGTGACAAATCCACGACAGTTCGCGCCCACCATGGGGCTAGCGCACGGTGGTTTCGAGTTCTTGAAGGGCAGCTCCGCAGGGCTCAAGGGATACGCCGCGAGCCAGATGACTAAGAGTCTCCGCGGCAAGCTCTACATTGACGATTCAGGCTGGGGCCCCGAGGCCGGCTCAATTGAGTACGGGTACCGGTTCCCCTTTGGTGGAATCCATGTCTTCATCGGCAAGATCGGTGAATCAAGGCCTGAGCCGGACATCTGCACCGACATCATCGAGACGGCTCAGCGCGCATGACCCACCAAGGCTCGAGCACCTGTCAAGCGTGCTTTCGTTGGTTTCATCCATGGAGCGGATCACGGTGAAAGATCTGTGTCTCATGTTGATGATCAACCTAGCAATGATAATGATGTAGAGATTGAACCTATTGTTGATCTTGATAATCCACAATCAAAGAATCAACGTTATGATAAGAGAGACTTTGTTGCTAGGAAGGACGGTAGGGAAAGAGAACCATGGGTTCAGAAACCCATGCCTTTTCCTCCGAAACCATCGAAGAAAAAGGATGATGAGGATTTTGAGCGCTTCACTGAAATGATTAGACCTATATTTTTGCGTATGCGTTTGACTCATGTGCTTAAAACAAATCCTTATGCCAAGTATATGAAAGGTATTATTACCAACAAAAGAAAGATACCTAAAGTAGAAATTTCCACCATGCTTGCTAATTACACTTTTGAGGGTGGAATGCCTAAGAAATTAAGAGATCCAGGAGTACCTACTATACCTTGCTCCATTAAGAAAAACTATGTTAAAATTGCTTTGTGTGATCTTGGAGCTGGTGTTAGTGTTATGCCTCTCTCTTTATATCGTAGACTTGACTTGAGTAAGTTGACACCTACTGAAATATCTTTGCAAATGGCTGATAAATCAACTGTTATACCTGTCGGTATTTGTGAGGATGTACCTATTGTAGTTGCAAATGTTACTATTCTAACGGACTTTGTTATACTTGATATTCCCGAGGACGATAGTATGTCTATTATTCTTGGAAGACCCTTTTAGAAAACTGCAGGGGCTATTATTGATTGCAACAAAGGCAATGTCACTTTTCATGTCAATGGTAATGAGCATACGGTACACTTTCCGAGGAAACAACCTCAGGTCCACAGTATCAATTATATTGGAAAAACTTCGACTATTACTATTGGAGGTTTTGAGTTTCCTATTCCTACTATCAAAAAGGCATATGACATTCTTATTGGTGGGGACATACATATCCCCATTGAGGTAACCTAGTGTTATTCGAAAATTCTCAGGTTTCATGTTACTCGGAAAGAGTTTATTAACAAGACCTGATCACCCTTGTTAATGGATTCCTTTTGATTGGCATGGGATAGGTGAATCTAGATAGCACAACCTTCTTTACTCCCCTTTTACTTTCTGTTAATTAGGATAAATAAAGAAAAATTAGTATTTTCTGTCTGTTTCCAGACTTATCCGGGCAATAAAAAAATATCCCGCAAATAAAAGTTTTCCAAATGCCATGAAAATGAAATATGGTTTTTTTCCAGAATATTTGAGGAAATATGGCACTGAACAAACAGCGAGGGGAGCCAACACGTGGCCACGAGGGTCCATGGCGCTCCCCGTGCCGAGGGCGCTCCCCCTGCCTCACGGGCCCCACGTGGCCCCCCTCCACTTATTCATGCACCCTTGCTCTTCTTCTTCCTCCCAAAAAAATCCCCAACCAGCTCAAACCCGAGTTCTAGCTCATCTTGCTGCCATTTTCGATCTCCTTGCTCAAAGCACCATTCACCAAACTATTTGGGGAGATTGTTCCTTGGCATGTGACTCCTCCATTGGTCCTATTAGTTTTTGTTCTAGTGCTTTATTTGTTGCAAATTTATGCTGCTGCGGTGACCTTGTTCTTGAGCTTGCATGTCAAATTTTCTTGGTCCCAAGTAGTTCTAATGCATCATATAGCCTCTAGGCACTTATAGGAGTTGTTGCTATCAATCTTGTTGAGTCTGGTTAACTTTTATTTTGAAGTTACTAAAAAAAATTAGAAAATTTCAGAAAAGGAAAATGTTAAAGAGATTGTTGAGGGGATCCTCCAGCAAGAGCTCAGAGGAGAAGAAGAAAGAAGAAAATAAGAAGCCCAAGTATAATCTTCCTCGCATGGCGGAAGTTCGACCGTGCGAATGGCCTTGTAATGATTTCATGATGTCCGCCGGTATTTACGAAGACTTTTATTGGTTGGCAAATAATGCAGGCCTCACTGACTTCCTCAACGACCAGAAGGAACAGTATCTCTTACTCACCAATATTTTCACGCAAAGTTTTAATTTTCATTCTAGGAAAACACCACCTATGGTGGAGTTTCGTTTATATGATGTGATTAAGGAGATATCACTCTTAGACTTTTGCGAAATATGTAGTACCCTTTGGAGGTAGACTTGATGAACCACGTCATGAAGACATTGAAGGGTTCATTGACATGATAGCCGTAGGGGAAACGAGACAAGTTTCAGGGGCAAGAATCACTAGTATACACTTCCCTGTTCTGCGCTACTTTGCTTTATTTGCTAGTAGATGTTTAATTGGTCGCGGGAACAGTGGGAATCTTAGTGCCCCTGATATTATCATTTTACGTCATGCTTTGTTTCAAGACACAACTTTTAGCTTGGGCGCCGTCGTTGCCAAAAGATTGAGTCTGAACCACTCAAAGGGGCCCGTCTTTGGAGGCATCTTTGCTTCTCGCCTTGCTGAATATTTTAATATACCTATTAGGCATCATGAGAAGGAAGAAAAATTGCTTACCCCTGTTTATCTAGACTACAAGAACATGGTAGCACATGACTTTATTGTTAAAGACAAAAACATCCAGCTTAATTATAAATTAAGAATTGATGAAATATACTGTGAAATTGTTACCTTGCCTGCACCATCTTTGTTTGATCTGTCCACAGGCAAGTATCTCGTTACATCAGATGCCTTCTACAAGTACCAAGGCCAGGCACAAGCTTCAGAGCCTGAATCGGAGCCACCACTTGATCCTTCTCGTCAATCTGTTTATGGGTGGGAGCTGGATGAGCTCGCCAATCAGTGGCACCCAGAGGATGCATCTCAGTACACTGGAGGGAGTGGCTTTGATTTGTGGCCATAGACCAACTTAGGCCAAAAGCCTAAGCTTGGGGGAGTACGTGTTTCTCACTGACTTACATTCATGTTCACACTTATTCTAGTTGTTGGTGCTCACACTCTTTCACTGTACCATCCATGCTTAGTTTCAATTTCTTTTTCTTAGTATTTTTCTTGTGTGCTAGAAAAAACCCAGAAAAACAAAAAAATATTAGTTATAGCTTCTAAGCTAGTTTACTTTTCCTGCTTGTAGTAGCTATTAAAAGAAAACCTGAAAAGATTTTTCGTTCTTCTTTTGATTGTTGGGAGCTTTCCCGTGTAAATAGTTTCTTTTCTTTTCTTTGGGGGTTAAGAGTAGAAGACCATGATTAAATTGTTTAGTGGCTCTCATATGCTTTGTTGTTGATTTAACCTTGAGCCATATTACCTTGTCTTCTCTCTTGTATTAAATGTCTCTAGATTCCAACTTAGTCCAATGCACGTGCACTATTATTATTATCCACACCGTTCGGTCGTGCGAGTGAAAGGAAATAAGGATGACATATGATGAACTAATTGAGATGAGAAAAGCTGGTATGAACTCGACCTCTTTTGTTTTTGTAAATATGATTGCTCATCGTTCCTGATTCAGCTTGTTATGAATGAAACATGCTTGCAATGACAATTAGAGATCATAGCTGCTTATGCCATGCTTAATTAGCTGAGAGTTTATAATGGTCTATCTTGCGTGCCAACATGATATTAAAATGGTTATGATGTGGTATGATGGGTGGTATCCTCCTTTGAACGACTTAAGTGATCTGACTTGGCACATGTTCACGCATGTAGTTGAAACAAATCAACATACCCTCCACGATATTTATGTTCATGGTGATTTATATCCTACGCATGCTTGCATTCATTGTTGATTAATTTTAATGCATGTTCATGACCGTTGTTGTTCTCTAGCTGGTCACCTCCCAGTCTCTTTCTAGCCTTCACCTGTACTAAGCGGGAAAACTGCTTGTGCATCCACTTCCATATACCCCAAAGTTATTCCATATGAGTCCACTATACCTTCCTATAAGCGGTATTGACCCACAGTTCCAAGTAAATTTGTATGTGCCAAACTCTAAACCTTCAAATGAAATTATGTTTTGTATGCTCGAACAGCTCATGCATCAACTAGGGATGTCTATGTCTTCCATGCTAGGTGGGTTATTCTCACGATGAGTGGACTCCGCTCATCATCCATGAGAAAATGGTTGGTAATCAGGATGCCCAGTCCCATGCTCAAAATCATAATAATTAAACAAAACTCCCCCAGGGATGTTGCTGGTTTGGACGGTACCCGTTGTTTCGGGCTAGCCGTGGAGTTTGCTATTGGTAGTTGGGGGAGTATAAACTTTACCATTCTGTTTGGGAACCTCCTATAATGTGCGTAGCATGGGAGATATCGAGATTCTTGAATGTTATGTTGACAATGAAAGGATACCGCTCAAAATGGTATTCATCTCTATTTAAAAATCGAGCTCTAGCACCTCTACAAGTCCCTGCTTCCCTCTGCGAAGGGCCTATCTATTTACTTTTATGCAGAGTCATCATCCTCTTATCAAAGAGCACCAGTAGGAGAGCACCTCTGTCGTTGCATGTATTACTATTAATTTGCATTGATTATGATCATGACTAGATCTCTTTTACCATGAATTACAATGTCTAGTCAGTCCTTGATCTTTAAGGGTGCTCTGCATTTATGTTTTGCGGTCTCGAAAAGGGCTAGCGAGGTACCATCTTGTTATATCATATCATGATTGTTTTGAGAAAGTGTTATCATCCGAGGTTTATTATTATTGCTCGCTAGATGATTATGCCATTGAAGTGAGTAGTCTTGAGACCTGAAAGATATTGTGAATGTGGTTAGTTCATGATCTTGTTGAAAACCTGAATGCTAGCTTACATATTTACAACAACAAGAGCAAACAGAGTTTGTCAAAGTTTTTCTTTATCACTTTCAGTTTATCAACTGAATTGCTTGAGGAAAAGCAAAGGTTTAAGCTTGGGGGATTTGATACATCTCCAACGTATCTACTTTTCCAAACCCTTTTGCCCTTGTTTTGGACTCTAACTTGCATGATTTGAGTGGAACTAACCCGGACTAACGTTGTTTTCAGCAGAACAGCCATGGTGTTGTTTTTGTGCAGAATAAAAAGTTCTCGGAATCACCTGAAAATCAACGGAGAATTATTTCGGACAATATAAACAATACCTGCAAGAAGATCCACACCAGGGGGCCTTGGGCCTGTCCACGAGGGTGGGGGGCGCGCCCTCCTGCCTCGTGGGCCCCCTGGTGCCTTACCGACGTATCCCCAGATCCTATATCTTCAAGTTCGGGGAGAAAAAAATCAGAGAGAAGGAATATCGCGTTTCACGAGATGGAGGCGCCGCCAAGCCTTAATCTCTCTCGGGAGGGCTGATCTCGTGTATGTTCGGGGCTTCGGAGAGTGGAGATCGTCGCCATCGTCATCATCAACCTTCCTCCATCACCAATTCCATGATACTCACCGCCGTGCGTGAGTAATTCCATCATAGGCTTGCTGGACGGTGATGGGTTGGATGGGATCTATCATGTAATCGAGTTAGTTTTGTTAGGGTTTGATCCCTAGTATCCACTATGTTCTGAGATTGATGTTGCTATGACTTTGCTATGCTTAATGCTTGTCACTAGGGCCTGAGTGTCATGATTTTAGATCTGAACCTATTATGTTTTCATGAATATATGTGTGTTCTTGATCCTATCTTGCAAGTCTATAGTCACCTACTATGTGTTATGATCCGGCAACCCCGAAGTGACAATAATCGGGACCACTCCCGGTGATGACCATAGTTAGAGGAGTTCATGTATTCACTATGTGTTAATGCTTTGGTCCGGTACTCTATTAAAAGGAGGCCTTAGTATCCCTTAGTTTCCAATAGGACCCCGCTGCAACGGGAGGGTAGGACAAAAGATGTCATGCAAGTTCTTTTCCATAAGCACGTATGACTATATTCAGAATACATGCCTACATTGCATTGATGAACTGGAGCTAGTTTTGTCTCACCCTAGGTTATAACTTCTACATGATGAATTGCATCCAACATAATTTCCCATCACCGATCCAATGCCTACAAGCTTTACCTATATTGTTTGTCGCTTATTTACTTTTCCGTTGCTACTATTACAAAAACTACAAAAACACTATCGTTACTATTATTGCTGCTACCGCCACTATCATATTACTTTGCTACTAAACAATCTTGTTGCAGATACTAAGTTTCCAGGTGTGGTTGAATTGACAACTCAGCTGCTAATACTTAAGAGTATTCTTTGGATCCCCTTGTGTCGAATCAACAAATTTGGGTTGAATACTTTACCCTCGAAAAATGTTGCGATCCCCTACACTTGTGGGTTATCAGAGTAGCGCGCGGTGGAGGCTGAACAGTCGCAGGTGGAGGCAGGACGAGGTCGACGGTGGACGAACAGTAGCCCATGCAGGCTGGAGGTGGTCGACGGTGGAGATGAACAGTATCTCGTGGAGTCCCATTTTGCGGTACGCCACACCCCTCCCGATGAACAGGACCCCCGTTTCGACCGTAGCGCTCCAACACAGGTCCGTTTCTTCCGCTTTACGGTACGCCACACTCCTCCTGATGAACAGGACCCCCGTTTCGACTGTAGCGCTCCAACACAAGTATGTTTCCTCCGTTTTGCGGTACGACACACCCCTCCCGATCAACAGGACCCCCATTTCGATCGTAGGAGGTCCATTTCCTCCGTTTTGCGGTACGCCAGACCCCTCCCGGTGAAAAGGATCATGTTTCGACCGTGGCTGGTCGAACACAAGGCCGTTTCCTCTGTTCTGCGGTACGCCAGGCCTCGTTTCCATCGGCTGTTCCGTCCAAGCCCTCCCGATGAACACGATGACGCATTCCGTTCCGACCCAGACGGTTGGCTCCCCATGAACACGACGACGACGTTGTTTCTCCGTTCCGACCCAGCCATGTACACGAGCCCTGGCCGTACATATGCGTGAGTAGGCGTTCGAGACCCCGCCCGTATGTACGTATGTGGCCGTATTTACTTTGTTGCGCACTGGTTGTTGTACGTGCGTGTACATGCTACGTGCGCGCCTCTGCTAAGATAGTGCGCGCCTCTACATCGACTAGTATGTACGTACACGTTCGCGACCAGAATGACAACGCTACGTACGCTTTGACCAGGTGGGTCCCGACTGCCAGGCACTTCCTTGCGTGCGAAGATGTAGATGGTGGGTCCCAGCAGTCAGGGGGGCGAATCTTTTTTTTTTGCTCGGACGCACTTCCTTGCGTGCGAAGATGGAGCTGGTGGGTCCCAGCAGTCAGGGGGAACGTTTTTTCACGAAATACGGTGGCCCGTCCGGTGGGTCCCGATGTCAGGTGGAGGAACAATTATTTTGCGCGTAATAGGGAGGCACTTCCTTGCTGCGGCCGTGGACCCGGCTGTCAGCCTCTCCACGTGCAGTACTCTTCCGATGGAAGTTGTTCCTTGACCACGTTGACCATGCCGCGCCAAGAGCACCAGGGCAGTGGACGACGGCGAGGCGTAGGAAGGGGATGATGCGGAGTTAGGGAAGACGCGGTAGTGGATGCCCACACGGAGAGGAGTACGAGGGTTCACTGGTTCGGCTGCGGTGTGAGGCTGCCGTCGCCGCAGAATAATAGGGGGTGTGGGTTAGTAGAGGGATGGACTGGCCAGCGGTGGGAGTAGTAGGGGGCAGTGAGACCTCCGCGGCATCGCAGCCGGCCACGGGAAGCAGGAACACGAGGCATGACCGACGCTGGTTTGGGCGGGTGGAGCAAGAAGACCAGAGGTTGAAGAAGCACTATGGTCGTTGGATGGACATCGTACGGTCACTGGAGCTTTAATCGTGCATATTGACTAAGTTGACAAAGCGCTACGTCCCCGACAACTTAGTAGGCCTACAAGTCAGCCTCCCACTATACTGGGTCCCAGCTAGCAGGTGGAGTATTCATTTTTTTTTTGTGTAATAAGGAGGCACTTCCTTGCGTGCGAAGATATAGCTGATGGGTCCGAGCTGTCAGCGGCGGTAACGTTTTTTTCTCGAAATACAGAGGCCCATTCGGTGGGTCCCAGATGTCAGGTGAAGGAATCATTATTTTGCGTGTAATAAGGAGGCATTTCCTTGCGTGCGACCGTGGACCCGGCTGTCAGCCTCTCCACGTACAGTCCAGTTCAGATGCATGTCGGTCGTTGACCACGTTGTCCAGGTCGCGCCGAGAGCACCAGGGCGGTGGACGATGGCGAGGCCTACGAAGGAAACGACACGGAGCCAGGGAAGACTCGGCAGTTGTTTCCACGCAGAGGGGAGTACGACTGTACGAGGGTTTACTGGTTCGTCTGTCGTCGCCAGAAAATAACGACAGGTGTGGGTGAGTAGAGGGATGGCTAGGCCAGCGATGGGAGTACGGTGGGGCGGTGAGGCCTGCGCAGCAGCACAGCCGGCCGCGGGAAGGAGAGAGCAGGCAGTCCCGTCGGCGCTTGTTTGAGCGGCTGGAGCAGGAAGAGCAGAGATTGAAGAAGCACGACGGCCGTTGGATGGACATCCAACAGTAACTGCTTGTGCGTCAACCTTTTTTTAGGAAAGCCTCAAATCTGTGGAAAGTATCATACAGCCCATCTGCCATTATTTCTAATAATTTATAGCCCATTTGCTTATTCTTAAGGTTTTTTTGGAGCCCATATTCTTTTTGTTAGCATTACAGCCCATATTTTGGCCACTGATAAAAAATTATACGAAATTTTGCTTATTTCAGTGCGGTCCGAACTGTTTTTAATCCCGAAATTTTGAGTCATGTTCAAACTGATTTTAAAAATAAATATATATCAATATAAAATCCAACAAATTGTCCACGCATAAAAATCAATGCAATTTAAAATCTCGAAATGGAAAAAAGAAATCTGAAACTAATTGCCGGTTTGATGTGTTTTAAAAATGTATAGCCCATTTCTCATTACTGATAGGCCATTTTCTCGGCCAGCCGAATGAAAGCTCTCCTCGTCTTGAAAGATTTGCAGCCCAACAGGCCTGACAAAGTGACTTACTTGCCAAATCACAAAAAAATTGGGTTGTGGCCGAGGACCTAGCTGTCAGCCTCTCCACATACAGTACTCTTCCGATGGAAGTCGGTTGTTGACCTCATTGACTATGCCGCGCCGAGTGCACCAAGGCGGTGAACGACTGCGAGGCCTAGGAAGGGCATGACGCGGAGCCGGGGAAGACGCGACAGTGGATGCCCACGGGGAGAGGAGTATGAGGGTTCACTGGTTCGGCTGCGGTGTGAGGCTGTCGTCGCCGCAGGGCCTGGCTAGCGGTGGGAGTAGTAGGGGGCGATGAGGCCTCAACGGCAGCACAGCCGGCCACTGGAGCCAGGAGCAGGCGGTCTCGCCGGCGCTGGTTTGGGCAGCTGGTGCAAGAAGAGCAGCGATTGAAAAAGCAGCAAGACCATTCGATTAAAATCCAACGGTTACTGCTGCTAGAATCGTTTGTTGACTAAGTTGGCCCACAGGTCAGCCTCCCAACCGGTGCGCCCCAGATGTCAGTGGGAGGAATAATTTTTTTCCGCATAATGAGGCAGTTGATTGCGTGGGGCCAGGCCAGCGGAGGGAGTAGGGTGGGCCGGGGATGCCGGCGCGGCATCACAGCGGGCCACATCGGATGGATTTCACGTGATATGTTAGGCCAGAAATTATCCACCGCGGAGTTGATCATCACCACGGTGAAACTGAAATCAATCACGGCCGAGTCAGCCGTAGGAGTAGACAGATAAGTCAACCACAATATTATAGGCCGGTGCAGACGGGCAAGTTGTCCTCCACGTTGTAAACCGGTGTGGACGCGTGTACTGGCAGTCCGTTCATCAGGTAATGTGACACGGAGGAAAATGCCATTGTAGAATGTTGCCGGTGCGTGTTTTATATCCGCAGTATAACAATGATTTTACCTGTGTATAAAAACACCAATAGGGCAGTGTAATGTTCCTCAGAGGAATTAAAATGTCATGATAAAGTATATAGGAGGGATAACACCTGATTTACTCGAACAACAGATGGGTCGGTTGGCGCAGACGGGCTAGTTGTCCTCCTCGTTGTAAGCCGGCGCGGATGCGTGAACCGGCCACGAGGGTGGACAGGCGAGTCGTCTATGACGTTGTAAGACGACGCGGACGAACGAGTCGGCCGTCGTGTTGATGTAAATTAGACTGCGACACGTATGTCCGTGAAGCCGCGCGGCACAGCCAAACGTGCATCTATGGTATAACACCACCCCTTTTTCTTTTAATAGCCATCCTTCATAAAAAAAATATTACAGGCCAGAGTAATTGTTGTCGGATGAATTAACATGTACTGATAAAATACATAGGAAAAATAATACTTGATATCTTTGCTGGATGAACATGGATGCTGGCGCTGGATAATGCATAGTGCTGCTTTTGTTTTTGACAGCGAATCTATACCGCAGTACTAGTGTACCACGCGATTGATCCTTTTGAGATACAGCTTTGAGACTTGACGCTAGTGCATGCTGGTACGTTGGAGAGGTGCTGGTACGGCGGGGCCACGGCCGCGCGGTGGTCAGAGGCGCGCCTGGTGATAGCGGCTCTGGGACTCAGACGGAGGCGAGCCCGAGTCTGTGGCCTCACCCATAGTAATTTTCCTTCTATATTCCTTGGATCTTCGCGGCCGGATTAAACATCCATCAGCTCCAACTTTTATCTTTACTAGTGCAAGTGGCACTTCGTTTGTTTGGATTTTAACTAGTCTCCACCATAGCAAAAAGTAGCAACGGCACTGATTCCCTCGGAGCTTGAAGCTATCGGTCTCGGCTATCAAAGGATGCAGCCTGGGCGATTTGTACGTGTAAAGTATAGCAGATCAACTCCATGTCTTCTAGTGGTGTACTAGTACTTGATCATGATCTGTTTTAATGTTTCGACGCAGTGTGCAGCGACAGCAACAAGGCAACGAAACAAATTCTGAGTCGGTCTCGGTTTCGCCGGATCGCACGGCCGTTCAGGCGAAAATCAACTTTCCTTGGACAGGCGGATCAATAGATCACGTGCGGTGGCACGTACGGAACCCTAGCTTCTTCCGATCTCAAACCTCATACTGCTTGCTTTTCTTCATCCGATCACTCATCAGCTTCTCGATCCCTAAAAGAATTCCCTCCAAGAACTCAACACCACCGTGCGCCAGCCCCACGGTGGGCGCCAATTGTCGTGGAATTGTCACGGCAGATGTCCTAGTGTGAGGACTTAGTCGCGAGGCCGCGCGTCTATGTGGTAGCTTGAGAGGAGTTGAGCGAAATCGGTAGACGCAACATAAGACGAGGGTTTATACAGCTTCGGGGCAACGAGGAGGCAGGCAGAGAGGTAGGAGGTGGCCGGCGTGTGCCGGCGCGCGGCGGCCACACGCCCTCCTGCCCACTGGTAGGAGGTTGAAGACGGTAGGAGGGAGGAGGTGGGCTGGGCCGGCCACTTGGGCCGCCAGGTGGCTGCACAGGTAAAACTCTCTCTCTGCTTTTCACTTTTAGTTTCTGTTTTCTATTCTTTTGACTTTGTTTTGATTTAATAAAAATACCAGAACATATTCATAAATCATGAAACCAGGCATGGCTACTGTTTAGAATAAATCCAACAATAAACATTTTAGTTTATGATTATTTGAGCATTTTAAATAATATATAAAATTTAAATGCCCAAATGCAAATAAGATATAATTTAATTCAAAAATCCAAAATGGACCTAGAAATATGTGCAACATTTTTGGCAGAGGTTTTTAATCAATCCAAAAATGATGAACTTTTCCAAGGGCATTTTGGGTTCATTGAAAAAGATTTTAATTTGACCCTAGTTAAATTCATTTAGTGCTAGGGTTTGAGCATCCCCATTTCAGGTTTCCTTTGAAAATAAACATGATGCAACAGACAGGTCCTATCCTAAAGCAAGGTGAAGCTGGGGATGTGACAACTCACCCCCACTAAACAAGAATCTCGTCCCGAGATTCAGGACGTGAGATAAGAAATCAGAGGGGACACTAACTAACACAATCTTCTCGATTCAACTGTCCTCCTCGAAGTTGCTGATTCATTGCATCATGTTGATTCTGACATCCTTGATTACCAGATCTTTGTCCAATACAGAGATAACAGAAGAAATTCTACGGTAATCTATCTTGCCGAAGATCGAGCAACTCAGATCAACTTATGGAGTGAGACGTTGAAACATCTCTTGAGCTGAGACAGGGAGTACACCTCCAGGGGGATGGAGTGAAATAAATGATGAAAGTTCACTTGGCAGGCAAAATTGCACACCTAAGAAGATGGTGATCGATGTCACTAGACGGGACACCTTTAAAGAAGATGACTCGTAGAGTTATTCCCTTAAGTGGCAAAAAGAATTACTTTTGATATAGAGATCATTGAAATTCCCTTTACCAGCCTAAGGCAAACACAATTGATCGTTTGACGGAGTTCGAGATAATGACATTCTCGGTCAAAATGGATGATGTGGACTACCTTGTAGAAGACAACACCACAGATGATTTTGCTTATCATCGGAAATGGATGGAACCTATGGTAGAACCACTTTTGAAGATAATCCTGAACAGCAGTGGCTGAGAAAGGTAACCCATGGAAAATTTGCACATAGTGGTGCAAGCTGGGAACAAAATGCAAATGCTGGGAATGATTCTGGTAACTAGGAAGAATCCCAACAGTAGAGAGTAAATCTACTCTTTGAGAGTGTATAACATAATCAAGAACACTGGAAGCAATCCCGGTTAGTGTCGAGGATAACACCTAGTGCTTGTGCGTGCTCTCAAGAACTTGAGAATTCCCATATTCATCAAGGTTTTACCAATATCCGTGTCAAGGATCCCGGCAACATTACATACTACCATGATGAATAATGATGGACGATGCAAATGCAAAGGAAGATAACACCTTCTCGGATTTCACCTTGGCAAGGCCAAGGGAACGAAATCTGGATGATCGACCGAGAGACACTTAGCACTCCGCTTCTAATGTTCTCCTTGATGTGTTAGCGTAAGCCATTCACAGATATGTTTGGCATCTCGAACATCAAATAAAGGTCGGACTTCAGGAGCACAACAATCCATAAGAAACAACTAGGGAGTAAATCCTACGATGTCCTTATGGGGAGGTGGCCAATTTCTTCAATCGAGATACTACAACAATAGGTCTTCCGGCTAGGTGTGTTGGCCACGACATCCACTTTACCGGTAATCGAGAGACCAATATTATAGCTCTTGGGAAATGCACCAACCATCATATCTGCCTGAGATTCAGTTCTGGTTGGTGTCAGGATATTCCAGACTCATCGAGTCTAGGAAGAAAAATGAAAGTTTACAACACAAATCGACGAGATGGCGTTGCGAGATTCTCGGGAAATGAACTACGATAGCAGCTCCAAAACAAGAGTTGGTTCTGCTACATACGTGTGAACACGTTGTCCAAGACAAACATGACCACGTAGTAGTCTTACAATGAAACACTACCAAGTTCGGGTTGGGGATCCATCATCGAGGATAACGAAGTCCTTGCATAAGTCCGGATCTTAAGAAGGAACTTCTTCTCCTAGGACAATCAATCAGTGGCTTGGTGTGCTAGGGATACATATAGAGTGAAGGTTGCAAGTCTCCAAACCACAGAATACTTCGCATGTATGCATGACTGACTTGGGATGATTCCACAGGAAGCAAAACAACTTTCTCAAACTCACGGTGGCAACTTACATCAATTACACATGAATTAGGGAAAGTCTCTTCTCTCATCGACATATACCTCATGAACGGGACACGAAGGCAATGCTTACAAAGTTTCCAACACTAGCTTAATGTCCTACAAAATCATGGAGGAGATAACAGTGTTGCTGATGGGCTCAACAACAATTCATCCAGGTTTCCATGGAGATGGAATTCCATAATTATGTGAACAAGTGATAGTATTGGTCAGACCAAGGGGATATAATGGTGTATGCTCGAGGAATCATCCCCGAGTAAGACAACATTATGAACATCGTTGGTTCTGATTTGATTTGATGATAGCCCATACTCAAATCAAAGTTTTGGACAAGACAATAGATCCGGCAATTGATCACAAGGATCAACCGATCAAGATATCATCTTTCTTCAAAACACACACACAAAAGATATCCCTTAGAAGGAACTAAGTCAGGCAAGCTCTTATCTTCCAACTCTCCAAGTTGTTGTATAGCTTAACCAGCTAATTCAGGGTATCCAACACAGATTCTTGGAGAAAGGGTGGTTTAGAGAGAAACCAGCTTGATCACGAACTCAACATAGCGGTCAGGTGACAACCTGGTAATACTTCCGAGAAGATATTCGGAAAATCACGAACCACCGATATGTTGCTAAGCTCGAGAACAATCTTTCTTTTCAAGGCAAGACGATATGATCAAATGAGCAAGGACTTAACAAAATCCTAACTCATCAATCAAGGAGTGCACCAGGAAAGTGGACTAGGTAGCACGATCAATCTTAGGATGGTGATTCGGTAACCAACACACTAAGAATGAGATTATCGTCCATTTGCTACCAAGCAACGAAGTTGCTTGGAGTATTGATTTCACACATCACATTTCACTTGTCAGTATTCCGGTTACAACAACACGGAGACCGAGGAATGGACGATGATGGTGAGAAGTATTACTGTATCAAGAGTTCATAGGATGATGTGCAATTCCCATGACATTCTTGACCTAAAGATGGTAATATTCCAAGATGGAACAGATTAGAAGCTGCATTAGCATTCTTCATCTGCGAAGTACAACTTCTTTGACCAAATTCTGGATATGGATAAGGTACTGGAGTTTGTTTCTCCTAGTCATTCCGGAATAGAATGGCTTAACGGACCTCAAGAGTAAAAGGCATCGATGAACACAAGTGCACGACTACTCCTGACTATCAATTGATAGATGAGGATCATAGTACAACTGAAAGGGACAACTCAAAGGAACATATATCTTTCTGAGTTGTGGATGCATAGATTAGTATGTCGAACTAGTTCAACATATTTCTTCCGGATAACCCATGCAGAAAGTAGAATTGGCAGAGTCACATATGAATGGAGTACTACTCAGGAGCACTCTGGTTGTGATCTTTGGTTCAGAAGAACTTCTGCCATGATGGTTCATGGTATTTGGAAGAACGATAACCACAGACCTTGAGGACTATCACAAGGTTACTAATATCCTAAAGGGACGAGCAAATACTACCAACATGAGGTAGGTAGAGAGAATCTTGGGTTCAAGAACCCAGGAGTAGAATGCCTACTAACTAAATGGCATCACGGGATGCTTTTGAGAATAGTGGCCAGAATCACCACACTGGGAATATAAAGCATTGCTAGATTACTGGGTGATCTTCTAAGACACCTAGGGTCATAATAATAAGACCAACATATATGTCGAGGTAACAGAGTACCACAACTCACCGTCTAGTGTGGTTAATCTGGCCCAAAGGAGCATCAGGACAGGAAGAAGGGATTTGCAAATGCATCAGACTATTAGAAACCTGGGATGACTCGGATAGCATAACGGCTGTAATTGCTCGAAAATACTTTTGAGATCCAAGCAAAAGGGTAGCATATCCACTTAACATCATAATGTCAAGGTTCTGAGACTGACAGTTGAACAGACAGAAGTAGTAGAAACTGAACTGAGGGTTGAATCCACAATAACGTGATCCTAATAAATAGAATAGGAATCCTAGTTCTTAATCCCCGTAGAAAAGGAGAAGATGACTCAGATCAGAAGGTCACGGGGTAAAGGAGTAAAAAGAGCCTTACGTTCCCTTCCACAATCAATTCCCTTACATAACTAAAGAATTTCTAGACACGACTTCGACCAGTTTGGCTTACTAATCCTACAGGCAGTCAGGCTCTGATACCAAAGCTGTCAGGACCCCGATCCTAAGTCACACAGGTCTAGCCTGTAACACATCATATCACTTTGCGGCCTCATGCACGGTATCCCCACGGGTGCCACACCTTACCTAGCCCGGGACCGTTTGCGCATTTTGGCACACGTATATGATAGTGTCGCTAGCATCCATATGACAGAGAACCCGGGCCGACATGACTAGTTATAAACCAAAAGTGGCACTAAATTACAGAGACAGGCATACATGACCCAGCAACGAACGTGTCGGTCATCAACGTATGACCCAAGTCGTAGCAAGCTACAAGGACTTAAAGGAACAACGCGTGACATTTCCCCTAAGGGACAGACACAGGAACGAAGAAGGACACATGCCGGCCAGCCTAAGTGTTCCGGAGCAGTAGCAAGCTACCAAGGCTCAATGGAAGCACTAGGAGACATTTCCCTGTAAGGTAGGCTACCAAAGGTAAACAACTAGGTGTCGGATCCCACACATAGCAATACACATTACACGTACACATAACATGCAAGTATGTGCTGTACAACAGGGCATCACAACATAACTTAACAACTCATATAGATAAAGGCCCAGAAGAGCCATCATAGCATTTATTACAATCAGAGGTCACATGACCTAACATACAGAGCATACAGGCAACGGAAGCATAACATGTCTGAGTACAGACAACTACAAATGAAAAAGGCTGAGAAGCCTGACTATCTACTAGACCCTCCCAAGGGTACAAGATCGTAGCTGAGGTAACAAGCTAAACATGGAAGTCCACGCGGAACCACTAGCGAGACTGAAGTCTGTCTGCAAAAACATAAATTAAGCAAACGTGAGTACAAAGGTAATCAGCAAGACTTACATCAGAACTAGCTACATATGCATCAGTATCAACAAAGGGGGTGGTGGAGTTTGACTGCAGCAAGCCAGCTTTGACTCGGTGGCTATTCTAAACTACGACTGCAAGTAACTCTTTTGAGGTGGCGCACTCGAGTCCACATATTCACCAATCAATACACCACTATGGATCCGCTCCCGTCTCCCTACGAGAAGGCCATCCATAGCACTCACGCTTATCTTGCGTGTTTTAGAGTATCCACTTTCACTTGTCTATGAACTGTAATAGGCAACCCAGAAGTCCATTACCGCGGACACGGCTATTCGAATAGATTATATTTAACCCTGCAGGGGTGTACTTCTTCACACATGCTCTCACCACTTACCGCCGTTTACACGACATGTACTCGGCAACCTTCAAGCGGAGGCCCAGCGAGGGTGTCGGCCACGACCTGACTAACCACACAAGTCTCTCGTCCAGGTTTATCGCCTATTTGGGTCCCATCCGTGGGGAGATCCGGTCGGGGTGTCGCTCACGGCCCCAAACGATGTGTACAGGGTTCCCGCATCACCAAACGGGCGATCGGTACACCGTGCCACGTACCTGCCGCATCACAGCCCACCCCGAGGGTCAGCGCTGCGCACGACCTCCAGTAAACTACAAACACCAGAAACTAGTTGCAACTCCTGGACAAAGATCATGTTGATTAATAAGTCGAGAGAGTCAATTAAGGATCCCAATGTGTGGTAATAGCTGTTTCATGGACCAACCAACACAGAACTCAGTTCCTGAGGACGGCTGCAATGAGACAACCCACCATGTACTCCTACATGGCCTCTCATCGCTACCTTTACCAAATCGTGTTCACACACTTAGCTCTCAACAGTAAGACATGTTCACCACATTCCAATTCATCCCCGATGAATCAGACCTGACACAACTCTAAGCAATAGCAGGCATAGCCAGAAAGCATGAAAGAGTAGGCACAACATGGCTTAAACAACTCCTACTCATACTAGTGGGTTTCAACTATTTACTGTGGCAATGACAGGTCATGAAGTGGAAAGGGGTTCAACTACCGCAGCAGGTAACAGTTGAAGCGTTGTTGTCCTAATGCATTAAAAGAGAACAAGAGCGAGAGAGTCGGATTGTATCGGAATGCTCAATGGGGTTTTGCTTGCCTGGCACTTCTGAAGATAACATTGGGTCTTCATCGGTGTCATCGAACTCATCGTCGGAACACGTCTACTGAAAGGGAACAACACCGGCAACAGAGAAAGAAACACAATCAATGCAATGCGACAATATGATGCATGATCATGACATGGCAATATGCTGTTGATTGAGCTAATGCAACTAGCAACCATATTAAATGAAGTTGGTTTGAACCAAAGGTTCAAATTCAAACTCCATATGTGATTATTCAAATGCCATTTAATTGATTTGACCTGATCAGCAGGTTTAACTTGTTCAAACATGCATGAAAACGCCATTAACAGATTCCTTGGATTTTTCTGATCATTTTTCATATGTAAATTATTTTCATCTGAGTTATAGATTATTTTCTGTGATTTTTAGAAGTTTTAGCTATTTTCTGAAATAAATAAATCATTTAGATTTATATAAAATTCCAGAAAGGCTTTATTGCATCAGCATGACGTCTGTGTGATGTCAGCAAGTCAACAGGGGCTGTTCGGGTCAAACCTGACCAGTGGGGCCCACTGGTCAGTGACCCACTAGCTAACAGAGTTAGTTAGTTTTTAAACTAACACTAACTAAACTGCTGGTGGGGCCTGGGCCCACATGTCAGTCTCTTAGGGCCTAATTAAGTTTAGTTTTAACTAAACAAATTTAACAGGGGTTGGCCCCACGTGTCAGTGACCCATAGAGCTAAGCACAGAGATTAGTACCTAATTAAAACCTAAACTAAAACTAAACAACGGTCGGCCCCACATGTCATGGACTCAGGGGGGGTCCAGTCGTGGTTAAAGTGGTCAAGCCCACCGGCGGCTCGACGCCGGCGAGGCCAAACGTGGCGGCGGTGCTCGGAAATCGCCCTCCGACGACCATTTGGACGGCGGCTTGGTGCTACGCGTAGCTGGGGAGCTCGCGCATCTAATGGAGGCAACGGTGTGTGTTGGGGTGGCCGGAGCTCGTCGGAAACGAGCTCCCGGCGGTGCCGGAGTTCGGGATCCATCGAGCTAGGCGCCGCGGGGCTCGGGGAGGCGAGCGGGGAGGTGCTACGGGCTTCTACGATTGTGGTAAAGACGATGCCGTGCTTGGAATCAAGCCAACGTGGATGTGGCCACGACGGCGACGTGCGGTGGCGGCGGCGGGTGCGGCTGAGCTCGGCGGGGTCGATGTGGTGCACAAGAAGGCAAACGGAGAGGGGGGGAAAGGACGGGAGCTCACAGAGATTCCAGGGGGACAGAGGGCGAGCGCGGGGAGGCACGAACGACGACGGAGTATCTCCGGCGATCTAGGGGGGCAGAAGGTTGAAGACGACCTCGTTGAGGGCGTTGCGGTGCTCCCCCAGCTCGAGTACGTCGAGGGAATAGGAAGACGGAGCTGTAGCGACTCTTTTGGGCATGGTTGCGAGGTGTGCGGTGGCCGGTGGCCATGGCTACGGCGAGCGGCGGCGATGGTGGCGTTCGGCCATGGCGAGGAGAAGCAGGGGAGGGGGAAGGGGATCCAGTGAGAGGGGGAGGAGTGACAGAGAGAGGCAGGGAGGTGCGTGGCAACCTCAGGGCGACGAGGAGGCAGGCAGAGAGGTAGGAGGTGGTCGGCGTGTGCCGGCGCGCGGCGGCCACGCGCCCTCCTGCCCACTGGCAGGAGGTTGAAGACAGTAGGAGGGAGGAGGTGGGCTGGGCCGGCCACTTGGGCCGCCAGGTGGCTGCACAGGTAAAACTCTCTCTCTGCTTTTCTCTTTTAGTTTCTGTTTTCTATTCTTTTGACTTTGTTTTGATTTAATAAAAATACCAGAACATATTCATAAATCATGAAACCAGGCATGGCTACTGTTTAGAATAAATCCAACAATAAACATTTTAGTTTATGATTATTTGAGCATTTTAAATAATATATAAAATTTAAATGCCCAAATGCAAATAAGATATAATTTAATTCAAAAATCCAAAATGGACCTAGAAATATGTGCAACATTTTTGGCAGAGGTTTTTAATCAATCCAAAAATGATGAACTTTTCCAAGGGCATTTTGGGTTCATTGAAAAAGATTTTAATTTGACCCTAGTTAAATTTATTTAGTGCTAGGGTTTGAGCATCCCCATTTCAGGTTTCCTTTGAAAATAAACATGATGCAACAGACAGGTCCTATCCTAAAGCAAGGTGAAGCTGGGGATGTGACAGTGCGTGAGAGAATCCCATAGAGAGAAAGACAAAGTGAAAGACGAGTGGAGACTATGTGTGTGGCGGTGAAAAAGAAAGCTTAGGTACCTAGTGATACGAGAGAACGGTAGAGACGTGAGAGATAATGAAAACCATGTAATCTATACCTAATAATAAAGCACGGAACGAGTCTGTCGGGTTCACCGTCACAATACACTTTCGTCCAGTTGTAATACGCTTTTACGATTTGTATAGACAAATAATATAAATAAGGTTGTAATACGCTATCGATCGAGTAGGCTAGCGATGGAACAGGCTAGCGCTGCATTGGGCCTCCCGTGTTCATCCTGGCCGGTATTTCTCTTTTGGGCCGCGTGGTTTTTTAGCCGCACTGACTAGAAGACCGATCTGAAACCCCTCCAAAGAAAAAACCAATCTGAATTTCCTTAAAAAAGAAAGGAGACCGATTTGAACTATGTTTATAATGAGATAAGATGAGACGAAAGCATCGGGCTAGAACCGCCCGTCGATGTAGCTGCGGCTGTCGCCCTGCAATGCCCCCACGCCCCAAGATCGCGATGAATCGTTGGCGAGTACGCAGAGTAGGAGGCGAGGTTTGGGCGATTCAGCTTCGCTGCCGGAGCTTCTGCTGCATCTCGCGCAGATCGGACGCAGGCGCCTACGCTTGCCGGGAATCATAGATTTATTTGTAGTGGCTGCGCTGGGCTCCCTTTTTCTTGTCCGTCTAAGGGAGCGTACGGACGATATATCCAGGCTGATGGGATAATGGTCGAGGCGCAGAGAGGCAGGGTTCTTTACATGGGCATGTGCGTGGAGAGGGATTTTGTAGTTGATTCTCGTATGTACTATGTAGTGTACATAAGCTCCACAAAAAGATGCAGCCGAGCAACTAGGCCTACTGGTCGAGATCTGGGGTGTAGCGCCTGAGCGCCAGCATGATGGTGTGTGCCTGTTCGTCCAACTCGGCGGCCTACTGACATCTGCGTCAATGGCTAGAAGCAGAAGGACTCATCGCCTGGCGGCCGTAGGCTTAGGGGGGGTGGAGCAGGGCGTCGAGCTCGAGATGTGTTGGTGCCTATCACGTCACCACTGACTCACACCAGAAGAGTCCTGCTGTGTTCGGCCTCGCGCCCTCCACAACCTGTAATGGCGGTCATGATGCCCCTGCAGAATGACGTGCCGACGCCTGTTCCTGCCCTGTGTCCTGCTCCGCGCTATGCGCAGTGCTACCTCCCTGCTCTGTGTTGTGCCCTTGATAGGCGCCATCTTGGATGCCCTCCTCTTCCCTTTGGATGCTCTGTGTTCGGCCTACTAACATCTGCGTCAATGGCCAGA